>CATIWC010001396.1:0-405988 GCA_948472305.1 Vicia faba | reverse complement strand
ACACACACACACACACACATATATATATATATATATATATATATATATATATATATATATATATATATATATATATATATATATATATATATATATATATATATATATATATATATATATATATATATATATATATATATATATATATATATATATATATATATATATATATATATGATCGTACCTGATCAGACTTGGACCATCACGGTTGGCTCGAGCTGAACTTAAGTGAGATGGGGGGGGGGGGTACCTGCAAGACACTCCGATGCCAAAATGAGTGATGGAATGAGCAGGCGAAAAATGTATAGGTGCGTAATAGATGAATACCTGACCCTCTAGGAACAGAGGGTATTTATAGCCCCCAGTGTTGGGCTAAGGTCCCCTCACTGGGCTGACCAGAACTGGCCCAATAAAGGAACTGCCAGGTTCTACGTGCGTAGTAGGGCCCCGCACGTGGTCCCCTTCCTGGTGGTGCTCTGCGAAGAATGAGGAGGGACGAAGACGCGGTCTTTCCGGAGTTTAGAGGATTCGATAACGGTCAGAATGGACAGAATCTACCCTGCGGGGAGGGTGCTCGAGCAAGACTCGAGCTGGAGTTCCCTTGGTCGGGGACACTATGTGTCGTGGGCAATGGCGGGCATCGCGGCTATGTTCTATGGTCGGGCACGTCGGCGGTGATCTGCGGGCGCGCATTCCTCGAGGACTCTGCTTGGATTGGGCCTTTATCTTTGTTTTGGGCCAGGGTGGGCCCAGTCCAGAACAGGAGCCCCCCAAGTCGTTTCTCCTGGGGCAGGAGTTATGACTTGACTTCAGCTCGCCTTTACCACGGGGATATGATACCCGGACCAGGGTTTTGCTTTTTGATGTGTGCTCGAGGAGTTCTTTTCGCGGGCTGTGTTTGTTGGATACACGAGGCAATCCTTGGGAACCGTGACACCACCCTAGCGATAATAGGGTCATCATTGCCTAGGGGAATAGCGGTCAAGGAGGGGAAGTTCGTGGCTCCCCGGGGCGACGTTTCATATTCCACGTCATCCTTATAAATAGGATCCTTGGGGCCCATAATTTGTTTTTCTTTTTCACGCTTCTCCTTCTTCCTCTGCTTCCGCCGCTGTCATTTTCTGCAACATCGTGAGATCACCGCACCATCCTCCATTGATTACTCTCATTGCTGCCGTACGTTTATCTTTTCTTCCAAGTAAGTGTTCATTCCTTCTGTTTTTCTTCATTGTAGGTAGTTTTAACGTTATTTGGATGTTAGAAACCCACATCTGGGAGTAGTGCCCGGTAGATTCTTGATTGTGCCTGGTAGATTCATGATTTTGCCCGGTAAACCCATAGTTTTAGGTACGTGACTCGCAATGCTGCCCGTGACCTTCATAGTTTTGGGTGCATGATCTATGATACTGCCCGTGACATTCGTAGTTTTAGGCATATGATCTATGATACTGCCCGTCACATTCATGGTTTTGGTCGGCGTACCCATGAGCTGGTCGGGATGTTGACCCCTTAGGAAGTATGTAGGATAGCCCATCGCAGCGTCTTAGTGTCGGGTAGGCGAAGTCAGGACCTTGCTCGAGTTATTCGTGTTTATTGCCCGGGGTGATCATGTTATTCCCTTGTTGTTCCTGATTCCTGGTCGAGCTGGGGTGTTCATGTTCAGCTTGTCGTGTACTACTTCCCGTCACTGTGGAGAGCATGCGGATTTGCTCTCAAATTTCACCGGTTTCCTGTGCTTTGCAGGTAAATGGCCGACGAACCGGAATCTTAGAGGCAAAACAAAGTCGAGGACCAAAGTACCGAAGAGAACGTGACTTTAGTTTATACTATTGATGACCCCTTGTTGGACTGGGTGGGCACCGAGCCCCAAGGGATTGCCTCAGCGTACTGTCGACGTAGTCGACGTGCATATACTATCGTCGAGCATGGCGGTAGTCAGCCAGGTTTCCAGAAGAACTTTATTGTGATGAGGCCGTCCATCGATGCACGAATCTGCTCGGAGTTTACCGAGTATGGGTTTCCAATGTACGAGATCGTGTTTAGGGATCTCGGTCTTAAGCTCCCTTTTAGTGATTTCCAAGCGGGGGTGTTCTGCCATCTGAACTTGGCCCCTTCGCAGCTTCATCCTAATTCGATCACCTTCCTTCAGGCGTTCGAGCTGACATGCCATTTCTTGAGGATCGGGGCGACCATTCCCCTTTTCTTCAGGGTTTTTCACCTGCAGCATCAGTCTCGAGGAGGCAGGCATAGCTGGGTTTCCCTGAAACAGTCGAAGAGGCTGTTCAGGATGTATATGGATTCGGTCCGGGGCTTCAAGGACAAGTGGTACGTTCTGCATCCGGTCACCCAGACTGCCTTGGATTCCATGTACGAAGCGGAAACCGCGATAGTCAACAAGGACAGGGAGCCCCTCATGGATGCCGAGGGCCATCCGACAATGGGGCGCATATCCAAGTTCCCGATACATTGGTGCTCGGGCCATTACGACCATGGCACCGGGTACTATCATACGCCCGCGGGAAGCATGAGCGTCGAGGACGAAGAAGCCTATGGTATCCTTTGCAAGTATGTCGACAACTTCTTCCCTGCCCGGTGGGTCACGAGGGAGGGGGAAGATATTCTAGACGAGGATGGGTACCCGACATTCGAGGCCCGTCCCATCGACACCAAAGCACTCGTCGAGTGCCAATCTTACGGGCAGGTCGTAGATCTACTAGGTTTCTTGCTTTTGCTTTGTTGTTTCATTCCATTTTCGTTGTTTTTTGCTTGCTTGTAACTAACCCGAGTTTTGCTCTTCTTTTGCAGGCGACATGGCTGAACGAAGGGAAAGGCTGTTGAAACTGACTCAGGACAAGAGAGTAAACAAAAGGCTGGTGCGAGCTCCGCAAGCCATGAGGATGGGCCCGCCGACCAATTCGGGAGATGCCTCTAGTGGGTCCCCGGGCTCCCCTGATGCTGAGCAGCCCACTAAGCTGATTACAAGAAAGAGAAGTCGGGCAGATAATAGGTAGGAGGTTGGCGATGATTCTGTAGCTGCGAGGGCCTTCGGCTTACCCCCTGTTTCAAAGAGAAAGATTTCTTCGAGGGGTTTCCCCTGACGGTGAGCAGTGATGAGGCCGAGACTATCAGGCGGCTCAACAAAGAAAGCCGGAGGAAACACCTGGCCTCCAGTATGGTCGGGATGGTGAAGATGGCTGTGATACGGTGGGAGAACTGACTTGGGTTTTGCATTTTATATTCGCACTTGTTCGGTTTAGCAAGAGTCGCCACCGACTTTTTATTTTATCCTAAAGGAAAGGTTAAAAAGCACAGGAAAAACCTTTTGAGATGTTTCGTGGGTTCGGGGGGTAGATTATGAAAAGGGAAGGTATTAGCACCCTTTTCATCCATGGTTATCCATGGGCTCTTAGTTACTTGGTTTTAGATCACTTGCCTTGATTTTTGATTGCTTGAAATGGTGTGTGTATTTGTGTTTTTGAAAATGTTTTGAAATAGACGCCTTTGTTTCGGCAACCGTTGTAATGACTCGTGTTTGAGTATATACGAAGGTATGTATCTTTTCGAAAAGATGTTTCAAATGTTTTTGAGAGTTTGTTTTGAAAGTGTTTGTGGAGTGTGGTTTAAAAAGTAGGCAAGTGTTTTTGCAAGTTTGATCCAAGTAACTAAGAGTTTTGTCTACCCCTAAATTTACTCAAAGGTTTTTCTTATGTTTTAACCCTTTTAACAATTTTGTTCCATCATTGTATTTGGTGGACAATCTTGCGTTTAGGATGTGAACGGGACAGGCGCGGGTCATCGTATGGACCATGAATGCAATGATGCCAAGTGTCTTTGGCAATTTTGCTTGAAGGGACTTGATCATTTTGATAGGCAACTTTCAAAAGCGTCATCGAGGGACTTATGATCATTTGAATTGTTTTGCCAAAGAAACTCGACGTGTAAGCATGGCCCATTTTGGAAGGCAACATGTGGGATTACCCTAAGGGTGCAAGTGTGATTGTGTATTGATTTCATGTATTTGTCTTGTATTAGGTTATCTAGCGTTTGATTTTATGTACATACAAACCCTAGGTCTAACCATGGTATATTTGAAAGCGATAAATTGCGAGAATTTAAAGTCTACGCTATTACAAATAAGTATCTGGGAGTGGGGGTACAAATTTACAAATGGGGATGAGACTTAAATAATTACAACCAAATCGAATCGATCGCAATGTAAAAATGTATAGCAATGTATAAGAATAGCAAATGTATATGTGGAAAGTAAAGTAAATGTATCGACGTATTTGTGTATTGTAAGTGTGTAAGTGTATGTGTATATGTGTATGTAATTTATTTACGGGTTAAGAAACGTGAACTTAAATGTATTATTAAGTATGTATTATATATTTTGTATTTTTGTGAATGTATTGTTATCATGTTTTGTGTTTTTGCTTAAGTATGTACAAACATAATATTTCAAGAAAAGAAAAGAAAGTCTTAAATCCTATTTCTTATATATTAGTATTTTTAATATTAATGTACAAAAGGGTATTAAATAAGAATTTTAGAAAAGAATATTATTTAAGTTAAAAAGAATCTTATTTCCGTATACTTCTAAAAAAGGTATTTTAAAAAAGAATTTTTATTGTAACATTTTTTCATTTAAACAAAAAAACTAGTGTTAGTTAGTTTTTAAAAAGGATTAAATGGGCCAAGGGAAAATTATAGCCCAAATAGATTAATCAGAATGATAAGGAAAGGGGGGTGCATCCAGAACAAACGAAATGGACTTAGGCTTGCTAGAATGGGTTATGGCCCAAGTTCTGAACAATTGTTTTGCAAAGGGTTTCAACGTTTGTTTTCATTATTGGAATTAGGGTTTGTTTGTTACGAATGGTGTTGTTCACTTCTCTTCTTTCTTCATCTTCTTCGCCATGGATCTGCCTCTGAATGCCTCTCCGCTCAAGGCCACTAAGCGCCAACATCCTTCCTCTTCCCTTCATTGGTCACTCAGTGATGTTCACACATGTAAATGGCTTTGTTCGTTTTTTGACAGTCTTTTAGGTTTTCCAATTTTTAATGATTTCTATTCTTTGCATGTCCTGATTCTTTGTGATTTGTGAGGTACTTTAAGGAAAAGGGAGTGTTTTTTATACCTTTTGGGGGAGATGGAGGAGGAATGAAGATGGAGGCGCTCAGGCGGCCAAGGCGGATGCTTGGTGATGGCGCGCTTTGCTTGGAAACCTTGGTATCTTTACTTTTGCCTTCTTTCAGGTTTTATGATGACAAACTTGAAAACCTATCATTCGTCACTTCTTTCCTCTTCTAGCTGCCTATGCTCTCTTCGATTATGTATGCTTCTGTGTGTTTGCCACTATATGCTTTCAATGATGTTGATGTTGGTAGCCCAATGATGAGGAAACTCTAAGGGCTTATGTTTCCTGAGTATGCTTGATTTTTCTCTTCCTCTCGTTGGCTTACTGAGATGCTTCGATGGTTTTATTGCCCTGTGATGAATCACAATTCTGAGGGCTTAGAGTTTTGACTGGAATTTGTGGATGTTTGGTTTATATGTTTGAGTTGCTTTGTATCACCCTGTGATGAAACATTCTGAGGGTGTTGACTTGAAAGGCTTATGCATTAGAAGGTTTATTCATGGCTTTAAGCTTGATGACAGGCACAGGTTTTAGGTGTTTGGAATGGTAAGGCTTTTCTCTGGTTTAGGCCTTTTGGCTTTGTTGATTGTTGTTTTGGTTTTTTGAAGCTTGGCTTCAGCAGGTTGGGTGTTTGAATCAGATTTGGGGCTTTAGGTTTGACAGGGTTTTAGACTTGAATGGTTTGATTTGGTTCAAGGTTTGACATAGTTTGGCACGGCTTGCTATTGCAGGTTAAAGGCCTTTGGTTTTGTCATGCTTGATGCAGGTATGAGGCTTGGAAGGTTGAGCTGTTTTGCTTTTGGTTTATGTGGCTTGTGATAGCTTTTGAAATGTTTAGGCTTCAGGCTTTTTGTGCTTTGGGCGTGTATGTTTGAATGCTTTTTTTCTCTTTGCTTTTCTGTCTTCTGAGATATATGATGCAGGTTTTTTAGGTTGAGGGCTTTCTTGTATATTCCTTTAGGGTCTTTGCCCTCTTGTTTTTTAAGGGCAGGAGGCACTATCTTTTCTTGGTCAAACTGGTGGACAGGTTTGCAAGGCTTGAGGTTTTCCCTCTTTATGATATCCTGCTACATATGTTCTGCCCCCTTTTGCTGTGTATTCTGATATGCTGTTTATATCTCTGCCTTCTTCTTTTCACTGTGTTATTACAGTTTGTTTTTATATCTCTTTGTCCTCATGCCTAAACCTGCTGTAAGCCTGCTTTCTTTTTCTCTTTTCTCTCTCTCTCTCTTGATTTAAGCATTTTAATATTGCTTATCATGTACTTTAGCTGAAAAGGTGACTGGTGGAAATGATGAAAATGGATCTTGCTTGCATATGTAGTTTAGCTCTGCATACTTTATGTACTTCTTCCATCTTTTCTGCTTCTTTGTGACAGCATTGGTACTTCTTTGATAGCTTTTCATCTCTTGGCAGCTCGTGGACAATTTTTGACAGCTTTTTGGCTTAGTTGCTTTGACATTTAGTTCAGTTTGGACTTTGGTTTGTTTGGCATGCTGTTTGTTTTGACCATTGGTTAGGACTTTTGGAATTATGCAGTATGTAACTTTTGTGCATTTTCAAACTTAAATTGCAAGACATTCCATCCCTCTTTGTGAACCGGGAGAAATCCTGTGATTTGCAGAGAGGGCAAACTGATTCCGACCAGTTGCCTTTAATGATGAATCTTTAAATTACTGTCTGTCTTTCAATTATTTTGATTGCATTTGACTTTTCCTTCTTTTCTTTGTTTTGCAGATAAAAATCAAATGGATAGGAGTATCAGTAGAAGCTGAAGATTTGAAGACTTAGGATAGTTTTATTTTACTTTGAATTATTGTAAAATTATTATTATGAATACTTGGTAAATAAATACCGTATTCAAATAACAATTGTAACGAATAATTAAAGATGAATGAAAACCAATTTTTATCAGTTAATTCCTCTTTCTGCTGTCTATTTAATTATTTATAAATTCTTAAATTATAATAAATGGAAATAAATTCCAATTATCCTAACTTAGAATAAATAAACAATTAATGAACAATGTGGTTAATCAATAATAAACCCGGCGCTCCAAAGCAATGCACAGTCAATCACAACAACTGCCCAAATGTCTTTTTTCTTAATGATTCAATCAAACACTGCAAACTCAAACCAAATGCCTCTTTTCACTGATTTAGTCAAACACTGCAAACCCAATCCAAATGCCTTAGTCCAAAATTCAGAGTAAACTGAAAAGAACTAAGAATTAATTCTTTCCGAGAAATGTGCGCGCAAAACCCTAGTTCTTGATTAAAATGCCAGAGAAACGCCTGCCTGATCAAAACCTGAGCCAACTCAACCAAACCTTAGCCAAGGTATTGAACTTTTTGAAAATCAATGAAAACCCTAATTTTTGTCTGACGGACGAGAAAAGTCTGTTTGACCGATTCTTGAACCAGTCTGAAAAATCAGGGAACGCTCGAGGCTGTGATTTCTTGTGGAAAAATACAAGGGCAAATTTTGGGGTACAACAGTTGCCCATGTTCAATCTTCTTGAACCTGAAGAGTTAGATTGGAAAGTTTGTCGTTCGCGACTTGAAGGTAAAAGGAGATTGGACACTAGAGTGCCCAAAAATTTGCACTCAGTGATGTGATTGTAGAGGGAATGGGCTTACAGATGCCATTTGGTGATGGGCTTAAAGATGCCATCTAGGGATGTGACAGAATCTTATCGGGGGATGGGCTTAGAGATGCCATCTGGAAATGGGCTTAAAGATGCCATTTGGAAGTGTTGAACTGCCTGTCCTTGGTGAGTGGACGAGTATCAGAAAGGTATCCATGTTTTGGAACGTCTCTGAACTAGGGGTCTGAACAAGTGATAGATTGACATCCATGTTTTGGAGAATCCGTAAACTGTTTTCAGGAGTTGGAGTTGAATAAGCAATAGAGCAGCATCCGTTGTTGGGAAGCGTCCGTAAATTATTTTCAAAAGTTGCATCTGAACAAGTGATAGATTAACATCCGGTGTTGGGAAGAATCTGTAAACTGTTTTCAGAAGTCTTGAATTTGAAGCTTACTAATTCTTATCCTGAAAAAGGGGTAAGATATTAGCTGAAACACAAAGTCATGTTGCATGAAATGCATGATGCAATGTATGTTATATCAATGTTTTTGATATGAATGTAATGAATATGCATGTATGCTGATGAGCTGTCCTGCTGAGGATAGATGAATCCTGGATGGCTGAAGATAAAAAGAATCTTAACTGCTGCTAGGGAAAATAATTCCTTGACTGCTGCTGGGTAGGGCAAGAATCTTTTGATTGTTGAAGATGAGAAGTCCTAGGACCACTGTTGGGGAATCAGGAGTTTGGATTGTATGTCAATCTACTGGGGATTCCTGTCTTGGGGAGATCTTCACTGGAGAATATTTGAATATTCCGTAAGGAACTGAGAATGGATCTTCATTCTGCTAATGCTTAACTGTTATCTGGTCGATCTCCAGGCTTTCACAGAAGCTCGTATTGTCATCTGGTCGTAATCCAGGCTTCACAATAGCTTGCTAAGCTGCTATCCGGTCAAATCTGGGCTTCACGGCTCGTGTTAAAGATATACCACTATCTGGTCGGCTCCAGGCTTCGTAGTATTCTTGATTGTTGTCTGGTCGTGATCCAGGCTTCACAGAAATTTGTATTGTCAACTGGTCGTAATCCAGGCTTCATGATAACTTGGTAAGCTGCTATCCGATCAAATCCGGGCTTTACAGCTTGTGTTAAAGATATACCACTATCTGGTCGACTCCAGGCTTCGTAGTTTTCTTGACTGCTGTCTGGTCGTACTCCAGGCTTGGCGATTGTCTGACACTGTTATCCGGTCGCAGTCCGGTCTTCACAATGTGCTGTAGAGATCAAGATGTTATCCGATCAAGTCCGGGCTTCATAACTTGAATTTAGGAGATCCCACTATCTGGTCGTAATCCAGGCTTTGCGGTAATCTAACACTATTATTCGGTCGTAGTCCGGTCTTCACAATGACTTGTTAGGGATTAAACCATTATTCGGTCGAATCCGGGATTCATAGCTTGCTCTGAGGGGATACCACTATCTGGTCGCAATCCAGGCTTTGCGGTAGCTTGACACTGCTATCCGGTCTTAGTCCGGTCTTCACAATATGCTGTAGTGATCAAGATGCTATCTGGTCAAATCCGGGCTTCATAACTTGAATTTTGTGAGAATTTGATCTTCGACGACTGTAGCTTCCAACAGATGATGAAGGAGTTTTTGGACAACCAATCAACATGAAATGTAATTTGTTCTGGAGAATAAATCCTGGACAAATGTTGGGGAAATAAACTCAAAACCAAAGTGGGGGATAGAAGAACCCTGGGGATACTGAGAATAAGAAATCCCTGTTGTCTGCTAACTGCTTGGGGAACAAGATCTTTACTTGTTGAGGGATCTTAGGACCACTGTTGGGGATTGGAATTCCTTGGTGACTTGCGGGGTGAGAGAATTCTGATGATCTCTACTGGGGAGTTCAGGATTTGGTAGACTTAAGCTGGAGAGGTATGATTGAGAATCTTCGGTCTGGTGGGAAATATCCATGTGGGGAGGATGCTTACTGGTCTAGTTCCACCGGGGATTAATAGTTGGAAGTTTTAGCTCCGATGGGGATAGGATTTTCAGATTTTAGGGCTCCACTGGGGGTGCTAGAACTTATCTCTGAGGGGAACTAAGTTCTGGAAGGCTCTCCGGCTGGGGAGATCAGCTTTGAGAAAGCTCTTGTTCTGCTGAGGATCCTGGAGTTTAACTCTATTTGGGGAATCCTTCTGAAAGGGCATTGAGACATTTATCCATACCTTCAACCTATCAATAATCATCTTTTCCTGATTTGTAAGGAAATGATTATGTTCAAATTCATATGCCTACTTAACAAAACATTGGACGTTTCTCAGGTAAACATAAGTGTAAAAGGGAAAAAGGGAAAACAAAGCAAATTTGTGTATTTAGAAAAGTATTTGAATTAACTTTCTATGAGCATCTTTGTACAAAGGAGACAGGCATCCTAGTAAGAGGATGTCGCCGTAAAAATTGAAAGTTTTATACAAAGGAAAGATGGCTATGTGAAATGACTCTATGGGATTCCATTCTGCTATAGCCTTTACAACTCTGAATATCTGTCCGCTCAATGCTTCGTCTGCTGGTGACTGAATTACCCAGAAGCTTGGAGCTGGTTAATGAAGAGATTGTCCTTAAAGTGATCCGACGAGACATAGTCATACGCTTTAATTCCCTAACTTTTGCCTGAATCGCCCTTTCGGGTTTTCGATCCACCGGGAAACCCCTTTTTGCCCAAGCCGCCCTTTCGGGTTTTCGACCTGCCGGGTGTACAGATTTTTTTGTTTTATCCCTAATTTTTTCCTGAACCGCCCTTTCGGGTTTTCGGTTCACCGGGATGCCCATTTTTGCCCAAGTCGCCCTTTCAGGTTTTCAACTTGTCGGGTTATTTCACGTGTAGTATTTTTTGACTATGTCTACATTCGCAGGGTGCGGCAAATCGTCACCGTCCATGGTGGTCAGAATCATTGCACCACTAGAAAATATGTTCTTGATTACAAATGGTCCCTTGTAAGTAGGAGTCCATTTGCCCCTGGGATCACTTTGCGGCAAGATAATCCGCTTGATCACGAGATCTCCGACTTGATATACTTGACGTCTGACTTTCTTGTTGAAAGCCTTGATCATCCGTTTTTGGTACGTCTGACCATGGCAAACAGCAGCGAGTCGCTTCTCGTCAATCAAATTGAGTTGGTCAAGTCGGGTCTGAATCCAATCATCTTCATTCAAACCTGCGTCTTTCATAATTCTTAAGGAAGGAATCTGAACTTCCATGGGCAGGACAGTTTCCATGCCGTATACCAAAGAAAATGGGGTTGCCCCGGTTGAAGTACGTGTTGTGGTACGGTATCTGTGCAGAGCAAACGGTAGCATCTCATGCCAGTCCTTGTAAGTGACTGTCATTTTCTGAATGATCTTCTTAATGTTTTTGTTTGCAGCTTCAACAACACCGTTCATCTTCGTCCGATAGGGAGATGAATTGTGATGATAAATCTTGAACTGTTCGCATAGAGCGGTGATCATAGTATTATTCAGATTGGTTCCATTGTCTGTAATGATCCTGTCAGGGACACCGTACTGGCATATGAGGTTTTGCTTGATGAAGCGGGCAACCACATTTTTTGTAACAGAGGCGAAGGAAGCTGCTTCGACCCATTTGGTGAAATAGTCAATAGCGACCAGGATGAAGCGATGTCCATTGGATGCAGTGGGCTTGATCTCTCCAATCATGTCAATGCCCCACATTGCGAATGGCCACGAAGTTGTCAGCACGTTGAGAGGAACCGGAGGAATGTGCACCTTATCGGCGTAGATTTGGCATTTATGGCAGGTACGGGAGTGTTGACGGCAATCAGCTTCCATGGTTGACCAGTAGTAGCCTGCCCTTAGGATCTTTTTAGCCATCGTGTGTCCGCTCAAGTGGGTGCCGAACGTACCGCTGTGAATCTCAGTCATTATCAATTTTGCCTCAGCTTTGTCCATACATCGGAGTAAAACACAATCATGGTTGCGTTTGTAGAGGATGCCATTGCTCAGGAAGAACTTGGCAGCAAACTTCCTTAGGAACTTCTTGTCATTTACTGAAGCTCCATCGGGATATTCTCTAGTCTGGAGATACCTTTTGATTTCATGAAACCAGGGTTGTTCCACTACTTCTTCGGTATTAATCTCGTGATAATGTGCAGGTTCATCCATTCGCTCGATGGTTATTTAGGGAGCCTCGTTATCCCAGTTGAGTTTAAACATGGAAGACATCGTAGCCAGAGCATCTGCTAGCTGATTCTCTTCTCGCGGGAAATGCTCGAAGGTGATTTGCTCGAAATGAGGAAACAATGTCAAGACATGTTCTTTGTATGGGATAAGATTGGGATGTTTGGTATCCCACTCTCCTTTGATTTGACTGATAACCAAAGCCGAGTCCCCGAATACGATCAAAGATTTGATTCCCAAGTCTATAGCAGCCTTGAGACCAAAAATGCAAGCTTCATATTCAACCATGTTGTTGGTGCAGCTGAAGCAGAGTCGGGCCGTGAAAGGCGTGTGGCAACCTTCCGGGGAAATGAGTACCGCACTGATACCGTTTCTGAGTGCATTTGAAGCACCATCAAAGTACAGGGTCCATCGGGATCCCTTTTCAGGTCCGTCATACGGTCCGTTACCTTCAATGTTGTCCAAATTCATGATGTCCTCGTCTGGGAAGTCAAATCTCATGGATTGATAATCTTCGATAGCTTGATGAGCTAGATGGTCAGCTAGTACACTCCCTTTTATGGCTTTTTGGATGGTGTACTGGATGTCATACTCAGTTAAAATCATTTGCCATCTAGCTATTCTTCCAGATAAAGCAGGCTTTTCGAAGATATACTTGATAGGATCCATTTTGGAAATCAACAGAGTGGTATGAGTCAACATATACTGTCTTAGTCGGCGAGCAGCCCATACCAAAGCGCAACAAGTTTTCTCGAGCAGTGAGTAGCGAGTCTCACAGTCGGTAAACTTTTTGCTAAGGTAATAAATAGCATACTCTTTTCGACCAGACTCGTCATGTTGGCCCAAAACACACCCCATTGAGTTATCCAAGACGGTCAGATACATGATCGATGGTCTTCCTTCGACGGGTGGCATCAGAATAGGAGGTTCTAGCAAATACTCCTTGATCTTATCAAAAGTAGCTTGGCAATCGTCGTTCCATTCGGCTACCTGATCTTTCTTTAATAGTTTGAAAATTGGCTCACAGGTAGGAGTCAAATGAGAGATGAATCTGGAAATATAGTTTAAGCGCCCCAAGAATCCTCTAACCTCCTTTTCAGTACGGGGAGCAGGCATCTCTTGTATTGCTTTCACTTTTGCGGGATCAACCTCAATGCCTTTGTTGCTGACAATAAACCCTAGAAGTTTACCAGACCTAACTCCAAAAGTACACTTACTTGGATTCAACCTGAGTTTGTATTCTTTCAACCTGGCAAACAGCTTATGCAAATGCTCAAGGTGTTCATCCTCTGTTTGTGATCGAGCTATCATGTCTTCTACGTAAACTTCGATCTCATGATGTATCATATCATGAAATAAAGCTACCATGGCGTGTTGATAAGTTTCCCCTGCGTTCTTCAATCCGAACGGCATCACCTTGTAACAGAAGAAACCCCATTGTGTAACAAAGATTGTTTTCTCCATGTCCTCGGGGGCCATTTTAATTTGGTTGTAGCCCGAGAAGCCATCCATGAAGGAAAACACTTTGTGCTGAGCTGTGTTGTCAATCAAAATGTCGATGTGCGGTAGCGGAAAATCATCTTTAGGACTAGCCCTATTCAAATCCCGGTAGTCCACACACATTCTGACCTTGCCGTCTTTTTTAGGTACTGGCACGATGTTGGCAACCCATTGTGGATAGGATGTAACAGCCAGAAAACCAGCGTTGAATTGCTTCATCACTTCTGCTTTGATCTTCTCAGACATGTCGGGCCTCATTCGGCGAACTTTTTGTTTGATCGGTGGACAATCTTCTCTTGTAGGGAGACGGTGAACCACGATGTCTGTGTATAAACCCGGCATGTCTTCATAAGACTAGGCGAAGATTTCAACGTACTCATTTAACAGTTGTATCAAATGCTCCTTGACACTTGGCTTCAAATTGGCACCCACTTGTACTTCCATCCGGTCTTCCTCTGTTCCTAAGTTGATGGTTTCCAACAACTCTTCGTGAGGCAAGATGGCCCTTTCTTCTTGTTGTAGAAGTCTGGCTAGCTCTCCCGGTACTTCATAATCTTCGTCATCTTCATACTCAGCCTGATTGACCAGATCTTCATAGTTATTGAAGGACATAGCAGAATGGTCACCCATAGAATCCAGAGTGGAC
This sequence comes from Vicia faba, assembly GCA_948472305.1. NCBI lineage: Eukaryota > Viridiplantae > Streptophyta > Magnoliopsida > Fabales > Fabaceae > Vicia > Vicia faba. The sequence continues at coordinate 391,914 of CATIWC010001396.1, read as the reverse complement.
GGGTACCTGCATTTATGAGTGTGGGTGTGTGTAAGGGATAACCATCCTTAAACAAACAAAATGCAAAAAGGAAAGAAAATGAACACAGCAGTTTATCAATGAAAAACGTCCAATGAATCATTAAACATGGCATATGGATATGAAGATAATCAAAACCCTTACAAATGGACCTACATGCCCCGGGCAAGGCATGGGGTGAAAAAGTAGTGTACGGATTGTTCAAGAGTAAATATTACAAATCAACAGGAAATGTTTGACAGATAATTACTGATTAATAAAAGTAATGGGGACAAAGTCTTTTGCCTCCCAGTTGCGTAGTCCTCCCTCGACAGTTGGGTAGATCCAATCTTCAATGTTGGCCTCTTCGTCTTCACCTTCCAGAGCATTGATTCCATAAGGAGAAATCTTGATGGGCGCTCTTTCAACCTTTGAGCGGCGCATAGCTTTCTGTCCCACAACAGTGAAACCTAATCCAAACCTGTCTGTTTTGTGAGGAATATCTGGCAACTGACCCCATGTTGAGCTTTTCCCTTCCTTCAATGCAGCTTTCGCGTCTTTTAGAGATGCCATCTTGGCCATCTACTTTGGTACCTCAGCTACCACTTTTGCTACTGCCACTTCAGAAGAGACTTCCTCAAAGTGCTGGAATGGTGTTTCAATGAATTCTCCTTCCACCTCTACATACCGAAAGGAGTTCAAGTGGCTGATCATATATTCCTCTTCACCGTGCACGGTTATGATCTTTCCTTTGATAGGGTACTTCAACATTTGATGTAAGGAGGAGGTAACTGCCCCAGCATTATGTATCCACGGCCTTCCCAGTAAGCAAGAGTATGACGGATGGATGTCCATCACATAGAAAGTTGAGGGGAATACTTCTGTGCCAACCTTAACGGGAATGTCTACCTCTCCGTGTACCATTCTCTTCGACCCGTCAAATGCCCTTACAATGATATTACTTGGCCTCAACTCCAAGCCTTCACAATCTAAACGGACAAGAGCCTTCTTGGGCAGCACGTTTAGAGAAGAACCAGTGTCGACCAGAACATGGGCCAGAGTAGTTCCTTGGCATTCTACTGACACATGTAACGCGTCGTTGTGTTTTCTTCCTTTTGAAGTCAGGTCCGCATCAGAGAAACCTAAACCGTTGTCTGCTGTAAGACTGGCTACACAGTCTTGGAATTGGTCGGCAGAGGTTTCCTGTGGTACATGGGCTGTCTTCAGGAATTTGATCAATGCTTTGGCGTGCGCCTCAGAACAAAGCAGTAATGCTAACATGGAGATCTTCGAGGGGGTTTGCCCCAGTTTCTCTACCACGTCATAATCACTCTTTTTAATTATCTTCAGGATCTCCTCCATCTCTTTCTTAGAGGGCTCCGGGATGACCAAAGGTTGAGCCCTCATCCGGACGAGCTCATCTTGGGTCCCTTTACCTTTATCAGCAGAAGTAGGAGGGACAATAACAGTTTCTTCAATCAACGGAGTTTCGGCGGAAAGTCTTATTGGTGCAGGATTAACTTTGGCAGCAGCTGAGGGTCCAAAGGTTGCCTTTGGGGGGGAAATCTCTGGAGAAAATATTCTCCCGCTTCGGGTGATCTTGCTTGTACCAGCAATGTTTCCAATGCTGGCCTCTTCTTCATCAGAGCTTTCTTCGGTTACTTCGACTTGTTTAACACCATGGTAATAGATGTCTCCACTGTAATTCCATGGTATTGACTTGTCAGAACTGTAGGGGACCGGCCCAGGCATATTTATTTTCAATGGAACAATCTTTGTAGCTGATGTAATCTTAACAGGCTTTCTGACGGCCTTGGAAAGATTGGCGTGAATGGTGATAATTGAGACATCTTCAGTAGGGGTTGGAATAGCAGGAACCTTTTCGAACAGAATTTGTTGACTGTCCATTAGGCCTTGGATGCCTTTCTTCAGTGATGGGCAGTCAAATGGCAGAGAGTAACAACAGTAGCAGTCTTTTTTACATCCTGGGAAAATCCCGGCTCTTAGCAGATTTAACTTGACGGTTAACAGCGGAGTCCTCAGGTCATTGACATCAGAAACATACAAATCTTCCTCGATAGCATGGATATTTCGGTCGTGCTTCGGCATCGGAGCAGATATCACGTTTGGCTTCTCTGGAGCGTCGAACTCCACCTCGTTTGCATCTATCAAGTCTTGGATTTTATTTTTTAGCGCCCAACAATCGTTTGTGTCATGTTCGACGTTGTCGGAATGGTAGGCGCATTTGGCATTGGGATGATAGTGTGGTGACGCAGTATTCACAGTCTTCGGTGCTTCCCTAATCTTGGTGAGATTCAAATTCAGCAGATGTGGAAGAACCTGCGCAGGTGTCATATTGATGCGGGTGAACTGCCGTGGTGGCTGTTCTCCCCATTGCTGTTTAGGCCTGGACTGGTTATTGCGAGGTTGATCGTTTGATGGATTCTGGATCATCACGGCCCCTACAGTCGACCAGCGTTCATTTCTTCCTGTTCCTCTCTGAGAATACACAACAGCCGTTTCCTTCTTCACCGGAAATGATTTCTTAACCGTAGTAGATGCAGAGGCATCCTTCTGAATCTTCCCATTCTTGATACCGGCTTCTACCCGCTCGCCAGTCAGAATTAATTCGGTAAACCCTGCGGAAGAGCTACCGATCAGATGATTAAAGAATGGAACAGACAGGGTCCCTAGGAACATATCAACAAGTTCTCTATCAGAAAGTGGTGGCTGCACCCTTCCAGCCAAATCACGCCATTTTTGGGCGTATTCCTTAAATCCCTCACCTGAGGCCATTCCCATACTTTGTAGCTGAGTACAGGTTGGTGCCAGGTCAGAGTTATACTGATATTGGCGATAAAAAGCAGCCGCCAGATCCTCCCAACTATGTATCTCCGATCTTTCCAGCTTGTAAAACCAGTCTAGCTGAGTGCCAGACAGGCTATCTTGAAAGAAGTGTACCCAAAGGTTTCTGTCAGAAGTGTGAGGTTGGATTCTTCGGATGTACGACCTTAGATGCATTTTTGGGCAAGACAGCCCGTCATATCTTGCAAAAATTGGTACTTTGAACTTCGGGGGGATCACAATTCTAGCAATTAATCCCAAATCTTCGAAATTTAAGCCTGGAACTCTCTACAGCTCCATAACTGCCAACCTGTCCTCCAAACTCTTGTACTTGTCATCGGCCGGCGGGTATTGTTGTTCTGAGTAGTCTTCGTCTTCTTCCGCCTCTTCCTCTTCAACTTCGGATTCAGACGGTACCGCGGCCCCTTTTCCTTTACTGGTTCCCTCTTCAGATGTAGGGGGAAATTCAAGAACCCTTCTGGCTTCACCCTCAAACATTCTTCCCAGGGTAGCCACCACGACTCTCTTCTTCTTCTTTTTCACTTGCTCTTTGTTCCCGAGCAGGGCTTTTAGATCTTCCTGACCCTTTGCCAAGGTCATCAGGAGATGTTGAAATTGTGAGTTCTGAGACTGTAGATCTTTGACCATTTGTTCGAGATCCATCTTACTGAAATAAACAGTAGAAAGATAAGGAAACCTGGTGTGGAGACCTGCTTATGCACATGATGAATGATATGTTTATTTATGCAATGCGTTCAAGGATTTAGAAATTCACAATTGTTGCAGACAAAAAGAACACACGTCATATTAATAAGAAGAAATTTTGTTAGTACATAAATGCCCCATGGGCCAAATATTACAAAAACTTCTCATGGTAAAAAGACGTTGCGCATCCTTTTTGGCGAGATGTAGGTGTTGAGGGTCTCTTCCTCGTGGAGTCGGCGGGTAAGCTCCAAAACCTTCTTCTCGCTGGCGTAGAAGCTGGCTTCAAAAGTATCCCTTTCTTCCCTGAGTTGGATCCAACTCTTCTGCATCTCCTCCCATGTCGTTGGCATGTCAGGATACAAGACGGTGTAGGGAACCTCTCCTTCCTTAACGGGCTCCTTAATCACAGGGAGAACATGAGGGTAAGGCATCATTAGACTCTGGGCTCGGGTTCGGACCCACTTGAGATAAGGCTCAAGAGGGATGGAATTTTTATGCCCCAGTGTCTTGTTGTCTACCTTGTTAGGCATCCTCCAAGCTCTGATGAACCTTTGACGGAGTCCTTGCGCATCGTTGTCGAAGTCAAAAACTATGTCAGGAATCAACATGTCATGAGGGCCATCCCTCCGTGCATATCCAAACTGTCTCAAAGCCAGACAAGGGTTGTAGGTAATGCCCCCTCTAATGCCAAGCAATGGAACATTAGGGAACTCTCCACAACGATCGACGATGATGACACTTTCTCTGGACCGAGAACACCAGTGTACATCAGAGTGAGTGAGAGTCATCAACTGTTGCATGGGTTTCATAGGTAAGTACCCTCTTGAGTGTAGTTGGCTTAAAACCTGTCCTATAAATAGTAACCGGGTTCTAAGGAGCTCAATATCATTGGATTGTTTTCCATGTTCATTGTTTTGGTTTAGCCACTTAACTAGCGACCAAAATATTCCAAGAAAACAACCCTCAATGAGTGTAGTATCGAGTATCTACCAACTTCGGACTGCACCAAAGCCGGTCATCTCACTACCCCTAATATAAGGCCAAGATGGTCAAGTAAGGTTCTAGTTCATTAGTGCTTAGTGACATCACTCAGCGGCCCCGTACTCTCCTTGATTGAACTCAAGGGTTACCGGTACTCACAAATATGTCGCACTAATATAGCTATTGCTTCAACCGTGTCGGTATACCCCGCACAGTTTCCACAACGTATTGCTATCTATGAATGTTTCCCAAATCCGGGTGTAGGATTTCAAGCCCAAACAAGAGAACCACAAAGGTAAAGCAAACAAAGCAAACAATTAATCATGCAAGAGGGTGATCTAAAACCCTAAGGTAACCCCACTTTTATAATTATCCCCAGCAGAGTCGCCAGTTCTGTGATACGGTGGGAGAACTGACTTGGGTTTTGCGTTTTATATTCGCACTTGTTCGGTTTAGCAAGAGTTGCCACCGACTTTTTATTTTATCCTAAAGGAAAGGTTAAAAAGCACAGGAAAAACCTTTTGAGATGTTTCGTGGGTTCGGGGGGTAGATTATGAAAAGGGAAGGTATTAGCACCCTTTTCATCCATGGTTATCCATGGGCTCTTAGTTACTTGGTTTTAGATCACTTGCCTTGATTTTTGATTGCTTGAAATGGTGTGTGTATTTGTGTTTTTGAAAATGTTTTGAAATAGACACCTTTGTTTCGGCAACCATTGTAATGACTCGTGTTTGAGTATATACGAAGGTATGTATCTTTTCGAAAAGATGTTTCAAATGTTTTTGAGAGTTTGTTTTGAAAGTGTTTGTGGAGTGTGGTTTGAAAAGTAGGCAAGTGTTTTTGCAAGTTTGATCCAAGTAACTAAGAGTTTTGTCTACCCCTAAATTTACTCAAAGGTTTTTCTTATGTTTTAACCCTTTTAACAATTTTGTTCCATCATTGTATTTGGTGGACAATCTTGCGTTTAGGATGTGAACGGGACAGGCGCGGGTCATCGTATGGACCATGAATGCAATGATGCCAAGTGTCTTTGGCAATTTTGCTTGAAGGGACTTGATCATTTTGATAGGCAACTTTCGAAAGCGTCATCGAGGGACTTATGATCATTTGAATTGTTTTGCCAAAGAAACTCGACGTGCAAGCATGACCCATTTTGGAAGGCAACATATGGGATTACCCTAAGGGTGCAAGTGTGATTGTGTATTGATTTCATGTATTTGTCTTGTATTAGGTTATCTAGCGTTTGATTTTATGTACATACAAACCCTAGGTCTAACCATGGTATATTTGAAAGCAATAAATTGCGGGAATTTAAAGTCTACGCTATTACAAATAAGTATCCGGGAGTGGGGGTACAAATTTACAAATGGGGATGAGACTTAAATAATTACAACCAAATCGAATCGATCGCAATGTAAAAATGTATAGCAATGTATAAGAATAGCAAATGTATATGTGGAAAGTAAAGTAAATGTATCGACGTATTTGTGTATTGTAAGTGTGTAAGTGTATGTGTATATGTGTATGTAATTTATTTACAGGTTGAGAAACGTGAACTTAAATGTATTATTAAGTATGTATTATATATTTTGTATTTTTGTGAATGTATTGTTATCATGTTTTGTGTTTTTGCTTAAGTATGTACAAACATAATATTTCAAGAAAAGAAAAGAAAGTCTTAAATCCTATTTCTTATATATTAGTATTTTTAATATTAATGTACAAAAGGGTATTAAATAAGAATTTTAGAAAAGAATATTATTTAAGTTAAAAATAATCTTATTTCCGTATACTTCTAAAAAAGGTATTTTAAAAAAGAATTTTTATTGTAACATTTTTTCATTTAAACAAAAAAACTAGTGTGAGTTAGTTTTTAAAAAGGATTAAATGGGCCAAGGGAAAATTATAGCCCAAATGGATTAATCAGAATGATAAGGAAAGGGGGGTGCTTCCAGAATAAACGAAATGGACTTAGGCTTGCTAGAATGGGTTATGGCCCAAGTTCTGAACAATTGTTTTGCAAAGGGTTTCAACGTTTGTTTTCATTATTGGAATTAGGGTTTGTTTGTTACGAACGGCGCTGTTCACTTCGCTTCTTTCTTCATCTTCTTCGCCATGGATCCGCCTCTGAATGCCTCTCCGCTCAAGGCCACTGAGCGCCAACATCCTTCCTCTTCCCTTCATTGGTCACTCAGCGACGTTCACACAGGTAAATGGCTTTGTTCGTTTTTTGACAGTCTTTTAGGTTTTCCAATTTTTAATGATTTCTATTCTTTGCATGTCCTGATTCTTTGTGATTTGTGAGGTACTTTAAGGAAAAGGGAGTGTTTTTTATACCTTTTGGGGGAGATGGAGGAGGAATGAAGATGGAGGCGCTCAGGCGGCCAAGGCGGATGCTTGGTGATGGCGCGCTTTGCTTGGAAACCTTGGTATCTTTACTTTTGCCTTCTTTCAGGTTTTATGATGACAAACTTGAAAACCTATCTTTCGTCACTTCTTTCCTCTTCTAGCTGCCTATGCTCACTTCGATTATGTATGCTTATGTGTGTTTGCCACTATATGCTTTCAATGATGTTGATGTTGGTAGCCCAATGATGAGGAAACTCTGAGGGCTTGTGTTGCCTGAGTATACTTGATTTTTCTCTTCCTCTTGTTGGCTTACTGAGATGCTTCGATGGTTTTATTGCCCTGTGATGAATCACAATTCTGAGGGCTTAGAGTTTTGACTGGAATTTGTGGATGTTTGGCTTATATGTTTGAGTTGCTTTGTATCACCCTGTGATGAAACATTCTGAGGGTGTTGACTTGAAAGGCTTATGCATTAGCAGGTTTATTCATGGCTTTGAGCTTGATGACAGGCACAGGTTTTAGGTGTTTGGAATGGTAAGGCTTTTCTCTGGTTTAGGCCTTTTGGCTTTGTTGATTGTTGTTCTGGTTTTTTGAAGCTTGGCTTCAGCAGGTTGGGTGTTTGAATCAGATTTGGGGCTTTAGGTTTGACAGGATTTTAGACTTGAATGGTTTGATTTGGTTCAAGGTTTGACATAGTTTGGCACGACTTGCTATTGCAGGTTAAAGGCCTTTGGTTTTGTCATGCTTGATGCAGGTATGAGGCTTGGAAGGTTGAGCTGTTTTGCTTTTGGTTTATATGGCTTGTGATAGCTTTTGAAATGTTTAGGCTTCAGGCTTTTTGTGCTTTGGGCGTGTATGTTTGAATGCTTTTTTTTTCTTTGCTTTTCTGTCTTCTGAGATATATGATGCAGGTTTTTTAGGTTGAGGGCTTTCTTGTATATTCCTTTAGGGTCTTTGCCCTCTTGTTTTTTAAGGGCAGGAGGCGCTATCTTTTCTTGGTCAAACTGGTGGACAGGTTTGCAAGGCTTGAGGTTTTCCCTCTTTGTGATATCCTGCTACATATGTTCTACCCCCTTTTGCTGTGTATTCTAATATGCTGTTTATATCTCTGCCTTCTTCTTTTCACTGTGTTATTACAGTTTGTTTTTATATCTCTTTGTCCTCATGCCTAAACCTGCTGTAAGCCTGCTTTCTTTTTCTCTTTTCTCTCTCTCTTGATTTAAGCATTTTAATATTGCTTATCATGTACTTTATCTGAAAAGGTGACTGGTGGAAAATGATGAAAATGGATCTTGCTTGCATATGTAGTTTAGCTCTGCATACTTTATGTACTTCTTCCATCTTTCAGCTTCTTTGTGACAGCATTGGTACTTCTTTGATAGCTTTTCATCTCTTGGCAGCTCGTGGACAATTTTTGACAGCTTTTTGGCTTAGTTGCTTTGACATTTAGTTCAGTTTGGACTTTGGTTTGTTTGGCATGCTGTTTGTTTTGACCATTGGTTAGGACTTTTGGAATTATGCAGTATGTAACTTTTGTGCATTTTCAAACTTAAATTGCAAGACATTCCATCCCTCTTTGTGAACCGGGAGAAATCCCGTGATTTGCAGAGAGGGCAAACTGATTCCGACCAGTTGCCTTTAATGATGAATCTTTAAATTACTGTCTGTCTTTCAATTATTTTGACTGCATTTGACTTTTCCTTCTTTTCTTTGTTTTGCAGATAAAAATCAAATGGATAGGAGTATCAGTAGAAGCTGAAGATTTGAAGACTTAGGATAATTTTATTTTACTTTGAATTATTGTAAAATTATTATTATGAATACTTGGTAAATAAATACCGTATTCAAATAACAATTGTAACGAATAATTAAAGATGAATGAAAACCAATTTTTATCAGTTAATTCCTCTTTCTGCTGTCTATTTAATTATTTATAAATTCTTAAATTATAATAAATGGAAATAAATTCCAATTATCCTAACTTAGAATAAATAAACAATTAATGAACAATGTGGTTAATCAATAATAAACCCGGCGCTCCAAAGCAATGCACAGTCAATCACAACAACTGCCCAAATGTCTTTTTTCTTAATGATTCAATCAAACACTGCAAACTCAAACCAAATGCCTCTTTCCACTGATTTAGTCAAACACTGCAAACCCAATCCAAATGCCTCAGTCCAAAATTCAGAGTAAACTGAAAAGAACTAAGAATTAATTCTTTCCGAGAAATGTGCACGCAAAACCCTAGTTCTTGATTAAAATGCCAGAGAAACGCCTGCCTGATCAAAACCTGAGCCAACTCAACCAAACCCTAGCCAAGGTATTGAACTTTTTGAAAATCAATGAAAACCCTAATTTTTGTCTGACGGACGAGAAAAGTCTGTTTGACCAATTCTTGAACCAGTCTGAAAAATCAGGGAACGCTCGAGGCTGTGATTTCTTGTGGAAAAATACAAGGGCAAATTTTGGGGTACAACAATGGCCGAGATGGCCGTTGTCCTTGCCAAGGAAGGGTTGGACTCCTCGGATCGCGTCAGGGAGTTGGAGTCAGAGAAAGCTGCTCTCGCTGCCAGTTCTCGTAAGTTAAAGGCAGCCCTCGAGCGATCCGAGGAAATGTTTCGCGAACAAGCCGACCTGTTGGCGGGGGAGAAGGAAAATTCCGGGAAGGTTGCTGAGGAGAGGGATTGCCTTCGACTGGACAAGGAACGCTTGGAGGCTGACAACGAACGTTTGTCTAAGGAAGTCGAGGAGCTAAAAGCTGTTATGCTTCCTGCTGAAGATGAGTCGGAGGAGACAACCCCTTTGTGGACCCGTTCAGATCTGGTCGCGCGTATCCATCTCCTTGAAACAGACTGTGTCGGTGCTTTAGCGGATAGGTTCGAGGCCGCGGTCAGCCAGCTCGCCATATTGAATCCGGGCATGAATACCGAGGGAGTGGGTTTCATGTCTCAGATTATTGACGGCCAGGTCGTGCCTCCTCCTGAGTCTCCTGTGGTGGATGCCGGTAGTCCCGGGAACGTTTAGTGTGGAGTTTCTGGTCGGGCCTGCGTGCCCGCTTATTGGTATTTATTTTGGGGCCTACGTGCCCGTGCTCATTTTTAGGGCCTGCGTGCCCGTGCTTATTTCTTTTGGCCGTTGTGCCATAGCTTGTAACCCCGAACATCGCCGACCTTTTTGGTCGGTTCATTTTTATTCGTTTTGTGTATGAACTTTTAAATGGATGTTCATTTTAACTTTAAACTCGCTCGTGTCTAAATTTTACTTTGTGACGAAATTTGTCTAAGTTATGTCCTCGAGCCACGCTTGTACTCGGATGTTACTTTGTGGCGAAATTTGTCTAAGTTATGTCCTCGAGCTAGGCTTGTACTCGGCTGTTACTTTGTGGCGAAATTTGCCTAAGTTATGTCCTTGAGTGGAGATCCTTTCGACCCATTTGGTGGTCCGACGTACTTTGAAATGCGTCAGTCGTGCGGAGCGGAGCCCGCATGTCGAGCGTATGACCCAAATCGAGGTCGTATGCCCGCGGTGTGAATTGCCCGTCGCGAGCTGGGTGTTCTGCCATGTGGGTACTTCGATAGTGGAGCTCGATTGAGGTGTCTCTGTCGGGCATCGCCGTTCGTCCTCATTTGGCTGAATGGCGTTATGTCGTTTGGGCGTAGATTGGGCCCGTACCTTGGCCCATCTACGTGGTCGAGACATTTCTCTCTGTTGACTAGATATGGATGTTTGACGGTGAAAGTCCTTATTGTTTAAGTGTTTTAGCTATAGTACTGCTTTAGCTTAGCAGCGTTCCAGGGTCGTGGTAATGGTTCTCCATTTAGCTGCTCGAGGTAGTATGCCCCGGTGCCTGTGGCGCCGTGGACGCGATAGGGCCCTTCCTAGTTCGCGGCCAATTTCCCTTCGCGGGAGTCTTTCTGGTTTCTTCGTAATACTAGGCTGCCGATCTTGAACTCGCGTTTGATGACCTTATCATTGTAATGCGGGGCCACTCGTTGTTTTAGAGTGGCCTCACGCAGGGCTGCCCCTGATCGAATTTCCTCGACCAAATCAAGTTCGTCCCTGAGTGCTTCGTCGTTCATTTCTTTGTCGAGGGGCATTTCTGTCCGCCTTGAGGGTTCCCTGATTTCTACGGGGATGACGGCCTCGGTGCCGTATGTTAGTCGAAAGGGGGTTTCGCCCGTTGTTGAGTGGGGCGTGGTGCGATAAGCCCATAAAACAATGTGCAGCTCCTCGACCCACCCTCTTTTAGCTTCGCCGAGCCGGCGTTTGAGTCCTCGCAGGATGACTCTGTTGGCGGCCTCGGCTTGCCCGTTGGTTTGAGGGTGCTCGACTGAGGTGAAATGTTGTTTGGTTCCCAGTTTGGTGACAAAGTTTTGGAACTCATGGTCGATGAACTGGGTGCCGTTGTTTGTGATCAACGCTTTTGGGATTCCAAACCTGGAGAGGATGTTTCGTTTGTAGAAACGGAGGATGTTGTGCGAGGTGATCTTCGCGAGAGCCTCGGCCTCTATCTATTTCGTGAAGTAATCCATAACCACAATAAGGAACTTGTTTTGGTAAGTCCCTTGCGCAAATGGTTCGAGGATATCCATCCCCCACCACGCAAATGGCCACGGGGACGACAATATGCTCAGCTCGTGAGGGGGGGCGAGATGCATGTCGGCATGCTTTTGGCACTTGTCACACTTCTTAACGTGATCTTTGGCGTCCTGCTGCATCATCGGCCAATAGTACCCCGCTCGCAGGGCTTTCCTTGCCAGGGATTTTCCGCCCATGTGTTGGGCATTAATCCCTTCGTGTATTTCCCGTGATACCTCGGGGACTGTGGATTCGTTGATGCATTTCAGGAGGGGAATGGAGAATCCCCTACGATACAGTTTATGCTCGAGCACCACGTAGGAGCACGCCCGTCGTTTCGTTGTGGTTGCTTCTGTCTGGTCCGAAGGGAGCTCGCCCTTTGTCAGAAAGTTGTACACCGGGGACATCCAGCACGAGGTGTCTCTGATGGCGTTCACCTCGACTGGGGTCGAGGTCCTTTCGATGCTCGGGCGCGACAAGGATTCTTGTATGACGGATTTGTTTCCACCCTTCTTTCTTGTGCTTGCGAGCTTGGACAGTATGTCGGCCCTTGTGTTTTGCTCGCGCGGGACGTGTGATATTTCTGCTCAGTCGAACTTCTTCATGTGTTCTTTGACTAAGTTTAGGTATTCAACGAGGCTGTCGTTTTTAGCTTGGTAACTCCCTCGGACTTGGGAAGCAACGAGTTGAGAGTCCGTGAAAATTTGTACTTCGCGGGCTCCTAGGTCCTCGGCTAGCCTCAGTCCTGCGAGCAGGGCCTCGTACTCTGCTTGGTTGTTCGAAGTTGGGAAGGAGAGGGTTAACGAGTGCTCGATCACTACGCCCTCCTCATTTTCTAGGAGGATCCCCGCGCCGCTTTCGGACGAGCTGGAAGCTCTGTCGATGAAGATGGTCCACTTGTGCTCTTTCCCTGCGGACGGGTCGTGAGCGGTCATTTCCGCGACGAAGTCGGCCAGGGCTTGTGCCTTTAGAGCTTTCCTACTCACGTATTATATGTCGAACTCGGAGAGTTCCAAGGACCATTTCAACATTCGGCCCGCCATGTCAGGTCAACCTAAGAGTTGTTTTACCGGTTGGTCGGTTCGCACTATGACTGTGTGGGCCAGAAAATAGTGTCTAAGTCTCCTCGCTGCGTTGACAAGGGCTAGAGCCACTTTTTCTATCTGTTGGTATCTGCTCTCAGGTCCTTGTAGGGCTTTGCTCGTGAAATAAATAGGTTTTTGCCCGTCAGTGGTCTCGCGAATGAGAGCCGCGTTGATGGCTTCGTTCGAGACAACCAAGTATAGGAATAAAGGCTCCCCGTTGACTGGTCGAGACAGTACGGGCGATTGGGACAGGCTTTGTTTCAGGTGGCGCAGTTCCCGTTCACATTCCTCGGTCCATTCGAAGGCCGCTTCTTTGCGAAGTAGTCTGAAGAAGGGGAGGGCGTGCTGAGCGGATTTTGCGACGAAGCGGGATAGCAAGGTGAGCATACCGTTCATGACTTGTATTGATTTCTTCGATGTAGGTGTCGGGAGGTCGAAGAAGGCTCGACACTTGTCGGGATTGGCTTTAATTCCTCGTTCTGTTAGGTAAAACCCGAGGAATTTCCCCGCCTTAACTCCGAACGTGCACTTTTCGGGGTTGAACCTCATCTTACATTGCCTTGCTTGGGCAAAGACTGCTTTGAGGTGGGCTGCATGATCGGTGTCTGCTCGGGATTTAACGATCATGTTGTCCATGTAAACCTCGAGCATGTCCCTGATTTGGTTATGGAACACTCTGTTCATCATACGTTGGTACATTGCCCCCGCATTTTTTAGACCGAAGGGCATTACGTTGTAGTAATAGTTGCCCGAGCTGGTCATGAAGGCAGTGCAATGCTTGTCGCTCATGGCCATTGGGATTTGGTTATAGCCTGAATAGGCATCCATGAACGACATTATTTTGTAACCGGCCGAATTGTCGACCAACATGTCTATGCTCAGTAAAGGAAAAGCATCCTTTGGGCATGCCCGATTGAGGTCGGTATAATCAACACACATCCGCCATTTTCCATTATTCTTTTTAACAAGTACAACATTTGACAGCCAGGTTGAATACCGGGCTTCAGAAATAAAATTTGCCTCTAGGAGGTCTTTTACAACTTTTTCAGCAGCCTTCGTTTTCTCCGGAGACTACCTACGCCTACGTTGTACTACTACCTTGGCGGTTGTATCTATGGAGAGACGGTGACAGGCAACCTCGGGGTCGAGTCCGGGCATCTCCGCGGCGCTCCACGCGAACAAGTCAGCATTCTCACGCAAGCAGGCTTTGATCTGCTTCCTTGCCAGGTCGGGGAGGTCGGTACCAATCTTCACTCCTTTGCTTGGGTCCTCGCCAAGGGGGACGAGCTCGAAGTCCCCGTCCGGAATTGGCCGGAGGGGGATTTGCTCGTCATAGGGAGGTTCGTCTTGATCGAAGCGGGTGTCCAGAGATATGGAGTCGACCTTTGGGGGAGCTCTCTGCTCTTCTGCTTTGACGGACTCTGGTTTATCGGGCTCTTGTCTTGTCGTTGCTGGTCTCTTGGCGGGCCTTGTCTCAGTGTCGACCGTGTCGCATCCCTTGGATGCAGCGTTGAAGCATCTTCGAGCAGAGGCCAGGTCCCCCTGGATGGTAGCGGCCCGTGCCCTCTTGGTGTAGAATTTCATCTTCAAGTGGACGGTAGAGGGTACCGCGGTCAGCTCCGCTAGTGTTGGTCTTCCCAGGATGCAGTTGTAGAGGGACGGGCAGTCGATGACGAGGAAGTGCACCTTGACCTGCCTCGTCACCGTGCCCTCGCCGAAGGTAACCATGAGCTCGACATATCCCCAAGGTTTGGAGGTCGAGTCGTTGAAGCCCTGTAAGTCCGACCCTACATACGGCGAGAGGTGCGAGTCGTCTAGCTGCAGAGTCCAGAATAATTGACTGTACATGACGTCGACAGAACTTCCTTCGTCGACGAGGACGCGGTGTACGTCAAAGTTAGCCATCCTTGCTCTTATCAGCAGAGGAATGACCGTGTTGGGGGCTCCTCCGGGGAGCTCTTCGAGGTAAAAGGTGATAGGCTCCGACCTACCTTTCACCCTTTCAAAAGTCACCGTCTGAGGAGGTGCAGAGTCGACCAGTTCATCCAGCTTCCTCTTGGCCGAATTGATGGTTAGGTCGTTGAATCCTCCACCATTGATGACCATGGTGGAGGGAAAGTATTCCCACCTGTTGTGTGTCGTGAGCGGCTCCTGCAGGTGTTCGGGGACGTAGAAGTCCTCCGGTCTGGTGACGAAGAAGGCGGTCTGGACGGGGACTGATTCGTTAGATGGTCGGGTGTCCTCCTCCGGTTCTCTCGTCTCCCGAGCGTCGCGACGAGGAGCGTCGTTTCTCCGGTATTGGGCGAGCCTCCCTCTCTTAATGAGGGTTTCGATGGCGTCCTTGAGGTGGACGCAGTCTTCAGTCAGATGACCATGGCTCCTATGGTACTGACAGTATTTGCTCTTGTCTACTCCGGGCTTGGCAGGAGCTGGTCGAGGGCGCTTGACGCCGCCATCTTTGAAGTCTGTGCTGGCACACTCCGCCAAGATGCGCTCGCGGGAATCTGTGAGCGGAGTGTATTTTGTGAAACGCCCCGAGGGTCCTCTCTATTCTTGGACTTCTCAGGGTCTGTCCTCTTTTATTTTCTCCCCGGTTCGTCGAGGAGGAGCGGCTTCTTGGCGCGGGTTGCTGCTGGATCCGCGAGTTCTGGGGTCCCGGGCTCTGTTGGCCGCTTCCCTTTCCTCGTAATCCATATATGTCCGGGATTTCTCGAGGAGGGCATCGAATGTTCGGGGTTGTTCGATGCCCACCGCCTTTCTAAATTCTGTGTCGGGGAGGAGCCCTCTCTCCAGCAAGTACCTCTTCATGTGATCCACGCAGGGGACCTGTATGGCTTTGCGATTGAAGCAGTTGATGAACTCCCTCAAAGTCTCGTCCTGTCTCTGGACGATGGCCTCGAGTGCTGCCTGGGTCTTTGGGTGTCGCCGAGACGCGGTGAACGAACTTATGAATTGATTCTTCAGGTTTCGCCACGAGGTGATTGATCTCGGGGCGAGACCTTTATACCAATCCATTGCTGCCTTTCTGAGGGTCGTGGGAAACAACCGACATTTGATGGGTCCCCCGACATTATGGTAATGCAGCATAGCCTCGAACCTGTCTATGTGGTCGACTGGGTCCGCAACTCCGTCGTATTCTTTCAGATGCGGAGGCTTCTCCATGCCCGGGGGAATGGGCGCCTCCATGATGGCTTATGAAAGGGGACCGCGGGGGTCGTCCTCGTCACTTTGCTCTGGGGATAGGGACGGGGACCTTAGATATTGTCGGGCCCGACGGTCCTGGTCGTGCTGAATGCCCCTCGAGCGGGATGCTCGTTGGTCCGCCCTCCCGTGCCTGTCCCCATGGTGCCTTCTTTCTTGCCGTAAGGGGTCGTGGTTGTGCCCTCCGGCTTCAATGATGGGTTGCCTCTCCAAGGGGGGTCGTCTCCCCGATGGTCGGGGCGACGGGCTTCAGGAGGTGTCCCTGTATTGCCTCCGCGGGGGAGACGGGAGATGTACCTCTGTTACTCGAGGAGGTGGGGTCTCAGGCCTCCCGTGTCTCCTCGCAGTTCTTCTATCATCCTCTAGCGCCCTCAATCTTTCCCCCTGGGCAAAGATGAGGTAGTTGGTTTTATTGATTGTCGCGAATAGTGTGCGGGTCATGGCATCTGCCTCGGCGGGGACAAGGACTTCCTGAAACTGGGTAGCTAGAAGGTTTGGGGGAGCCGTATTGTCTTCTTCGAGTGGCGGAGGGGCTGAAGAAGATGAGGCAGTAGTTCCGTCGCGGTGGGCCGAGGGCCCGAGGATGGTGCCCCCGGGGAGTGTGCTATGGCCGGGGTTACCAGCGTTGCCGGGGACCCCATTCTTATCTGTGATGTTGTTGTTGGCGTCGACGACGCGGACATTCTGGTCATCCCGAACTTGGTCAGCCATGACGGTAGGAGGTGATTTTTAGCTTTGGTCTCCAAGAGTTTGTAAGACAGGGAAGCTAGTTTCCCACAGACGACGCCACTGATCGTACCTGATCAGACTTGGACTGTTACGGCTGGCTCGAGCTGAACTTGAGTGAGATGGGGGGAGGGTACCTGCAAGACACTCCGATGCCAAAATGAGTGACATAATGAGCAGGCGAAAAATGTATAGGTGCGGAATAGATGAATACCTGACCCTCTAGGAACATAGGGTATTTATAGCCCCCAGCGCTGGGCCAAGGTCCCCTCATTGGGCTGACCAGAACTGGCCCAATAAAGGAACTTCCAAGTTCTACGTGCGTAGTGGGGCCCCGCACGTGGTCCCCTTCCTGGTGGTGCTCTACGAAGAATGAGGAGGGATGAAGACGCGGTCTTTCCGGAGTTTAGAGGATTCGATAACGGTCAAAATGGACAGAATCTGCCCTGCGGGGAGGGTGCTTGAGCAAGACTCGAGCTGGAGTTCCCTTGGTCGGGGACACTATGTGTCGCGGGCAATGACGGGCATCGCGACTATGTTCTGTGGTCGGGCACGTCGGTGGTGATCCGCGGGCGCACATTCCTCGAGGACTCTGCTTGGATTGGGCCTTTATCTGCGCTTTGGGCCAGGGTGGGCCCAATCCAGAACAATATATATCGTAAATTGGAATGAAAAAGAACGAAATGATGCACTTCCATCTTGTCTTCAAGCAATTAGATAGAAGGTGTACACTTTGTTGTTCAAGTAAGAGATTAACGAACATACATTGAGTTTTACACCATCATTCAATAAACATTTATTAATCTATCATTTTATCATAATAGTTTCTAAAAAATACGAGTGATTTTATAGATACACGTCATTTATTAATTATAATTATAAAATAATTTTACAACGACACTACACTTTTTTTTCCTTCTGTAATATATATATTTTTCAAATATTTATATTTCTAATTAAACAAGTAAAATAAATATTCTATATATTATATTATAAGGACACATTTAAAAATGAGTTAATTTATAAAAATTAAAACAAACCAAAAGTTGTTATTTTATTTATTTTTGAACAACTACAAACTCAGAAAAAAGAAATATTTTCACAGTCTTAAAATAATAATAATTTAAAATTATTATATACAAATTAAGACATATAATAATTGAATTAATAAAATAAATATTTTTGTAAAATTATCTTTAATTATTATTGGTTGATATATTGTTATAACTTGAAAAAATGTAGAAAAAAAAAGTAGATAAGAGATAAAGTTGGTAAAATTGAATTGGTATTAAATTAAAAAAAATAAACTATCATTTTAAATAACTTTTTAAAATTAAAAAAAACAATTATTTTGAGAGAAAGAGAATAAATAAAAACATTGCTTTAGCGTGAAATGGAAGACAAAAGTAGAAAGAAAAAGAGAAAGAGAGAGAATATTAATTAAAAAGTAAAAAAAAAAAAAGTAGTACTGGATAGTTTATTCGTTCCAAAGTCACACTCTTCGCAACCTCCGAGGATTTTTCATTCCATCATCCTCTTCTAAATTTCAGGTTTCATCACACAAAACAAGATACGCGTGGTTCTGTCTCTCTCTCTGTCTGTCACAAACTCTTTCTCTCTCTCTGGTCTCTGCGATTTCTTCGTTTTTCTGAGAAAATCAAAATGCTGGTTCGAAGAAGGGTGATGAGTTGGAGAAGGGTAGCCAAGTCCTTTCAAGCTATGCTAGCTCATGTCTTTCTTTTCTCCTTCACTCTTCTCCTTGTTCTCAAGCTTGACCGTTTCTTCCTTTTCTCATGGTGGTGAGTTTTTTCTTCTTTTTTTTACTACCCCTTTAGTAAAAATGTATAAACGAATCAAATGGTCGGAACAAAATTTTATCTTTGTTTTGAATGATCATAATTCATACCTAGTGCTTTTTCCTGAAATTGTGAGTTTTTGTGCTGTTGACAATGTTTGGTGTTGATTTTGTTATTTTCCCCTTTTTGTTTTTTCAATGCATGTATGAAGGGTTTGATTTTTCGTTTTTGTTTTTGATTTCGAAGAAAATGACATTCAATTGAGGAGACTGATGATGGGTATTGTTTTTCACCCTTTCACTTGTATGCTGTGTGTTTTGTTGCAGTAATATGTTTTTGTTTTTAGGATAATTTTTTAAAATTGATTTTTCTTTGAAAATTGGATAGTTTACTGCTTTCAGTTTGAGTTCTTGATTGTTGCTTTATCTGTGACACTGAATTCGTTTGTTTGTGTGTGTGTGTGTGAGTTACTATGTTTTAGTGTTGTCTGTTCTAATGAAAGTGAAGAAAATTTGTTTGATTTGGGAATTTTAATTTACTAAAATTGTGAAATATAATTTGCATTTAAGCTCAGTGATTAGCCACTTATGAGATATAATAAGACACGTGTACGGGATACGAGCGAGTACGACGGCGAAAATAGTGCACATCGTGAACAAAAGCTATGCAAATCCGTTACTCCGCGACTAGAGTAACTTCGCTGATGGGTGAAAGAGTAGAGCTAGAAAGGAGCTTGGGCCACCAGGCATTAGAATGCAGAAACTGTGGCAACCATATAACAATGAAGCAGATGCGCAAAGTACAGCTGCAACTCAGCAACACTGGACACATAAGCCAAAGGAAAAATGGTCCTTGCGGTGCGCACTATTACAATCCTTAGCTGGTGGAGACTCCATTTTGGTGTGCTATGCAATAAGGAATGAGCAGCGAGTGTATTTTTTTCTTCCTCTTTTTCTCTCGGAGAGCAGATGAAGTAATGAAACACAGTTAAAATGTTAAAAGATTGTGTAATTAATGCCGATCACTATAATGTCATATCTCATTGTCAACACGTCTTTACTTGGTAGCAGTTACTAATCAATGTTTTTGTCGTATCTGGTTGACAATGTGTCTTTAGTTGGTAATAGTCTAGTGTTTTTTTCTAACCAGATTTGGATTTGGATATGGATGTACTAATTTTCCAGATCTTAGAAATTTATTGAATACTTTCTGTTGACGTATTAGACACATATTGGTATCAAATCCGTGTCGAACACCTTACTTTTTACATTATTCCACTTTTTACATTGTTGCTGGTTAACTGGTGATGTTAAAAGATTAGGTTTTATTATAACATACTCTTCCGTTTCAAAGTTCGATTTATATAACATATCTTTCATTTTGGCAGGACTGTATTTTTTCCACTTTGGCTTTTTCACGTCGTGGTAGCACGGGGCAGGTTTTCCTTACCTGCTCCTTCAACGCCTCATGGTCGCCAAGTAAGACATACTTCAAATATCTTCTATGTTTTATGGAGAAATTTGAAATTTTTCGTGTATTAGGTTTTTGTTTCTGATGTAAAACTATTTTTTTGTTGACGCGCAGTGGGCTCCTTGTCATTCAATCATAGCGACGCCATTACTTGTGGCATTTGAGCTTCTTCTGTGTATACATCTTGGGAGCAGTTATGGTAAGCAACATTTTTTACGGCACAATTATCATGGATATTATTGATAACTGTCTCTTTGTATAAAGAGGAATTGTGGTACTTTTATAATTCTTTGATCGAAAGATGCTATCAGTTTAAGTAATTATTCATCCTAATGGTGCAGTGGTGAATTTAAAGATTGTCTTCATACCTCTTATAGCTTTTGAATTAGTGATTCTGATCGATAACATCAGGTAATTATCTTTTTCCATTTATAGCTTGCAAAAATTTATACTCTACATGTTGCAAATCTCCCTAAACTTGGTCTGTCCCTAGCCGCTTTAATTGTGACAACTTTGGACTGCCTTTGTTGTTCCAGTGTTATCAAATATCTGCCATGGCGGATATACATGGCGGGTTTTGGGCCCGCCACAATGGTAAATATTGACCGATATTGCGGGTTTTCCGCTATAATCCATTATAATGGCGCCGCTTTGGTGGGATTTTGGCTATCTTCCTTGGACCTCTATCCACCGTCGACAACACCGCTTTGTTCATTGCAAGCCTTTAGCACCTTCATTGTGTTGGGTGTGAGTGATGGGGAAATGGATTTGGTGCTTAACAAGCATTGCACAGTTTTTATTATGTTGTTAATCTCAAATAGCGTCATGTAGCACCGGCCCCTTGAAATGCTATATCGCATAGCATAATAGCCGCCATTTCAAAGACTAAAATCAGTGTTCAAAATAAATATAAATACTCAAAGAAATAGAAAAGTACACAAAATTAAAGAAACCTTCATACTTAAGAATCTAAAATACAGAGCAATAAAACTTAAACCTAGAAGAAAAACATAACAAATCCGAATCAAAAGTAGGAAAACCCAAGGTTTTCAAGATCAGGATCTTGCATAAGATCGGGAGGGGATAGTAAGATCGTAAAACATACGATCATTACTAAAATTGGAAGCTCCTACCCAATAGGTTTTGTAAGATCAAGAGGGGTAGCAAGATCGCAAAACATAAGATCGTAACAAAAATCGTAAGATATTCATATTGCTAAAACAAAAACTAATACTATATATTTGAAGTTTTTTTACATTATGTTTTGTAGGCAAGTGTATTCTAGGGAAAATGGCCTCCGCCGAACCATAATTGTTGCGCCTCAGAATCTTGTCATCCTCCCGGGCTTGTAATGTTGGTGGTCGGAAAACGGCCGATCATGGCCGGAACTGGCCAAGATCACACATAATCAACGGTTTAACGATATTTTTTTACAATTTGGCTATAACACACACGATTCTACTTAAGATCGGAATCGTTGGGGGTGAGTGAGATTGCAAAATCGTGAGGTTTTAAGATCTAGATCGGGATCTTGACAACCTTGAAAACCATAATGATTGTTTGTGGCAAAGAAAATAATAGGCATGAAGAACATAATTTTACTCATAAAAGGGTGTCACAGTCATTTATACCCTTAGAAAAGACAAGGGGTAGAAAAAAAGGCTTTGAGGAATTTCTCCCCAAAACCCTAGTAGCGGCTTGGATAGTGATTTGGTCTGCAAATAGTGGCAGCTACACCCGCTATGTTGTTGAGGGCGACTTGCGAGTCAAAAGTGTCGCGTGGAGCCCTATCACCTCTACACTATTTCGCTATAGTGCTGCTATAGCACACTATTGACAACATAGGTTTTTAATGTGGACTTCTGGATTTAATCTAACAGTTGAGATCTTAAAACTGATTTTGTTGAGTTGTAATTCAAGCAGTCCAATCTTAAATTAATGACTGAGATTGTTTCCTGTGTGCAACTGCGTGTTTATTCTGCAGCAGGCAATTCAGATCTGAGTGAGGGGTGTCTTTAGTCTTACATGGCTTAGGCTTTGTTTGGGAGTTTGGAGGGGAGGGTTTTGTAAAAGGAAAGTTTTTGGGCTATGGCGTATATACATGACAGTTTTTGGGCTCTCCGCGATGGTAAATATCGGCCGATATTGCGGGTTTTTCTGCTATATTCTGCTTTAACAGTGCTGCAAAGCGGCCGGTATGGCTGGTTTTTACGACACTGTTGTAATATTAGTTGGAACTGTCTTAAAAAATTGACAACAGAGTCGCTACAATCATTCAACATTACGAAACGACTTACAAAGTAACTTACATATTTGGGTCTTTTCTGAAAATAATTTTGATTGTTGAAAAGTGTCATAACCTATAAGCTTGTAATAATTAATTGTATAGCTGCACATGATTAGACTCCATGTTAATCAAATATATAACGTTCAATACTTTTACTCTTCTATCAAACTGGTTCTTTATTGATAAAAATCCATCTTTATATAGGATGTGTAGAGCTTTGATGCCCGGAGACGAGGAAAATATGACGGATGAAGCAGTATGGGAAACTCTTCCTGTAAGACATCATTCATTAGTTGATTAATTGATTGATTAGGGATATACTCTGAATTTGAATAAAGGCCGCCCGATGATACTATTGAACTGAGCACGTAAAGCTGTATCTGACATCTTTTTGGGCATTCAATTCATTGTTTGATCAACATTCAAGTTGCATAGTATTTCACATTCAAGTTGCATAAAGTTTTAAGTGTTTTACTTCGTAGATTATGTAGTCTTACTTTTCTATTTTTCCAATGCTCTTTACCTAATTTAAATTGTATGATTTTGTTTTCCAGCACTTCTGGATTTCGATATCCATGGTCTTCTTTATTGCTGCCACAGTGTTCACTCTTTTAAAGATATGTGGTAAGCCTTAACTTCCTCTCAAACAATTATTCACTGTCAGAATGTGATTGATATTTGATACTCCTCAAACATTTTTGTTACTAATAATTTCGCGATTACCTGCAGGTGATGTTGCTGCTCTAGGCTGGTGGGACTTGTTTATCAACTATGGGTATAATCAATTTCTCTTGATAGACTATTTTAATCATTTGGTATTAAGCTTGTGCTTTTTCCATCACGAAGTCATTTTATCTTTTTTGCAGCATTGCACAGTGCTTTGCGTTTCTCGTTTGTACAAAGTGGCACAATCCTACAATTCATGGAAACTGTCAAATTACAGAACCATGTTCGTCTTCAAATACCATAAGATATCTCGAATGGAGTAGAGAAGGCATAGTTATTTCTACCGATGAAGATGTGCAGCAAAATCCGTTTTGCAGTCTGCAAGACATAGGCGGACATATTATGAAAATTCCGTTAATTGGTTTCCAAATACTACTTTTTATGCATTTAGAGGTATAAATGCTAACAATAACCGTATCAGTATTGTTCTCATTCTCTGTTTTTCTTTCTTTATATTTTGATATTTAAACTTTCAATTTCAGGGAACACCATTGGGTGCAAAAAACATACCGATTTGGGGAATTTTTTCTCCCCTTTTTCTGTTGCAAGGTGCTGGTGTATTATTTGCAGCATATAGGTTAATAGAGAAGATTGTTCTATTACTCTATAATGGAGATGTTCCTAGAAGCTACTCTTCTATAGCATCAAAATCCCGCGACTGCTTCGGGTTTTTCCATCACGGATCAAGGTATCATCAGTGTATATGTTATTAGCTAGAATTTTTGTTTATCTTTAGGCATAGATTCTCCGAGGAACCTAGAAATTCATAAATTGTTGTTGAACTAATATGAAGAAATTTTCGTTGACTGCACTTTTCCTTTTTTGACAGGTTGCTGGGTTGGTGGTCAATAGATGAAGGAAGCAGAGAGGAAGAAGCTAGACTTTTTTGTGCCGGGAGTTCTGGGTCAGTACTCTATGTTACAATATGCCTTTTTTAGCTATGAAGCACGGACACTGAAAACACGACACCGACACTGACACGACACCTGTAATATTTTGAAAAAATGAATAAATTAACGTAATCACAAGCAGTGTTATTAAATATCCGTAATTACAGCACTGGTAAATATTGGCCGATATTGCGTGTTTTTCCGCTATAACGGCGCCACAAAGCGTCTGGTATGACGGGATTTTGGCTCTCCGCCATGGACAACTGATCTCAAATGTTGATGTCAGTTTCAAACACCGACACTAACACTTTCTTTTCCAGAGTTGTCGGTGCTATAGGGTTTTTAAGCGTATAATAGTGTTAATGTGCTTGCAATAAGGTTTGCATTATTTTGACTGTATAATGATGTATGATTTGATTTACTATTTAGGT
This sequence comes from Vicia faba, assembly GCA_948472305.1. NCBI lineage: Eukaryota > Viridiplantae > Streptophyta > Magnoliopsida > Fabales > Fabaceae > Vicia > Vicia faba. The sequence goes on along the minus strand of CATIWC010001396.1, from coordinate 367,845 downwards.
ATAATACTTTTTCCCCCGATACAGTGAAGAAAATGCCTAGAGGAGAACTTGTTGAGGAGGTTAAGACATTGTTTCCTTCTATCAAAATATATAGCTACCACATTATTTAAGAATAAGTTAAAACAGTGTCTAATCTTTTTCATACATTTCGATAACCCGCCCTTTTATAACTCGCAGATTTGGAGACTTCAAGCTGCACTTGGTGAGCAGACAGAAGTTACAAAATCTAGCCAGGAGGAATATGAAAGACTTCAAAATGTAATATTTTTCCGACCTTGATCGTTCAATAGAAGTTATAACAATAGAAGTAAATAAATCACTTAATAAGAGAACAGTTGTCTCAGTTTAACTTCACAACCTTTATCAGTTAAAAGTAGTTTTTAAATTCACTCGTAAGTAGCGCTCTTGTTAGATAGTAGGTAATTTATGTTCATTGTTTGTGCTTGAATGACTGTTAACCACACGGGATCTAACACGCTTTAATTTGATTGCTAAATATATCAGGAGAAGATCTTATGTAGAGTTTGCTTTGAAGAGCAGATTAATGTGGTCCTTCTTCCTTGCAAGCATCACGTTCTTTGCAGGTAATTGCTTACTCAAATACTTTTATGTCCCTGTCAATATTTAATGTGGTGTTTCTCAAATATGTTATGCTTAAAGAAATTGATTGTTTTTATGTTTGTCGCCTTTGTTTGACAGCACTTGCTGCGAAAAATGCAAGAAGTGTCCTATCTGCCGTGGTACCATTGAAGAACGGATGCCTGTATATGATGTGTAGACTGTAGACCGAGTTTGCTGTAAGATATATAGATATTATGGCTTGTGGTTTTAGATGAGGCAAGCACCAAGAATTATTAATTTCTCTGCTTATAGATATGAATGATGAGCATACAGAAGTTGTACATAGTTTTAAACATTCATTACAAGTACCTAGACAATGCAAGATATTTGTTGAACTAGGAATGCCACCATGCAGTTAAGCAAGCATTCATATTGCATTCATCGATGCATGTTTGTAGTTAGCAAGAGAATAGTAAATACTAAAAAAATACATGTGATAGTCAAAGAAAAAACTTGGTTGAATGTTTGGTTGAGGTTGCAGCCATTAAGTTTCTACTCTGTGAAGTATCAATCAATTTGGTTGACATTGAGGTTGGTTCATGATATTGCACTGTGTTTTCTGTATGCCCCCATTGCCCCTATCTAATTCTCTGAAATCCTATATAAATCCCAAGATATCCTTTAAGCTCTGTCAAATTCGAATGCATTAATATACAACAAATCTCTTCATCAAAAACGTGTTAAATACAAGTATACATCTGCCTTCCAAAGTCTAAACACACCCTTCAGCAATTGAAATTTGGATACACCTTTTAGAATTTAATAGTCACGATTTTTGCATAACCCTATTTTAAATCTATGCATTCATAATCATAGCACATATTTTTCTTAAACTCATTTAAAAATTTCTTGAATTCTTATTTAAGATTTTTGCTTGCAAACCCAATTATATTGTTTTTCGACATCAAAAGATGAAAAATTGTTCGAAATTATAGATAATGTACATGTCTATCACTGATAATCATTAAAATATACTAGTTTTTTTTTTGTAACATGAATGCTATCAGGAAATTAATTTGGATCTTTGAAGGATTGGTCCGAATATTAAATTTTAGATACTTTGAATGGTCCGAATATTAAATTTTAGATACTTTGAATGGAACTTTTCATGAATATATATATACATTATACACCAATACTTTAGTAATGGAGCTCTCCGGTTCTTTAGAGAAATGGAGAGAATCTCAGCTCTTTTAAATGTGAATGAGATTTTCTTATTTTTTTTATTAGTTGTATATATATGGTGCACTCTAATGTTGTTAACAAAACTATTGTATCTAAGGATGGTGACCCAAAACATTTTCAATAAGGTGTTGATGTTGGAAATGAATTTTCTAATAAATAAGAGTTTACTTTACGTGAGGATATGTTTTAATGGGTCCGCACAGAGGCTGTCAAATTGAGATTTTATATTTTTAATAGAAGGTCAGATTTTGGTTCTAATAGATAGAAGACAAACATTTGTTACGGTGAGATGCGAAAGATGTGACCAGCATAATAACTTATACGAAAATTGAAATTGAAACAAAAAAATATGGATATCCTTTTATGTTGTGTAAATACCATAAATCAAATACCACGTGGACATTTAGTATGATTTGTGATATACATAATCATGGATTATGTCATAAGTCAGTCGGTCATTCAAGTGTATGTCCTATGAATTCTGAAATGAAGAAACTTGTATCTAATATGATATTGAACATAGTTGAGCCCAAAAACATACTCACAACTTTAAAAAGGAAAATACTCAAGAGTGTCTCAAATATTGAGTAAGTATACAATGTTCGGCGCTGAAACAACAAGATAATAAAAGGTCCAAGATTCGAAATGCAACAATTGTTGAAATAGTTGGATGACCATCATTATCTCCATAAGTACAGTCTGTGAGGATGGAAAAGTCGTTTGAGATATATTTTGGGTTTATCCTGATTCCATCAAATTATTCAACATATTTGTTGGAACAAAAGAGAGAAAACTATATTTTGAATTTGTGAAGTTGTTATTACTAAAGTTGTTAATCATATAAAACTATACAAAGTCATGCCTATTTACAGGCGATCAAGGCCTTAGCCCAAAATATACAACCTATCCTAAAATATATAAAGTTATATTTTGGTTTCGACACAACAATTATATGATGTATTTGACTCTGTCGAATATAACTGACTTCTAATCCTTTGATTAGGTCGAACACACCTATGTCGAATACAAACTTTTCTATTAAAAAAATAATTATAACTTCTAACACACCTCCTAATTCATGTTTTTGAGACTTCTCATCCGAATGCTTTTCTTCAATTCATCGAACCTGACTTTCTTTAGGCGTTTGATGAGTATATCATCTAGTTGCCATTATGTCTCACAATGTTCAATTTCAAGCTTCCCTTTATTTACTTGACACCTAATAAAATGATACATTCTCTCTGTGTTTACTTCGACCATGTCATATAGGATGATTGGCTAGGTCGATAGATGACTTGTTATGTACAAACAACTTCATTTTCTTAGGTTTCATGATCTTGAGCTCTTCTAGCACCATCTCTATCCACACTTATTAACATGCTGCATACAACATAACCACGTACCCAACTTCACATGATGACAAAGACATCATGCTTTGCTTCCTTGAACTCCAAGAGATTGGAACGCCTCCTATCATAAATAAGTAGTCTGCAATACTCTTCTTCTCGTCTTGATCTCTACTGAAATTTGAATCAGTATAACCATATACTTCTGCATCTGTACTGATCTTCTTTTATCTTGGCATCAGTATATCATGATCAATCACAACCTTTATGTATCTCAGCACCCTCTTCACCATAATGAGATGACATTCTTGGGGTTTCTCTATGAATTTGCTTAACATTCCAACACCTTGACAAATGTCTGGCCTTGTGTTGCAAAGTTACCTCCAAGGATCCAATTATTTGTTTGTACAATGTTACACTTACAAACTCATCATTTGTCTCCTTCTTCAACTTTGCTCCAGTTTCTAATGGCGCGGAAGCTGCATTACAATTCCTCATCTTGGACCTCTTCAAGATATCTTGGGCATACTTCTTCTGGTGCAAGAACACTCATTCACCAGTGTCTTTGAACTTCACCCCTAAGAAATATGACAAGTTTCCTAGGCCGAACATTTCAAACTCGTACATCATCTTCGACTTGACTCTACTTATCTCTACTTCATCTGCATTTGTAATCAATAAATCATCTACATACAAGCATAAAATAATTCGACTGACCTTATATGCATCTTTGACACACACACACACACACACCATGTTTAGAGACACACTTTATGAAACCTGCTTCGATCATGAGGCTATCTATTCTATTATTCCAAGCCTTCGAGGCTTGTTTCAAGCCATATAGAGCCTTCCTCAATCTGTACACCTTTAACTCATGCCTTCTGATTTCAAATCTCGGTAGTTGACTGGTGTTGCACCCCAAAATTTGCCCTCCTAATTTCTTTTATTTTGGCTTAGACTTTTGCATTCATCTGCATTTATTCCATTAGGTCACTAACAGGGCATACATTTCACTCAATATAGCTCTAAGGTTCAAAGTTCAGTGGTTGTGCGATATTAGGGTTTCACAATGGTTAAGGCGTTCGTATCCAATAAAGACTGATTTCTTATTCAGGTAGTGAGCAATGGAATTAGGGTTGTGACTTGGGTCGTTGAGGATTTCTTTCTTCATCAAGCCGCGAGGCTATCAGGGTTTATTTCCCCATATGTGACCAAAGCTAGGTTTTTTGGCAATTGTTTTCCAATCGGGTTTTTCGTCAAAGATCATGAGATTAAGGTTTGTTCTTATCAAGGGACTTTCTCAGAAAGCTTTATATTGTGCGTCAGGAATTATCATCTTCAAAGGAATTTATTAAGGATTTTAGCCTTACGTTTTCAAGTGGACATGTTTGTGACTTGAATTCCAAAAGTTGAAGCACAATACGAAATATGATGCTAGAGAGAATTAATTGAGTCAGGCGAATATGAATAAAGGCTTTGATTTTGGGCAAAGTCGACATGGAGAGGTTGTTTTCTTGACTGAGTTCATGCAGGAATATTATTGATTCGATTGAATGTTGTGTCATATCTTGAGTTCAGGACTGGTTCATTGAATATGCAAGTTGGTTGAAATTCGTTCACTGAGTCATGAAGTGAAGTGTTTAGAGGATAATCAAATGGTATTAAAGAAATCTAAGCGTTGGTTTGTTTTCGAGAATTTGATTCGGGCGAGTTTGGAGACCTTAGTCATAAGGGTTTCTTGGAACTCAAAAGATAAGAGAAAAATGGCAAGGCATAATCATTCATTATAATTCCATTCAAGTGGTTATTTTGGTTCAAGTTGTCACTTTCAGTGTCATTCAAATACCGTTCAAAATCAATCCAAATACACTCCAAACCTTCATTTACATCATTCAAATTCAATATCTCAATATTCATCGTTCAATGTTCACTCAAAAATTCATGTTCATTCAACCATTTTTTTAGGCATCATATCATGTAGATGTTTTCAAGCAATTCATTTTGAATTTACAAATCCATATTACGGTCCAAAGAAACTACAAAAAAATTGTAAGTTACACAAAGCTACAACTGTTGGAGGCTAGTTCTAGTGAATTCAGTGTTACTCGCAACTACTTGGACTGGTTGACTGCACTGCCTTGGGGTGAATACAGTGATGAGAACTTTGATGTTACTGGTGCACAAAAGATTCTTGATGAAGACCATTATGGATTAACTGATGTGAAGGAAAGAATATTGGAATTCATCGCTGTTGGGAAATTAAGAGGGACTTCACAAGGAAAAATTATCTGTCTCTCTGGTCCACCAGGAGTAGGAAAAACAAGTATTGGCCATTCAATTGCCTGTGCCTTGAATCGTAAGTTCTTCCGATTCTCTATTAGAGGATTGGCTGATGTGGCTGAAATCAAGGGGCATCGTCGAACATATATAGGTGCTATGCCAGGAAAGATGGTACAATGCCTTAAGAATGTGGGAACAACCAACCCTCTTGTTTTGATTGATGAGATTGACAAATTGGGCAGAGGACATGCTGGTGATCCAGCAAGTGCTTTGCTAGGGCTCCTGGATCCTGAGCAGAATGCCAATTTTCTGGACCACTATCTTGATGTTCCCATTGACCTATCAAAGGTTCTTTTTTGTTTGCACTACAAATGTAGTGGAGATGATACCAAATCCCCTATTGGATAGGATGGAGGTTGTTGCTATTGCTGGGTACATTACTGACGGAGAAAACTCACAAAGGACAGAGAGAAAGTACCAGAAAACTGACCAAGTCCACGGGAAATGTTAAACGAACTTCTGAAAATCCCTCTGCAAATTCATTTCAAAAACCACACACGTTCATCATTTTTCTGCAACTGATTCTTCAAGAGAGCAATATCGGCTTCATAAACTAGATCCCAAAACAGTTCTGTTTGAAAATAGAATCAGGCTGCTACAGGAATCAGCCCTGCACTGGTTAAGTGAATCCGAGACTGAAGAAAAAGTCATAAAAAGGGTCCAAGCACAGGTTGCACTGCATAATGAAATCAGAAGAAAACATTAGAATAGAAAATCAGAAAATAATGGGAAAAGAGCAGTAAATCAGAATTGCCAGCTCATCCTAATATAATAAAAAAATAACAGGTCAATCCTAACGATTCAGGGATGTAACAGAATTACTGAATCTAAGGTTGGGATTCTCTAATCTCTAACAAACTGTAACTAACTTCCTTCAATTCAAGGAGAAAAAAATCCAACTGTGCCAACTGTCATAGCTTCTAGATATTAACAGAATTACAAAAAGCCCTAACTGATTTTCGATCAATCTAACAGACTACAGAAAACAGAAACTCACCTTGGTTGAGTTCATTCTTGAAACTCCCAGAAGAATCATAACTAAAAAACATCGCAAAATTCTCTCTTTCTTCTCCTCTCATTATCAGCTTCATTCTGGAATTGTTCAAAAAAAAAAACACAGAAGAACCTCACTATCTTCTCTCTCTGTTTCCTTCTTCCATGATCACCTTCTACATTTTCCCTGACGTTCTTCAAATATCACCTTCTTCTGCAACTTCTTGAAGTTTCAATCACCTATATCTTCTTCTTCAACATTCAATATCCATCATCTTCATCAAGTGCAGAAGCTTGTTTCAATTTTCATTTGGCTCTTCTCCGCAACAACTTCATAACCATCTTGCATCATCTGCGTTTTTCCTTCAACCTGCGCGAGGTAATTGCAACATTTCAGAATAATTCAAGAGAGGAATTCATGGCAGAAGAAGGTAAAGGCGAGGAATAAAGAACGCATACCTAAATTGATGCTTAAAGCACCGTCGTAGTGACTCCGACGAGTAAGAATTTCTTCTTCCTTCAGTCACTCTTTACAGTATGTGTGTATTCGTATCTGTTAACAGAGTGGAGATCGAAGCTAAGAACTGAGAAACCACCGCGCCGGAACCACTGACCCGGAACATCAGATATTCCAATTAGGATTATTCCTTGCTCAATCTTGAAGTCTTCTGACACTCTTTGATGTCCACGAGCACCAATAGCACTCGAATCGTGATATTCCGCCAGAAGAATACGCACATGTTGGACCATGGTAACCGGGGTTTGTCACGGTGGTGAAACAGTCGGGACGAACGAAGGAGATGGTCAATATAGTTGGCCACAACGGTGATGAGAAGAAGAGAGAGCGAGAGGCGGAGATCTCCGGTGGTGGAAAGAATCTGCGGCGCAACTTTGAGGAAGAAAGGAAAAAAGAAAGCGTTTGAGCGTGAACCCTAACACCAAACAACAACGTTTAAATCCTTTCCATTATCCAATTTTTTTTATTCAACAAATAAAAACTAACTGATTTTTGTTCATAATGTGAAATTTTTTATGCATAAGCCAATATAAAAAAAGTTGATTGAACCCTTTGATTGGGCCTAGCGCCTTTCTTCAGCCAATCCCTGGATTTTGGCCTGTACACCCATTGAACCCCACATGCATTTTTTTTCCAGCCTTAATGAATTGTACAAAAATTTCTTCTGGGCCTTATATTGGTTGGGCCTGAGCGTATGTTACTGAACCCACTCCCTGGATTCAAATTGTACACCCCTCTCTACTTGTAATTTATTTTAGTTTGTTTCTAGTAACGTTCTGTTCATAATTGTTAGATAATAATTTAACTAAAAAAGAATATTGATAAAAAATATTAGATGTTAGGAGATATATTTTAAGAATTTAATCCCGATTATCCGATGATATTTGAGATTGGCAATTCATTTTTTCTTGTTGAGATTTGAGTCTCGTGCAGGTTTATTGTGCGATATGCGGATGCGCTTGAGATTTCGATTGTGATTTATTTTCACATCGATGATGCATCGACATTTATTCCGAGCATTTGATTTATGATTCTTTTTTTGATTGGTGAAGCTTTTTGTGAAGATCGCCGGGTTTCTTTGTTTTGATACGTCTTGCTACGGATTGATATCCGTTTGGTATTTTCCCTTGTTTATCTCATGTCATATTTTACTGCTTTCTAGATATCATGAGAAGTAGGAAATAAAGAGCGTGCGCTCGAAGTCGCTGTTTAAAGACCTGTAGCAAGCATTCCGCACTTCATTTTCCATATGTGTTGTGCTTGTGTTTGTTTACTTTCTTGTTGATCGATGAGTCACTAAATTTAAAAATTGAGATCACGACTTCACTCTCAGTGCATGCTCCCTATAGGATAGTTTTGTTAGACTTCCTTTGGCATGCTAGCCTAGATAGGATCTCTCCTGAGTTAGCTCTTTTGAGCTTATTGGCTTACCTGTTTGATTTCATCTTTGTGTACATGTTTTGAGATGATATACCCTTGCTATGCTCCTTTAGGAATTCTTGACTCATCTATAGATGATGATTTGAGATAGACATTAGGGTTGTTATCAAAGCATGTCAACATAGGGTAGAGATTTCCCTTCAAACGCAACCTTAGGATTAATCATTGTATGATAACATTAGGGATAGATTTATACTAGTCTCCCTTAGATGTTTTTCTTTCTTTTGCATCCATGCATTAAAACAAAAACTTCCTTTTGCTTTGAAAAATATTAAAACATCTAACAACTTCCAAATCCTTCTTCAAGGTAAAAGATTTCAACCAATGCAAACTCTTTTGCGCCTTCGGGCTTTTCTTTCAAACTATTTTCAGAAAGAACATGTTAATTCACTTCTGTGCTGACGCGTAAGTCTCCAAAGGCCGAGTTGCGGAAGAAGGCGAAGTTAATATTGTTCATTAAAAAATACAAACCAACAAAAACATGTGGGCCGAACTACGGCTGCTCTGATTCCTTAAAAGGGATATGTAGGCATTGGGGTAGGGCCCGAGCGAGCACAATTTTATTTTCCCTACATTCTTTTCTCATTTCTTTTGCATGCATTCTCCCTTCAGTAGTATAGTAAACAATAAGCATAGATTAAACACACCCATAAGATAGACAACAAGAGTGGATACCGTAGAGTACTACAGACGTGTGGGGTGCTAATACCTTCCCCTCACGTAACAGACTCCCTTACCCGATCTCTCGGTTGCAAGACCGTGACTTCTCCCTTCTCAGGTTTTCTCGATGATTACCTTTCCCTACATGTGGGATAAAAGACATTCGATGGCGACTTCATTGTTTCAATGATTTTCAGCCGGTTGTTTCAGCTGGCGACTTCACTGGGGATACAAGATTTTTGCTGGTCCATCCCGGAGTGGATCCTAGCTCTTGTTTTCTTTTCCTTGGGTGTTTATTTTTATGCTTTATAGCTTATTAATTTTGTACATGTTTATTTGTGCATGTGTTTGCATTGCATTTTATTGCTTTTGATATTGGTGATACTGCTATGTTGGCTCTGTTTTCATGATTGGGTGGGTGTTACTATGAGGTAAAAGGCCCAATACCCAAGCCAGAGTGAACTAGGATACTAGGAATAGACTGGAACATGAACGACTAGTTGACTTAGGTCTCACTATTGCCATCATGTCGTCCACGCTCAGATGAGGTACAAATGAGGGGCTATCATTTTCACGTAGGTGATATGGCGATAGTTTTTCAGGAGTACCCTCGATTCTGGGTTACCCAACCTTACCCTGACCTAGTTTTCACCCGTGAGAGGGGAGGGACTTGATTATTACAGGTACAAATGATGACTATGTTCTGATAGTGATTGTTGTTCTGTTGGTGACTATGTGGGTCTCAGATTTATTTTCTGAGTTTCTGGATTCGGTATTCAGAATGGTTCTTTGATTATGTTTTGGACCTTTGATACTGATATATTCATCTTGTCCAGAGATTATACAACGGTTATTCATGATACTTGGTTCCGTTGTGTTCTGAAATTGGTGTCAAACCTTTGACCCTGTGATATTCGGATAATTCAGCAGATTTATACAGCAGTACCCAGAGGATTTAAAGTTGTTGTGCTGAACTTTTAAAATTATGTCATTGTACCTTGCATTATAGCATGTTTATTTTACAAAAAAAGGAAATGTGAAAGATTATACGCAAAAAAAAAGTTTGAACATAGCATTGCATCCACTCATTCACCTCATGCATCTTCATGCATCCATAGCAGGTACTCCGAAGGTACTCAGAATAGGGAATCCTTATTTAGACTCGGTATTTTCTTTTCAGAGCCACAAATATTGACTTCTCTCCGCTCCGTGATCAGATTTAGGATATGGAACAACTTCGGGGGGAATTGGACGAGATGAAAGAACAAATGGGATTTTTGATGCTAGACATGCAGGATTTGGTCCATGGACGAGAACTCTTGAAAGAAGAAAACACTCAGTTGAAGACTCAATTGAATTTGGTTATGGAAATTTTGGGGACGATGTTGAAGAAAGAAGATGTTTATATGCCTGCTACAATAGGAGCTACCATTCCTCCCCATAACCTGAGGACTCTTTTAGGTCAGGGAGTATCTCCTCCACAACCGTGCATTCCAGGATCCTCCTATCCGCAACAAGTTGTCACTTCCCGAGAGGACCCAAAAGGCAAAGCCCGTCAGCAGAGGCCAAAACAGCCTGAACGAAAATTTGATCCTATCCCAATGTTGTATGCACAATTGCTTCCTCCCCACTAGAATTTAATTTGGTCAAACTTCGAATCTTCACTACACATGAAAAACGCCCTCATGGCTTTGACGATAATGCTAGGTGTGAATTTCATTCTGGGGCACCCGATCATGATACTGAAGATTGCATAGCTTTTAAGCACCAAGTCCAGGACTTGCTTGATGCAGGGACAATTCTCTTCACTCCCAAAGGTCTGAGTGTGAAAATCAATCTTATGACAACTGCTACAAAGAATAGGGTTACGCCTTCTCCTCTTCAAAGTTCTATCTCACGATCGGAGTCACGTCATCCACAACCTATAATCCCGGAAAGTTCTCTCCAGAAGTCGTTTGTAAGTTATGGAAATCGGTTGGTTAATCAAAACCAGAATGTTCCTCGTGTTCACCTGGTTCAGTATGCTACTCAGCAACAAACCTATCAACAAATACATGCGCAACAAGGTAATCAAAAGGATAGGAAGCCAAAGAGGGTGTTCGACATTGTTCCTATGACTTATGGCTAGCTATTCTCTCAGTTGCTCAAGCTTTCCTTGGTGGAACCGAAGCCACTGAAGCCTATTATTCCTCCTTATTCTATGAATTTCAATTCTAATGTGCGATGCGACTACCGCGCTGGGGCACTAGGTCATTCCATTGAAGAATGTTGGGCTTTCAAAGAAAATGTGCAAGACCTGCTTGATGCAAAGGCTGTCAATTTTGGGCCAACCAGTTAAAATTGAAGTCTCCTTTGACTCAGTAAATGTCATGATTGCCAGATCATCATCTGAAGCAACAAGTCCATGTGGAGACTAGTCTCCTCAACATATAAATTTCTAGTTTCATTTTCAATTCTCATTTGTAATCTTTCTTGCTTTGGTTCAGTACTTTCTTGTATGCAAAACTTGTTGATTCTTGAATATTAATCATAATGCATCGAATATGTTTGTCTTGAATTAATCCATTCGTATTCACTCATTAATGTTTTTCTTTGACTTTTTGATACTTAACTCTTGTTAAATAAAGCAAAAGAACCTCTTGAGGGAGAATGATGAGTAATATACCAAAAATTTCGAATGGCTTGCTTTTGAATAAAAACCTTGCTGACGATGTACATGACTTGTTTCAATTCCTAAACACCAGAGATATAAGGGAGATGGACCCTCGTTAACCCCTTTGAGCCTTGAAGTAGGAGTTTATTTTCTTTTCAGAAAAACCCTCACATTTAACCCGGGGTAGGGTAGATTTCAGTTGACTCGATCGAGCGTTCAGAACTCATCAAGAGTGCGCACCTAAGGATACAATAATGGTTATCCATCAAAAGGCTAAGGAAGGTAAAAAACCGCAATAGTTAACTCTCATATATCAGAAGTGTGCATCAAAGAGAATGATACCACAATGGTTATATCTCGCACATCAAGAAGTCAAAAGATTACGATACAACGATAGTTATCCCTCGTCTACCAAAGACTCAGGCAGTCACAATTACCTCCAACAAAGTCGAAAACGATTCAAAGTCACATGATAGGTTAAAACAAAATGAAACGATGAAAAAAAAGAGACAACAATCCTTGCTAAGTCGAAACAAGTCGCTTAGGCAAAAGTCAGGGCTTCCCGCTGGACTTCAAAATCAAAATTCAAAAGGATTTGTCCAGGCGAAATTTAGGGAAAGCGAAAAAACGCGAAAAGAGAAAAAGGGGATTACCAAATAAAGATCCTCCACAAAGAATAAAGTTGTGTGATCAAACACCAAGAATGAAAGAGGTGAGTGACTGCCATATCCTCCTCAACCATGGTAAACTCCTTTTGAGGGATGGGTACTCGTATTGGTTTAACTGAACTTAGGACTGGAGAACATCATGGAGAATGGGTGGGCACCAAATATTTTGAGCCTTAAATCCTTTTTTTCTAAAACCGTGAACTAGACCACGTTACAACCAATTAAAAGTCCTAACTGAAGCATGGGTTAATTTGAAAGTACGCTGTAACGAGAATACGGTAATCTGACTCCTATGAGGCTTGCTAAAACTTTTGAGTTGGTGTCATTCCATCTTTTACTTTCTTTCACATAAATTTTTTGATGTTTAATCTTTTCAATAAAAGTTTCTTAAACTTCAAGACAAACATGAGCTTTGCAGTAGAATTATCATTCTTAGAATAAACATTCTTTGCATATGAACAAGTGCTTAAACATCAAGTAAGCTTGCATAATGAGCATCAGACGAAAGTTTGATTACCTCAAGGAACAAATGGCTTCAGGATATCATTGAAAGGTAAATCATTTGCGAGAATGATCTTAATATGGGGCAGAACTTCTATTGACTTTGTTGAGTAAAAGAGTACCAGTTTGAGAAGTAGTCTGAAAGATTGCAAAAGTTGATTGCCCAGAGTCTCTGTCGAGCAGTGGTGCATTACTTTCAGTTGGTCCCAAGGGATGTATTACTTCAAATATTTGCTCGAGAACAAAGCAGTTCAAGTCGAGAAGTATGGTTGTAGCCTACTTTTAAGACGTAAGTCAACCACCCTAAGGTTGTGTCGTCTTCGAAAATCCTTAAGTTTCTCATCTCTCCGTGAGTATAAGATAAAGAAAAGATTTGTCGAGACTCTGTTGAGCAGGGGTAAGCATGTTGAATACTCTGTTGAGTAAGTGTTCAGTCAATCTGAGGCATTTAAGTCAGGATTTTATCCCTCAAAGTGCAGTCAAATTGGGGCAATTATGTTGATATTTGACCAATCTCTCTGAGAATGAGTTGATTAGAGGAGAATCTGTTTAGGATCTACAGATGGATGGGCATTCACTCAAGCATGGTTGAAAGCGCTTCCAACACTGGTCAGCCAGGGGAAATGTTCTGAAGTTCACCATACTGGAGCAACTTATTTTGCTGGTACATATATCAGAAAGTCCCCTTGGGACAATTATCTTCAAAGGCCCTATAGACTGGGGCAAGGCATTATGCAGGGGAATTTTCTCCTCTTCAAGGGTTGATCAAATCAAGTCCATACGCAAGCTAAATGACTCGTGAGTTTGAAAATCATGTCGAGAAGTCGGGATTGTTATCCTCAGCTCATTAGAGACTTAGGTCCATTTATTGATGTTCCTTTACAGAAGTCGAGATCATTATCCCCAATTGAAGTTTGGATTGTTATCCTCAGTAGGATATGAGCAGTAACACAAAGATCATTTGAGGTTGTTTAACCATACAAGACGTGATGGAAGTGTCGTTTCATAGGAGGACGCCTCTCCCCAGTAAAAGATCCGTTGCTACTTGACAAAAGTTTGTCTACCAAGGGGTTTCTCTTCTGAGATCTTTATTCCCCAGCAAAGCATCCTAATTTCTATGCAAGAGGAGAATCGTTCTTCTCCCTGGAAATTCAGAAGTTGATTGAAGTTAAGGTGATTTATTTTCAGTGGACTGCAATTTATTTTTGCAACATCTTCTCCAAAGTCCACTTTTCAGTGGCATTCCTCCTCAGAGTTGACATGATGAAGTTGTAATCTTGCATCACATTTTTTTACCCATTGATTGGTAGTTCAAATTGCTTATTCATCAATGAAGTTTGCCATTCCACGCATGGGGCATATTGCCATGATTTTCTATTTTGCAAGTATTATTGGTCTTTTATGACAAGAAGCATACCAGCAAGCAAGTGAATCAAGAAAGTTCTGTATGTAACCAACATGAGGATTTCTGTAGAATGGGATTCAATCTCCCCAGTGAATGCTCACTTCTTCTCAAGACAGAATCATGTATCCCCAATAAGGGCGTACTCTCGCCCAGACATAATTCCTTATCTCCAGTGAAAGCATGTCCATGCGTAATCCCCACCGAAGTCAGTACTCTCAATGAGAGTTTGTTTAAGAGTTTGTCCCTCCCATAAGACTTATCTCTGAAGAAATGCATTTCAACAGGTTTTGTATAAACTTCTTCTTCAGCATAGTCTACTCAGCTTCGACAAATCCGGGAAAGATCATTTCATTGGATTGTAGACCTTTGTTATATCCTCTTGAAGTCAATACCATATATCTCCGTGGTAGGTATTCATCTCCCTAGGGAGGTTGTCGATTCATCGTCTCTCTGAAGTTCGTATCTTTTCTCCCTAGGGAAGTTTTGCCCAAGTCAGGTTTTCTTGAAGAGATGTTTGATTAACATGTTTGTTATGCCCAGCGGAGCAGGTCTCCTATTTTTCCGGGGCAGAGTGCATGGACAAATGCCGTTTAAAATTCTTTTATCCCAGTGATGGGGTATGGTTGAAATATTTCCTCGGTAGAGTTCCAAACCTCAAGCTTATGGTTCAAAGATGCCCTTCTCTTCCTCAAGTGAAGATTGTTACCCTCGACAATGGTATCCTCTGTGTGCCCTGGGTAGAATCATTTTATTCAATTTTTTTTTTTGCGATTCCCCAATCGCAGTCACTTTTATCGAAGACTTACATTGGAAGGTCCCAATTCCCAGCAAGATTCTCTTTATCCTTGGAAAGAGATGTTGGATTTTTTCCTAAGAAGTTGGGAGTTGGATCAGAGTTCGAAATTTTCCCTGAACTGCAATTTATTTTTGCAGTATTTTCCCTAGTGAAGGCACACTCTTTCCCGAGTATTCCTCCTTCTCAGTGCAGTCTGTTTCTTTCCAGGTTTCTAGGAAGAATCATTTTACTAACTAACTGGAGATTCTTGATATACTCCCCTTGAAGTCAACATTCTACAGCTTCCCCAGTGAGGTTTGCACTTATTCTCCCCATGAAGTATGTATTCTCCTACTCAATGAGGGATGCACTCCCTCTCTCTCCAACGCGGCCTGCTATATCAGAATTCTTAAAGATTCTCATGTTTACCTACATGAGATTCTAGTTTGTTATCCTCTAAGGACAACCATCACCCGCACTAAAACGATTTCTGCTCCCTAGTACATAACTTCTTATCAGCTTGAATCTTGTAGAGATGGCTACATCCAGTGTGACATATATTGTTGATGGTATCATCTAAAGACTTTTGGCCCCTAGTGTATGAGGTAGTCCCTGTCCCCAGTCGAAGCCGAATTTTGAGGACCTCCCAGAGTAACTGGTCTCTTATTCCCCAGTGGAGCAAGCTATTATTTCCCTAGTGGAGCAAGTGTCATATCTCCCCAGTGTGATGTACATGGGAGCGCCAGTCGTAGCTCTTTCATCCCCAGTGACAAAAATTTATTGAGGTATCACCAGTGGAGTTTTTGTCCCAAGGTGTTTGTTTCATCCCTAAGTGAAGATTTTTACCCCCGAAAATGTTATCCCCAGTGTGGTCTGAGTGGAATTCTTTTTATTTAAGAATTTATATGCTCCCCGGTAGAAGTTATCTTCATCAAGAGTTTTTACGCGAGAAAGATTTCATCCTCAGCAAAGCTCTCCTCTTTCTAGCAGAAGATAAAGTATTACTGCAATTTATTTTTGCAGTATTACTCCCCAGGAAGTTGGATGTTTGGTCAGAATTCAAGATGTTCCCAGAACTGCAATTTATTTTGGCAGTATTACTCCCCAGGAAGTTGGAAGTTTGGTCAGAAGTCAAGATTTTTCCAGGACTGTAATTTATTTTTGCAGTATTACTCCCCAGGAAGTTGTTTCTTCAAGGTTATCAATCATTCGAGGTTGATGGTTTCGAATCTCGGTTCCCCATTGAAGTTCATATTGCCTTTTCTCTACAGAAGATCAGATGCGCAAGAATAATTGTTCGTAGGTTCATTGTCTTCCCAGAATCCGATTATTAATATAACTTCCCCAATGCATTACTAAACATGCATTACTAAACATGCATTATTACATTGCATCATTACATCGCATCTACTAAAACGCGTAGCATTTCCATTGTATGGAGCATTACGCTATAAAAAATTCAAACATGCATGAGTATAAGCCAGTTATGTCCACTTGTGGTAACCAGATTGTTATATGCTCAAATTTGATTTATCTCCACAACAAGCCTAGGGTGACTCTATTATGTTTCCCCAACAGAGTTTGTTTTGATTCACCACCAGTCGGGTCTTTGGTATTTCTCCATTTCCCCAGTAAATCGTGGTTTACACTTGCCCTTGCAAGCTTTTGGTTATTTTACCCGTGTTTGCTTTTCCGTTAGAGTGCGAGTAAGAGTCGGCGTATAACCTTTCTTATTTCTCAAGTATTTGAGTATCCATACTTGGTGTGTGGTAATTCAGATAATTGCCACTCTTGAAGAATTACACCCCGCCTTTGGCCTGAGGGATTTTGTAGTTCTTGCGTATTTGCAACCTATCGAAAGCCCAACGTGTTTTGGCAATCCTTGTTAGAGTCTGCTTTGACCAGTCTCTTTATCTTGTAGAGTTCACCTTCGATCGGTGCTCTCTGAAGATCCTGCTTAGTCGGTTCCTTGTTTCGGTTTATCTGCATTAGTCGAGTCCTCCTTTCGTTAGCTTAGCTAACCTTTTATATTAAGAGTCTTTCGGTGTCTCTTCAAAGTCCAGTTGTCTGGCGTCCTTGTTTAGGCGAATATATCCTTTTTATTGGGGCTTTCTTCGATTAATCTCATTCCTGTGTTCACTATCAACTCTAAATATTTGTTTCTTGATGTTCAATTCCACTCCCGCGTATCCAACTCTGACCAGATATGCATACCTTTATCTTTCAAAATCCCGCTTCGGCTGGCATCTTTCAAAATCCCGCTTCAGCTGGTATCTTTCAAAATCCCGCTTCGGCTGGTATCTTTCAAAATCCTGCTTCGGCTGGTATCTTTCAAAATCCCGCTTCGGCTGGTATCTTTCAAAATCCCGCTTCGGATGGTATCTTTCAAAATCCCGCTTCGGCTGGTATCTTTCAAAATCCCGCTTCGGCTGGTATCTTTCAAAATCCCGCTTCGACTGGTATCTTTCAAAATCCCGCTTCGACTGGCATCTTTCAAAATCCCGCTTCGGCTGGTATCTTTCAAAATCCCGCTTCGACTGGTATCTTTCAAAATCCCGCTTCGGCTGGTATCTTTCAAAATCCCGCTTCGGCTGGTATCTTTCAAAATCCCGCTTCGGCTGGTATCTTTCAAAATCCCGCTTCGGCTGGTATCTTTCAAAATCCCGCTTCGGCTGGTATCTTTCAAAATCCCGCTTCGGCTGGTATCTTTCAAAATCCCGCTTCGGCTGGTATCTTTCAAAATCCCGCTTCGGCTGGTATCTTTCAAAATCCCGCTTCGGCTGGCATCTTTCAAAATCCCGCTTCGGCTAGTATCTTTCAAAATCCCGCTTCGGCTGGTATCTTTCAAAATCCAGCTTCGACTGGTATCTTTCAAAATCCCGCTTCGGCTGGTATCTTTCAAAATCCCGCTTCGGCTGGTATCTTTCAAAATCCCGCTTCGGCTGGTATCTTTCAAAATCCCGCTTCGGCTGGTATCCTTTAAAAAACCCGCTTCGGCCGGTACCCTTTGTTAAAACCCCGCTTCGGCAGGTATTCTTCGCTAAAAATCCCGCTTCGGCTGGTATCATTTGTTAAAATCCATCTTCGGCTGATATCATCTGTCGGGAGTCCCATTCGCTTGGTCTCTTTTCTCAGTAAAGTTCGCCTTTGATTAGTGTTCCTTCGTCAGAGCCTTCTTCGGTCAGTCTCTTTCTTTTGTGTGTCTAACCCTGACCTGACATCCAAGAGATTTACTCATCTAACCCCGATAACCCCTTTTACCTAGCAAAAAAAAATAAATATAATAATATACAGAAAACCAAAAATATAGTGTATACCTGACTGGCTTCAGAGCGCAAATTTTTGGGTTCTTTTAGTATTTAATCTTCTTCCACCCTGAAAGTTCAAAAGGCTGATGCCAATCTCACCTTTAGGGTGAAGGCGTTTAAATAGGGGCAGCTGTTGCACCCCAAAATTTGCCCTCCTAATTTCTTTTATTTTGGCTTAGACTTTTGCATTCATCTGCATCTATTCCATTAGGTCACTAACAGGGCATACATTTCACTTAATATAGCTCTGAGGTTCAAAGTTCAGTGGTTGTGCGATATTAGGGTTTCACAATGGTTAAGGCGTTCGTATCCAATAAAGACTGATTTCTTATTCAGGTAGTGAGCAGTGGAATTAGGGTTGTGACTTGGGTCGTTGAGGATTTCTTTCTTCATCAAGCCGCGAGGCTATCAGGGTTTATTTCCCCATATGTGATCAAAGCCAGGTTTTTTGGCAATTGTGTTCTAATCGGGTTTTTCGTCAAAGATCATGAGATTAAGGTTTATTATTATCAAGGGACTTTCTCAGAAAGCTTTATATTGTGCGTCAAGAATTATCATCTTCAAAGGAATTTATTAAGGATTTTAGCCTTACGTTTTCAAGTGGACATGTTTGTGACTTGAATTCCAAATGTTGAAGCACAATACAAAATTATGATGCTAGAGAGAATTAATTGAGTCAGGCGAATATGAATAAAGGCTTTGATTTTGGGCAAAGTCGACATGGAGAGGTTGTTTTCTTGACTGAGTTCATGTAGGAATATTATTGATTCGATTGAATGTTGTGTCATATCTTGAGTTCATGACTGGTTCATTGAATATGCAAGTTGGTTGAAATTCGTTCACTGAGTCATGAAGTGAAGTGTTTAGAGGATAATCAAATGGTATTAAAGAAATCTAAGCGTTGGTTTGTTTTCGAGAATTTGATTCAGGCGAGTTTGGAGACCTTAGTCATAAGGGTTTCTTGGAACGCAAAAGATAAGAGAAAAATTGTAAGGCATAGTCATTCATTATAATTCCATTCAAGTGGTTATTTTGGTTCAAGTTGTCACTTTCAGTGTCATTCAAATACCGTTCAAAATCAATCCAAATACACTCCAAACCTTCATTTACATCATTCAAATTCAATATCTCAATATTCATCGTTCAATGTTCACTCGAAAATTCATGTTCATTCAACCATTTTTTTAGGCATCATATCATGTAAATGTTTTCAAGCAATTCATTTTGAATTTACAAATCCATATTACGGTCCAAAGAAACTACAAAAAATTGTAAGTTACACAAAGCTACAACTGTTGGAGGCTAGTTCTAGTGAATTCAGTGTTACTCACAACTAGTTGGACTGGTTGACTGCACTGCCTTGGGGTGAATACAGTGATGAGAACTTTGATGTTACTGGTGCACAAAAGATTCTTGATGAAGACCATTATGGATTAACTGATGTGAAGGAAAGAATATTGGAATTCATCGCTGTTGGGAAATTAAGAGGGACTTCACAAGGAAAAATTATCTGTCTCTCTGGTCCACCAGGAGTAGGAAAAACAAGTATTGGCCATTCAATTACCCGTGCCTTGAATCGTAAGTTCTTCCAATTCTCTGTTGGAGGATTGGCTGATGTGGCTGAAATCAAGGGGAATCGTCGAACATATATAGGTTCTATGCCAGGAAAGATGGTACAATGCCTTAAGAATGTGGGAACAGCCAACCCTCTTGTTTTGATTGATGAGATTGACAAATTGGCCAGAGGACATGCTGGTGATCCAGCAAGTGCTTTGCTAGGGCTCCTGGATCCTGAGCAGAATGCCAATTTTCTGGACCACTATCTTGATGTTCCCATTGACCTATCAAAGGTTCTTTTTTGTTTGCACTGCAAATGTAGTGGAGATGATACCAAATCCCCTATTGGATAGGATGGAGGTTGTTGCTATTGCTGGGTATATTACTGACGGAGAAAACTCACAAAGGACAGAGAGAAAGTACCAGAAAAATGACCAAGTCCACGGGAAATGTTAAACGAACTTCTGAAAATCCCTCTGCAAATTCATTTCAAAAACCACACACGTTCATCATTTTTCTGCAACTGATTCTTCAAGAGAGCAATATCGGCTTCATAAACTAGATCCCAAAATAGTTCTGTTTGACAATAGAATCAGGCTTCTACAGGAATCAACCCTGCACTGGTTAAGTGAATCCGAGACTGAAGAAAAAGTCATAAAAAGGGTCCAAGCACAGGTTGCCCTGCATAATGAAATTAGAAGAAAACATTAGAATAGAAAATCAGAAAATAATGGGAAAAGAGCAGTAAATCAGAATTGCCAGCTCATCCTAATATAATAAAAAAATAACAGGTCAATCCTAACGATTCAGGGATGTAACAGAATTACTGAATCTAAGGTTGGGATTCTCTAATCTCTAACAAACTGTAACTAACTTCCTTCAATTCAAGGAGAAAAAAATCCAACTGTGCCAACTGTCATAGCTTCTAGCTATTATTAGAATTACAAAAAGCCCTAACTGATTTTCGATCAATCTAACAGACTACAGAAAACAGAAACTCACCTTGGTTGAGTTCATTCTTGAAACTCCAAGAAGAATCATAACTAAAAAACATCGCAAAATTCTCTCTTTCTTCTCCTCTCATTATCAGCTTCATTCTGGAATCATTCAAAAAAAAAAAACACAGAAGAACCTCACTATCTTCTCTCTCTGTTTCCTTCTTCCATGATCACCTTCTACATTTTCCCTGACGTTCTTCAAAGATCACCTTCTTCTGCAACTTCTTGAAGTTTCAATCACCTATATCTTCTTCTTCAACATTCAATATCCATCATCTTCATCAAGTGCAGAAGCTTGTTTCAATTTTCATTTGGCTCTTCTTCGTAACAACTTCATAACCATCTTGCATCATCTGCGTTTTTCCTTCAACTTGCGCGAGGTAATTGCAACATTTCAGAATAATTCAGGAGAGGAATTCATGGAAGAAGAAGGTAAAGGCGAGGAATAAAGAACGCATACCTGAATTGATGCTTGAAGAACCGTCGTAGTGACTCCGACGAGTAAGAATTTCTTCTTCCTTCAATCACTCTTTACAGTATGTGTGTATTCGTATCTGTTAACAGAGTGGAGATCGAAGCTAAGAACTGAGAAACCACCGCGCCGGAACCACTGACCCGGAACATCAGATATTCCAATTAGGATTATTCCTTTCTCAATCTTGAAGTCTTATGACACTCTTTGATGTCCACGAGCACCAATAGCACTCGAATCGTGATATTCGGCCAGAAGAATATGCACATGTTGGACCATGGTAACCGGGGTTTGTCACGGTGGTGAAACAGTCGGGACGACCGAAGGAGATGGTCAATATAGTTGGCCGCGACGGTGATGAGAAGAAGAGAGAGCGAGAGGCGGAGATCTCCGGTGGTGGAAAGAATCTGCGGTACAACTTTGAGGAAGAAAGGAAAGAAGAAAGTGTTTGAGCGTGAACCCTAACACCAAACGACAACGTTTAAATCCTTTCCATTATCCAATTTTTTTTATTCAACAAATAAAAACTAACTGATTTTTGTTCATAATGTGAAATTTTTTATGAAGAAGCCAATATAAAAAAAGTTGATTGAACCCTTTGATTGGGCCTAGTGCCTTTCTTTAGCAAATCCCTGGATTTTGGCCTATACACCCATTGAACCCCACATGCGTTTTTTTTCCAGCCTTAATGAATTGTACAAAAATTTCTTCTGGGCCTTGTATTGGTTGGGCCTGAGCGTATGTTACTGAACCCACTCCCTGGATTCAAATTGTACACTCCTCTCTACTTGTAATTGATTTTAGTTTGTTTCTAGTAACGTTCTATTCATAATTGTTAGATAATAATTTAACTAAAAAAGAATATTGATAAAAAATATTAGATGTTAGGAGATATATTTTAAGAATTTAATCCCGATTATCCGATGATATTTGAGATTGGCAATTCATTTTTTCTTGTTGAGATTTGAGTCTCGTGCAGGTTTATTGTGCGATATGCGGATGCGCTTGAGATTTCGATTGTGATTTATTTTCACATCGATGATGCATCGACATTTATTCCGAGCATTTGATTTATGATTCTTTTTTTGATTAGTGAAGCTTTTCGTGAAGATCGTCGGGTTTCTTTGTTTTGATACGTCTTGCTACGGATTGATATCCGTTTGGTATTTTACCTTGTTTATCTCATGTCATATTTTACTGCTTTCTAGATATCATGAGAATTAGGAAATAAAGAGCGTGCGCTAGAAGTCGCTGTTTAAAGACCTGTAGCGGGCATTCCGCACTTTATTTCCATATGTGTTGTGCTTGTGTTTGTTTACTTTCTTGTTGATCGATGAGTCACTCAATTTAAAAATTGAAATCACAAATTCGCTCTCAGTGCATGCTCCCTATAGGATAGTTTTGTTAGACTTCCTTTGGCATAATAGCCTAGATAGGATCTCTCCTGAGTTAGCTCTTTTGAGCTTATTGGCTTACCTGTTTGATTTCATCTTTGTGTACATGTTTTGAGATGATAGACCCTTGCTATGCTCCTTTAGGAATTCTTGATTCATCTATAGATGATGATTTGAGATAGACATTAGGGTTGTTGTCAAAGCATGTCAACATAGGGTAGATATTTCCCTTCAAACGCAACCTTAGGATTAATCATTGTATGATAACATTAGGGATAGATTTATACTAGTCTCCCTTAGATGTTTTTCTTTCTTTTGCATCCATGCATTAAAACAAAAACTTCCTTTTTCTTTGAAAAATATTAAAACATCTAACAACTTCCAAATCCTTCTTCAAGGTAAAAGATATCAACCAATGCAAACTCTTTTGCGCCTTCGGGCTTTTCTTTCAAACTCTTTTCAGAAAGAACATGTTAATTCACTTCTGTGCTGACGCGTAAGTCTCCAAAGGTCGAGTTGCGGCAGAAGGCAAAGTTAATATTGTTCATTAAAAAATACAAACCAACAAAAACATGTGGGCCGGACTACGGCTGCTCTGATTCCTTAAAAGGGATATGTAGGCATTGGGGTAGGGCCCGAGCGAGCATAATTTTATTTTCCCTACATTCTTTTCTCATTTCTTTTGCATGCATTCTCCCTTCAGTAGTATAGTAACAATAAGCATAGATTAAACACACCCATAAGATAGACAACAAGAGTGGATACCGTAGAGTACTACGGACGTGTGGGGTGCTAATACCTTCCCCTCACGTAACAGACTCCCTTACCCGATCTCTCAGTCGCAAGACCGTGACTTCTCCCTTCTCAGGTTTTCTCGATGTTTACCTTTCCCTACATGTGGGATAAAAGACATTCGATGGCGACTTCATTGTTTTAATGATTTTCAGCCGGTTGTTTCAACTGGCATAGACTTCTTCTTCCAAAGGTCCATTTAGAAATACTGATTTTACATCCAACTGATGTATCTTATATGACACCCTATTTCCCCGTCGGTAATTTAACAAAAAATCAAAAAAAAATTAATTCATAAAATAAAACATCAAGAATAAGATGCCACATCTTTCATACATCATACATGCTCATATAAAAATATACACAACACATAGTCACTTGTTCATCATGTCTAGACTTTGTTTCATTTATTCGCAGCAGAAAACATCACTAGCAATTATTCTCAACATGATTGATAGTTATCATAAATCAAAATTCAACGTAAAACATCAATTAAATTCAACGAATGGAGTTCTACATTAGTTTACTCTCAACATGAACAAAGCAAGCGCAAAACCCCCAAGTGATATGTATCAGAGCTGACACTGACTCAATCTATGAAAAATGAGGCAACTCGTCAGCTAACCTCAACCTCGAGCCACTTTATATTATCTGCACATTACCCACGTAGAGGCATCATTCAAATAGAAGAGGTGAGATATCATAACAATATAAAAGAAAGCATAATAATGAGTAGATAAAAATTTAAGTACACATAATCATAGTTCTTTACCTCACACCTTTACTTCATTCATCGTACCACAAAGTACATCAATATATAATCAAATATACACATAACACATAATACTCATCATAGAATAACTCGTACTCTTTCAGCATCAAAACATCAAGTTATCAATAATAATGTACGAGAACAACATTGCCAACCCATTGGGGGTAAGAGGTGACAACCAAGAATCCAACATTGAATTGCTTCATGACCTCTGCTTTAATCTTTTCTGACTTATCCGGCCTCATTCGACAAACCTTTTGCTTCACTGGTGGACAATCCTCTCTTGTAGGCAGACGATGTACCATAATATCTTCATCGAGTTCTGGCATGTCTTCATCCGACCAGGAAAATACTTTGACATAATCATGCAACAACTGAATCAGACGCTTCTTGATACTGGGTTCCAGATTGGCACCCACTTTGACATCTTTTTTATCTACTTCGGTACCTAGGTTGATCGTATCCACGGGTTCTTCGTGAGGCTGAATGGTTCTCTCTTCTTGTTGTAGCAGTCTGGCAAGTTCCCCTGGTACTTCACAATCTTCCTCCCCTTCGTCTTTGGCTTGGTAGATTAGATTTTCAGAGTCACGAAAAGCCATAGCAGTATCGTTACCAATGGGATACCGAATGGATGTATACCTGAATTGTGAGTGTGGGTATGTGTAAGGGTATGACTATCTTTGAAAGAAAGTAAAATGTAGAAGAAAAACAATGAGCACAAAAGTTTGTATGCGAAAACGTCCATGATTCATTGATGTCATATGAAAAATGAGATAATAACCCTTACAAATGGACCATTGTGCCTCGGGTAACACACAAGGTTTTAAGAGTGCAAATTGTTTTGAATATTACAGATCCAACAAAATGTAAAGAAAAATTACTGAGGGATGAAAGTGATTGGGACGAAGTCTCTAGCCTCCCAATTGCTAAGCCCTCCATTGACAGTTGGAAAGATCCAATCCTCCAGATTGCAATCATCTTCACCATCTTCTACCGCGCTGACCTCACGGTTGCTGATCTTCAAGGGTGGCCCTCCAGCACGGGCACGACGTACAGCCTTTTGAGCACTTGAAGTGAAACCTAGGCCAAACTTGTCAGACTTATATGGGATATCTAGAAGTTGTCCCCAGATAGTGCATCCACCTTCTTCCACCACTGCTTTAGCATCCTTCAGAGATGACATCCGGAGTGGCGGCTTTGTAATCTTGGGAACAGCCTTGGTCACTGCCACATCTTGAGGGACCTCTTCAAAGTGTTGAAATGGAGTTTCAATGAATTCACCGTCCAATTCCACATATCTGAAGGAATTGAGATGTATGATCATGTATTCTTCCTCTCCATGAACGGTGATAATCTTCCCTTGAACCGAAAATTTCAACATCTGGTGCAATGTAGAGGTAACAACGCTAGCATTGTGAATCCATGGCCGGCCTAGCAAGCAGGAGTATAAAGGGCGGATGTCCATCACATAAAAGGTTGAATTGAAAGTTTGGGTTCCAACCTTTATGGGAATGTCCACCTCCCCATGTACCATCCTCTTCGAACCGTCAAAAGCCCTTACCACTATGTTGCTTGGCTTCAAAGTCAACCCCCTCACAGTCAAGTCTATCAAGAGCTTTTTAGGGTAATACATTCAAAGATGAGCCAGTGTCCACCAAAACATGCGCCAGAGTGGTGCCCCTACATTCCACTGAGACATGCAATGCCTCATTATGCTTTCTTCCCCTCGGTGTCAGATCAACATCTGAAAAACCTAAACCATTGTCTGCAGTTAGGCTGGCCACGCAGTCTTGAAATTAATCAGCAGATGTCTCTTGAGGTACATGGGCTGTTTTTAAGAACTTCACCAAGGCTTTTGCATGTGCCACGGAACATAGTAGTAATGCTAGCATGGAGATCTTAGAGGGAGTTTGCCCCAGTTGTTTAACTACATCGTAGTCGCTTCTCTTTTTAATTTTTAAGATCTCCTCCATTTCCTTCTTGGAGGTCTCAGGGATAGTCAATGACTGAGCCTTCGTCTGGGCAGGTTCAATCATAACACCTTTTCCTCGAGTCTCGGTTAACTCGGCGGCAAGAGTGTCAGTAAGAATGATTACAGGGGTTGTGATGGCTTTGTCAATTGGAGTATTGTTGGAGATAAATGTAGGACCGGGAACAAATTTTGGAGGAGCAACAGCAGGAATGATTACGGGTCCAGAAACTGCTTTTGGGGGAGCAATTTCTAGAGAAAAGATCCTACCGCTTCGGGTAATTTCACTAGTTCCTGCAATGTTACTGATGTCAGAATCTTCTTTCTCGGCATTTATCTCATCGGCGACCGGCCAGTCTTGCTTGATACCATGGTAATAGACATCCCCTCCATAATTCCATGGTATGGTTTTGTCTGATGTATATGGGACTGGCCCGGGCATTGTGATTATTAAATGAGCTACTTTCGGAACTGATGTAATTCTAACGGGTCTTTTGGTGGAGACCCTGGAAGAATTGGCGGAAATGGTAATGATAGAAACATCTTCAACAAGAATAGGTGGAACAGGATTTTTTTAAACAAAATCTATTTGTTATCTATCAAGCACTGAATGCCTACTTTCAACAAAGGACGTCTAGTTGGTGAGGACAAGCAGAGATGGCAAACTTCATTACAGCCCGGGAACACACCGACTTTCAACAAGTTCATTTTAACAGTCAGAAGTGGGGTCATGAGTTCATCAATGGAGGTAACAAACAAATATTCTTCAATGGCATTAGTATTGTGGCAAGTCTGGGCATAGGAGAAGAAATGACATTTGGCTTCTCGGGCGCGTCGAACTCAATTTCTTTAGCTTCGATGAGGTCTTGAATTTTGTTCTTCAAGGCCCAACAGTTATTAGTATCGTGACCAGGACTTTTAGAGTGGTATGCGTAACGGGCATTGGGATGATAATGAGGGGATGTTGTATTGGGGTTTTTCAGAGCTTCTTTCAAGGTTACCAAATTGGATCTCAGAAGATGCGGTAATACTTGAGACGGAGTCATGTTGATTCTGGTGAACTGCCTGACTGGCCTTTCTACCCTTGGTTGATTATTTCTTTGCTGATCAGACGCAGGTTTTGGGATCATAACAGCCCCCAGCATTGGTCGGTGTTCGGTCCTATCTTGGTTTCTTTGCGGATATGCAACAGCTACCTATTTCTTTCCGATAAAAGGATTTCTTACAGCTGTAGAAGAAGATGTGTATTTCTGGATCTTTCCATTCTTAATACCGGCTTCTATCCTCTCTCCGGTCAATATTAGTTCAGTAAATCCTACAGATGAACTTCCGATTAAATGATTGAAGAAGGGACCAGACAAGGTACCCAAGAACATGTATACCAATTCTCTCTCAGACAGAGGGGGTTGAACTCTTCCAGCCAAATATCTCCATTTTTGCACATAGTCCTTGAAACCTTCATTGGACACCATGGCCATACTCTGGAGTTGAGTACGGGTAGGCGCCAAATCAGTGTTGTACTGGTATTGTTTGTAGAAAGCTGCAGCAAGATCTTCCTAATTGTGAACATTAGCCCTTTCTAGTTGATAGAACCAATCAAGTTGAGTCCCAGACAGACTGTCTTGGAAGAAGTGCACCCATAAGTCTTTATCAGCAGTATGGGTTGAATTTTCCTCACATATGACCGGAGATGCATCTTAGGGCATGAAACTCCGTCATATTTAGTGAATACAAGTGCTTTGAATTTCAGAGGAATCACAATTCCCGACACCAAACCTAATTCCTCAAAGTCCAAGCCTGGCACCTTTTGGATTTCCATCGCGCTCAATCGCTCTTCGAGATGTTTATACTTATCATCAACTAGAGGGTATTGTTCCTCAGAGTAGTCCTCTTCTTCTTCCTCCTCTTCCGATTCTGATGAGACGACTGTTTCCTTTCCTTTACCATCTTGGTTGTCTCTTTCCCCGGATGTTGTTGCAAATTCCAAAGCTCTTCTTGTCTGCCTATGAAGTCTTCTTCCCATGTTTAAGACTCCGGTTACCTTCTTTGTTTTCTTTTTCCTCTCTTCAGCCAGCAGAGTCTTCAACTCTTATTGCCCCTTGGCTAGGGTCACGAGCAACTGTTGAAACTACATATTCTGAGCTTGAAGATCTTTCACTGTTTGCTCGAGATCCATCTCACTGAAATAAACAATAGAGAGATGAGGAGACTTGTTGCGAAAACCTGTTTATGTTATGATGAATGGTATATGCATATGCAATGTTTTCAAGGATTTCAAAGACTCAAATTCTCTTTAGACAAAAAAAGAAACACATGTTATATTAATAAGATAAAGCTTGAGTACATCAATGCCCCTTGGGCAAAATCATACAAAAGCTCTAAGATAGAAACGTAGTGCTCATCCTCTTTGGTGCAATGTAGGCATTCAGAATCTACTCCTTATGAAGTAGCCTAGTGAGCTCCAAAACCTTCTTCTCGCTTGCGTAGAATTGGGCTTCGAAAGTATCTCGCTCCCCTTTAAGTTGTATCCAATCCCTTTGTAGGTCTTCAAGAGATGTGGGCATGTCAGGATCTAGGATAGTGTATGGAACGTCTCCCTCCATGACAGGCTCAATGATTACCGGTAGAATGGAGGGGTAAGGCATCATAAGACTCTGAGCGCGAGTTTGTACCCATTTGAGGTAAGACTCAAGAGGTATGGAATTCTTGTGTCCCAAAGTCTTGCTATCCACGTTGTTTAGAATCCTCCAAGCTCGGATAAATCTATGGCGAAGACCTTGATCTTCGTTTTCGTAGTCGAATACCAAACCTTGAATCAACATCTCGTGCGGGCCATCCCTTCGGGCATAACCAAACTGCCTCAAGGCTAAGCATGGGTTGTAGGTTATAACTCCCCTAATTGCAAGTAAAGGGACATTAGGGAATTCTCCACAACTGTCGACAATGATAACATTCTCTTTGGATCGAGAGCACCAATGAATGTTTGAATGTTTGAGCATCATCAACCTTTGCGACCACCTTGAACCTTGCTCATTCTTTAATAAAGATTGGGGAAGATGAGAAATAAATCATCTTTCCAAGATAGGAGTGAAACACATAAGGACACCTCTTTTCCTTATTGTGCGAGTGTGAAAAGAGTGTAGGATATCCCCTAGTAATGTAGGCACCAGGTTGCGTGATATGAAGATTTTAATGGCGTTCACATCTATGAGCTGGTCAGGATTTGGAAACAAAACCATTCCATAGATGAGAGGAGCCACAATTTCCTCAAAGGCTTACAAATCTAAGGTATTCCAACAGCTTTGGGCTTTCTCAAACAGGAACTTTGCTAAGAAACCTTTGACACCACTCCTTGTTTCCCAATGGGTTGTGACATCAGATGAGTACAAGTGTAGAGCTTCAGCAATCTATTCTGGCTTTGGTTCTCTTTCCGTACCGTTGAAGGGTAATTGATTGAGAATGGGAACCCTCAAGAGTTGGGAGAATTCTTCCAAAGTAGGCACAAGTTGATAGTCGGGAAATGTGAAGCAATGGTGCAAAGGATCAAAGAACTGAAAGAGCATCTTCACCATGTCCCCATCTATGTTAGAGGTGATCAAGTTGAGTAGACGACCATGTCTCTCGGTGAATGGAGAGTTCTCAGGAATCCTTGAAGCTAGCTCCTTAAGTTGTGGAGGAATTCTCACAAGGTTGACTTGAATAGTTTTCCTGCGAAGTGAATCCATATCCTACAAAACAAGAACAAAGATGAATCCAAAAATCCTTGAAATGGTTAGTGGATGCATATGATGTTCATGATGTTATGTACAAGTATGTATATACAAACAAAGCAAACAAGTCCTTAGGTTTAGTTGGCTCAAACCTGTCCTAGTAATGGTAACCGGGTTCTAAGGAGCTCAATATCACTGGATTGTTTCCTTGGTCATTGTTTCAGCTCAAGCCTCTTTAATGGTGACCGAAATATCCCAAGAAACCAAACCTCAATGAGTGTAGTATTGAGTATCTACCAACTTCGGACTGTACCAAAGCCGGTCATCTCACTAAATCCTAAAGGCCAAGTTGGTCAAGTAAATGTTCTAGAAGTTCATTAGTACTTTATGACATCACTCAGCGGCCCCGTATTCTCTTTGATTAACTCAAAGGCTACCGGTACGCACAAATATGTCGCACTAATGTAGCTATTGCTTAGACCATGTTGGTATACCCCGCACAATTTCCACAATGTATTGCTACTTACCTATAATGTATCCCAAATCCGAGTAGAGGATTCAAAACCAAACAAAAAACCATAATGTAAAGCATACAAGTCAAACAATGTAAGCAAGTAAATATGATCTATCCCTAAGGTAAACCCACTTTTAGAGTAGTCCCCAGCAGAGTCGCCAGTTCTGTGATACGGTGGGAGAAATGACTTGAAGGTTTTGCATTTTATCGCAAATGTTGCGGTTTAGCAAGAGCCGCCACCGACATTTCTTTTATCCAAAAGGAAAGGTGAAAAATCACAGGAAAGACCTTTGAGATTATTTCTTGAGTTCGGGGGGTAGATTATGAAAAGGGAAGGTATTAGCATCCTTTTCATCCATGGTTTTCCATGGGCTCTTAGTTACTTGCTAGATCACTTGTTTTGTTTTAAATTGTGCTTTGTGTGGTTTTTGAAAGTATTTTGTAAAAGAGGCCATCGTTTAGGCAATCTTTATAATGATTCTCGTTCGTAAGAATGTATACAAAGATGTTGATCTTTTTTTGAAATTTTTTTCAATTTTTGTAAGATGTTTTGAAAGTGTGTGTGATTGTTTTGAAAATAGCAAGGATGTTTATTTTGAAATAGAGCAAGTAAATATAAAGCAATATACCTACTCAAATGTCTTTCTTGTTCATTTTCTTTTCCTTTGACATTGTTGTCTTACCATTGATTTGGTAAGCAACCCTATCTTTGGATGTAAGCGGTACGGGCGCGGGTCATCGTATAACCAGGATTAACAATGTTGTAAGGTATCTTAGCATTTTTGAGGGACTAATATCATTTTTGTAAGTCAACTTTGAATAGCGTCATCGAGGGACTATGATCTTGTATTTGTTTGTTTTTGCTAAGATACCTTACATGCGTAATATGGCCATTTTGTATAAGGCAACCAAGTCAGATAACCCTAGGGGTGCTTGTGTGCAAGTGTGTCATTTTCATGCTTGATTTTGTCTTGAATTAGGGTTTTATATTTGATTGGTTTTCATCTTCCCATACAAACCCTAATTACTAGCATATTATGTAAAAGCGATAAATTGCGAAATTAAAAATTACTACGCTATTACAAAACTTGTGGGAGGGGGATATACAATTTATGAATGGGGATTGCAATAATATAAACCTAATTAATCTATTACAACCAAATCGAGTATGTACAAATATTGGAATAAATATACAAGATGAATTAAATATGCAAAGATATGTAAATGCAAAGAAGATTTTGTTTGGTTTTTTATGTGAAAAAAGTTTTAACCTAAACCTAATAAATAAATCAAGATTAACTTAAATCAATTAAGAAAAGAAATTATTTTAGAAAAGATTTTTTGAATAAAACCTAATTCTATTTGATTAAAAGGAAATAAATTTCTTTAAGAAAAAGTAAGTATTTTTTTTATCTTGAAATATAATATATGGCATTATGAGATATTTTGGTCTTTTTTATACTAAAATAATATGTTTAATGGGTGTGAAGAAAAATAAATATTTAAACTAGTTCTAATTTTAATTTACAAATTTAATTAATAAAAATGGATAATATATAATTAAATAAAAATATTTTTTGTGAGAAAAATAAAATAAAATAAGCTAAAATATAAATCTATCATTTTTATATTTTTTATGATTTTTAATATTAAGAAAAATATATTTGATAAAAATAAAATGAAATTAAAATAAATAAATAAAATGATGTTGGGCCAGGGGTGTCATAAGCAAACAGGATGTGAATGTTAGAAAAAAAATCACAAGGCCCAAGAATCAGAAGCCCAACGCTGCAAAGGGACAAAAAAAATGGAAAAATATAAGAAAATTGCAAAAGGCAGCGCGCTAAGGCTCGAGCCCGTGACCTATAGCATTTACGCGCGCTGCCTTACCACTGGAGTGGCTGTACATCCGTTCATATAAACAAAAGCATAAATATATATAGAAAACGCCTCTTGAAGGCAACTTCATCTTCAACCTTGAGCCATGGCCGGACCATCTGTATCTCTCTCATTTCTCCATAAAAATGGAAAGTCCAAACATGAAAATCATAGTGTTTCTTTCCACGAGTTCAACCATATAATTCATATAAACTAACAGTCAAAGATCAAAGTTAATTTTACTTGCCCTAATTTGAAACCTAATTTTTACAGAAATTTCAAATCCAAAATTCTCTATACACAGTTAATATAAATGAAAACTATGAACATGGTTAGCTTCAGGGCAAAGATATCTACATTTTGCTTTCACAAATCAGGACCAAATGATGCTTGTATAAAGAGATAGAAGTTTGAGTTTTTACCTCTTTCAGCTGGGATCGTGAATGGAGTTTGAGCAAGTTCTGAGAAGGCCTGAGGATCTGTTTAGCTTGCTTGGACCTCCCTGAGTGTATTCCAATCCTTGATTTGTCTTGAAAGTCCCTGAATCTCCCTACTCAAGTCAACCTGCAAGCTTGATATTTGAAAATGGTGGATGGAGGAGGAGGAGTTACAGTGAGGGAACATGGGTTTGGATCACTTAGATATGAGGTATATTAAGTGTTTAGGTGGTTAAAACTCAAAACGCAGGAGTGGTTTTGGAGATGGCTGTGTAAGGTTCAGAAATGTCAAGCTATGTCAGATTCTGAGTTGCAGAGTGTTTGGGAGTGTTTTGGAGTCTTAGCCATCATGTGTCAACTTGCAAATGATGTCTTTACTTATAAGCAAAAGGTCTTCAGTCTTGTAACAACTCAGATTTCAAAAACTCACATGTTTGCTTGGTTTCTTGTTTGTGAAGCAAAGCTAGCAAGCATGGTTCCAAGGTGTAGTACCAAGCTTGTAGGGGGACTAAGTCCTTTAAACATGCTTGTTCTGATTGAGTGGAGTGTGTTTGTGCAGAAAAAACAAGTGCAAGGCTCAATGCAAGCTGACTTTGCATAAAGCTTGCTTTTTCAAAATGGCAATGTTGCCTTTCTCCCAAAAATGGAATTATTCTTGTACAATGCATTCAATGCTTGGCTTAAAGCTTCCAACAGCTGTGAAAACATTTAATTATGGAGTAAAAGTTAAGTTAGATGCCTGCAAACCAAAGATTATGCAGCCTAGGTTTGGATTTGAATTTTTGTTCATCATGAAATGGCTTGAAATCAAAGTGATAAATCACCAACTTCATCTCTTCGATTCTCACTACTAAAGAATGATCTCAAGGAGTTCTTTGAAATTTTGGAAATCTTGAAATGTGCTCTACAACTCATCTTTGAATTGCTTTTAAAAATTCCATTTGGAACTATGTGAAAAAATGGCATGAAGTTAGGTCAAAAATCTGACTAACTAGGGCAAAATTTCACTAAGTTATTTTAGTTCATGAGCATGTATTCACAAAATTATATCTTGAGATCCAAGAAATTTTAGGAGAAATTGTATGAAGAAAAGTTGTATATTTCATGGAGATCTACAACTATCATGTTGGAAGTTTCCTTTGAATCATCTTGCATCGTGGTGAAAATTTGGCTCAAAGTTGAGAAAAAATAAGAAATTTTCTATACTTAGAAAAATTTCTAAGTTAAGAAATTTCAACTTTTCAAAACAAAATTTTGAATCCTTGATTTCTTGATGAACAAGTTTCACATTTTGACATGTTTTGATGAATTATGATCTTTGGCACTTGATTTTGACCAAAAAGTCAAAGTTTGACTTTTCAATATACAGTTGACTTTTGATCAGTTGACTGAAAAATTCATCTGTCAATCCAATGGATTTGCAATGTTTTGAACCATGCCATTAGGTCAAAATGATGCAATTGTACTCTTGAGATGATTCCTTAAACCAATTGATCATTTGCTAGGTCAAAAATCAGAAATTGCCCCTTCCCAGTCAAAACCCTAATTTTGACCATTTTGCCCTTTTGATGATTTGATCAAATTTCTTGAGGAATTATGGTCCAAACTTGATCAAATGATACATATGAGTCTAAGATGTTGATGTGGATCAAGAATTATGAAGTTTTACTGTAAATTGGCCATGGTTGACTTTTTTCCCAATACAGTTGATTTTTAGGTCAACTGTTCAATTGAATGAACAAAAGTGTGATTCAAGACTTGAAACTTGACATGAGTAATATTAGGGGTCCACATTGATCCTTTTAAGTCATATGAAGCATTGATAGTCCAAAAATCCTTGTGCAAACTCAAACCATAATTTTCAATCATCAGTGCTTAAGGGGGTGTCTTGAGCTGATCAAACCCTAGTGCAGTCATGATCCAAAGGAGATCTTGTGAAAATCCTTGATAATTGAGAGGGAAAATTTTAGGGTACAACAGCTGCCCCTGTTCAATCTTCTTAAACCTAAAGAGTTAGATTGGCGTGTTTTTCCAGTCGTGACTCGAAGGTGGAAGATGATTGGACACTAGAGTGCCCAGAAATTTACACTCGGTGATGTGATGGTAGAGGGAATATGCTTAAAGATGCCATTTGGAGAGATGATAGAAAGCTGTAGGAGATGGACTTGTAGATGCCATCCAAGAGTGATTGTTGAATTGTAATTTGTAAGCTGAAAGAATGAGTATCAGAATGACGTTCGTGTTTGAAGCGTATATGTACTGTATCTAGAATTTTGAGTCTGCATGAGTCTCAGGATGGCATCCGTGTTTGGAGCGTATTTGTACTGCATCTGAAGTTTGAATGAGTATCAGGATGGCATCCGTGTCATGGAGCGTATCTGATATGTATCAAAAGTTGAAATCTGAATGAGTATCAGGATGGCATCCGTGTATGGAGCGTATCTGAACTGTATCCGAAGTTGAGCTTTGTATTGACTTTGAGTAAGCATTTTTGTACAAGGAACAAACATTCTGGTAAGAGAATGCTGTCATAAAAAATGAAAATTTTGATAAAAAGATAGCTATGTGTACAAAGATCCCATGAGGTTTCTATTCTGCTATAGTCTTCGTATCTCCGAGCGTCTTGTCTATTTGTTGCCTTGTCTGAAGTTGATTAAATTGATCAAAAACTCTGAGTTTGTTAGTGGAAGCCAAAGGTCGTCTGTAAAGTGATCCAATGGGACATAGTCATACGCTTTAATTCCCTAACTTTTGCCTGGACCTCCCTTCCGGGTTTTCAATCCACCGGGAAACCCTTTTTTTTCCCAAGTCGCCCTTTCGGGTTTTCAACTTGCCGAGTGTACATATTTTTTTGTTTTATCCCTAATTTTTTCCCGAACCTTTTTGGTTCGCCGGGATGCCCTTATTTTTCCTAGGTATGTCAACCTAGCGGGCCTTTTATGCGTAGTATCTTTTGACTATGTCCGCGTTCGCAGGGTGTGGCAGGTCGTCACCATCCATGGTGGCCAAGATCATTTCCCCACCGGAGAATATGTTTTTGATTACAAATGGTCCTTCGTAGGTAGGAGTCCATTTTCCCCTGGGATCACATTGCGGCAAGATGATGCGTTTGATCACTAGATCTCCAACTTTATACACTTGGCGCCTGACTTTCTTATTGAAAGCCTTGATCATCTGTTTTTGATACATTTGACCATGGCAAATAGCAGAAAGTTTCTTTTCATCAATCAAATTCAGTTGATCAAGTCGAGTCTGGATCCAATTATCTTCGTTTAATCTTGTATCCTTCATAATCCTCAGAGAGGGGATCTGAACCTCAATAGGCAAGACAACCTCCATGCCGTAAACCAAAGAATAGGGTGTTGCCCCGGTTGATGTGCGAGCTGTGGTACGATATCCGTGGAGAGCGAATGGTAACATCTCATGCCAATCTTTGTATGTGACTGCCATTTTCTGTATGATCTTTTTAATGTTTTTATTTGCAGCTTCTACAGCACCATTCATCTTTGGCCGATAGGGAGAAGAATTGTGATGCTGAATCTTGAATTGCTCGCACAATGCGGTGATCATAGTGTTGTTGAGATTTGTATCGTTGTCAGTGATGATCCTTTCTGGGATACCGTACCAACAAATGAGATTTTGCTTGATGAAACGGACAAGAACATTCTTGGTAACGGAGGCGAAGGAAGCTGCTTCAACCCACTTTGTAAAATAGTCAATGGGCACTAGGATGAAGCGGTGTCCATTGAAGGTTGTTGGCTTGATTTCCCCAATCATATCTATTCCCCATATAGCAAAGGGCCAAGGAGCCGTCAAGACATTCAGAGGAACCGGAGGTACGTGCACCTTAGCTGCATAAATCTGTCATTTATGGTAGGTTCGCGAGTGTTGATAACAATCTGCTTCCATGGTAGACCAGTAATAACCTGCCCGTAGGATTTTCTTTGCCATCGTATGCCCGCTGGAATGGGTACCAAAAGTGCCTTCATGCAATTCAGCCATGATCCTCTCAGCTTCAACCTTATCTACGCACCGAAGTAACACAGAGTCATGATTGCGTTTATACAGGATACCATTACTAAGGAAGAATTTAGTAGAGAATCTCCTTAAGAACTTCTTATCGTTGATTGAAGCTCTTTCTGGATATTCTTGAGTCTCGAGATACCTCTTGACTTCGTGAAACCAAGGCTGGTCCACTACTTCTTCAGTATTGATCTCGTGACAGTGCGCCGGTTCCTCCATTCGTTCAATGGTGATCTGGGGAGCCTCGTTATCCCAATTAAGTTTAACATAGATGACATTGTGGCTAGTGCGTCTGCTAGCTGATTTTCTTCTCGTGGGAAATGCTCGAAGGTAATCTTCTCAAAATGTGGTAGCAATGTCAAAACACGTTCTTTATAAGGAATAAGGTTAGAGTGTTTGGTGTCCCATTCCCCTTTGATTTGGCTGATAACCAAAGCCGAGTCTTCGAATACATCTAAGGATTTGATTCCCAAATCTATGGCAGCTCTGAGACCAAGGATGCACGCTTCATATTCTGCCATGTTGTTTGTACAATTGAAGAAAAGTCTTGCAGTAAATGGAGTATGACACCCTTTTGGAGATATGAGTACAACACCAATACCATTGCCGAGTGCATTAGATGCCCCATCAAAGAACAGGGTCCATCAGGATCCTTGTTCAGGTCCGTCATATGGCCTGAATTCTTCACAGTTGTCTAATGTCATGATGTCTTCATCCGGGAATTCGAACTTCATGGACCGGTAGTCTTCTACAGCTTAGTGAGCAAGGTGATCAGCTAGTATACTACCCTTTATATCTTTCTGGGTAGTATACTGTATGTCATATTCTATCAGGATCATCTGCCATCTCGCTATTCTCCCAGAAAGAGCAGGCTTCTCGAAGATGTATTTTATCGGATCCATCTTAGATATCAACAAGGTAGTATGAGTCAGCATATACTGTCTTAGCCAGTGAGCAGCCCATGCCAGAGCGCAACAAGTTTTCTTGAGCAATGAATATCTGGTTTCACAGTCGGTAAACTTTTTGCTCAGGTAATAAATAGCGTGCTCTTTTCGGCTAGACTCGTCATGCTGCCCCAATACACACCCCATTGAGTTTTCTAAAACAGTCAGATACATGATCAATGGCCTTCCCTCGACTGGTGGCATCAACACAGGAGGCTCTTGTAAGTATTCTTTGATTTTGTCAAAAGCAACTTGGCATTCATCATTCCATTTGACTAATTGATCTTTCTTCAACAGTTTGAAGATTGGTTCACAAGT
Organism: Vicia faba; assembly: GCA_948472305.1. Lineage (NCBI taxonomy): Eukaryota > Viridiplantae > Streptophyta > Magnoliopsida > Fabales > Fabaceae > Vicia > Vicia faba. The sequence continues at coordinate 329,652 of CATIWC010001396.1, read as the reverse complement.
AACTGTCAGGGGAGAAATGAATATGGTGATATAGTTCAAACGTCCCAAGAATCCTCTGACTTCCTTCTCAGTACGAGGAGCAGGAATCTCTTGTATTGCTTTAACTTTGGCAGGACCGACCTCGATACCTTTGTTGCTGACGATAAAGCCTAGGAGCTTACCAGACCGTACCCCAAATGTGCACTTGTTTGGATTCAACCTCAGCTTGTACTTCTTCAGTCTCTCAAATAGTTTTTGTAAGTGATCAAGATGCTCTTCTTCTGTTTGAGATCTGGATATCATATCGTCCATGTAGACCTCTATTTTGTGATGTATCATGTCGCGAAACAGAGCTACCATGGCACGCTGATAGGTTGCCCTAGCATTCTTTAGTCCGAATGGCATCACCTTATAGCAGAATATGCCCCACTGTGTGACAAATTTTGTTTTCTCCATGTCCTCAGGCGCCATTTTGATTTGGTTGTAACCTGAGAATCCGTCCATGAAGGAAAACACTTTGTGTTATGCCGTATTGTCAACTAGGATATCAATGTGGGGGAGTGGAAAATCATCCTTGGGGATTGCCCTATTCAAATCTCTGTAGTCCACACACATTCTCACTTTGCCGTCCTTTTTGGGTGCGGGAACAACATTGGCAACCCATTGGGGGTAAGAGGTGACAGCCAAGAATCCAGCGTTGAATTGCTTCATGACCTCTGCTTTAATCTTTTCTGACATATCCGGCCTCATTCGACGAACCTTTTGCTTCACTGGTGGACAATCCTCTCTTGTAGGCAGACGATGTACCACAATATCTTCATCGAGTCCTGGCATGTCTTCATACGAACAGGCAAATACTTTGACATAATCATGCAACCACTAAATCAGACACTTCTTGATACTGGGTTCCAGATTGGCACCCACTTTGACATCTTTTTTATCTTCTTCGATACCTAGGCGAATCGTATCCACGGGTTCTTCGTGAGGCTAAATGGTTCTCTCTTCTTGTTGTAGAAGTCTAGAAAGTTCCCCTGGTACTTCACAATCTTCCTCCCCTTCGTCTTCGGCTTGGTAGATTAGATACTCAGAGTCACGAAAAGCCATAACAGTATCGTTACCCATGGGATCCCAAATAGATGTATACCTGCATTGTGAGTGTGGGTGTCTGTAAGGGTATATCTATCTTTGAAAGAAAATAAAATGTAGAAGAAAAACAATGAGCATAAAATTTTGTATGCGAAAACGTCCACGATTCATTGATGTCATATGAAAAATGAGATAATAACCCTTACAAATTGACCATTGTGCCTCGGGTAAGACACAAGGTTTAAAGAGTGCAAATTGTTTTGAATATTACAGATCCAACAAAATGTAAAGACAAATTACTGAGGGATGAAAGTGATTGGGACGAAGTCTCTAGCCTCCCAATTGCTGAGCCCTCCATTAATAGTTGGAAAGATCCAATCCTCTATATTGCAATCATCTTCACCATCTTCTACCATGCTGACCTCACGGTTGCTGATCTTCAAGGGTGGCCCTCTAGCACGGGCACAACGTACAGCCTTTTGAGCACTTGAAGTGAAACCTAGGCCAAACTTGTCAGACTTATATGGGATATCTGGAAGTTGTCCCCAGATAGTGCATCCACCTTCTTCCACCACTGCTTTAGCATCCTTCAGAGATGACATCCGGAGTGAGGGCTTTGTAATCTTGGGAACAACCTTGGTCACTGCCACATCTTGAGGGACCTCTTCAAAGTGTTGAAATGGAGTTTCAATGAATTCACCATCCAATTCCACATATCTGAAGGAATTGAGATGGATGATCATGTATTATTCCTCTCCATGAACAGTGATAATCTTCCCTTGAACCAGATATTTCAACATCTAGTGCAATGTAGAGGTAATAACGCCAAAATTGTGAATCCATGGTCGGCCTAGCAAGCAGGAGTATGAAGGGCAGATGTCCATCACATAAAAGATTGAATTGAAAGTTTGGGTTCCAACCTTTATGGGAATGTCCACCTCCCCATGTACCATCTTCTTCGAACCGTCAAAAGCCCTTACCACTATGTTGCATGGCTTCAAAGTCAACCCCTCACAGTCAAGTCTATCAAGAGCTTTTTTGGGTAATACATTCAAAGATGAGCCAGTGTCCACCAAAACATGCACCAAAGTGGTGCCCCTATATTCCACTAAGATATGCAACGCCTCATTATGCTTTCTTCCCCTCGGCGTCAGATCAGCATCTGAAAAACCTAAACCATTGTCCACAGTTAGGCTGGCCACGCAGTCTTGAAATTGATCAGCAGATGTCTCTTGAGGTACATGGGCGGTTTTTAAGAACTTCACCAAGGCTTTTGCATGTGCCTCGGAACATAGTAATAATGCTAGCATGGAGATCTTAGAGGGAGTTTTCTCCAGTTGTTCAACTACATCGTAGTCGCTTCTCTTTATAATTTTTAAGATCTCCTCCATTTCCTTCTTGGAGGTCTCATGGATAGTCAATGACTGAGCCTTCGTCCGGACAGGTTCAATTATAAGACCTTTTCCTCGAGTTTCGGTTAACTCGGCAGCAGGAGTGTCAGTAAGAATGATTACAGGGGTTGTGACGGCTTTGTCAATTGGAGTATTGTTGGAGATAAATGTAGGACCGGGAACATCTTTTGGGGGAGCAACAACAGGAATGGTTACGGGTCCAGAAACTGCTTTTGGGGGAGCAATTTCTGGAGAAAAGATCCTACCGCTTCAGGTAATTTTGCTAGTTCCTGCAAGGTTACTGATGTCAAAATCTTCTTTCTCAGCATTTATCTCATCGGTAATCGGCCAGTCTTGCTTGATACCATGGTAATAGACATCCCCTCCATAATTCCATGGTATGGTTTTCTCTGATGTATATGGGACTGTCCCATGCATTGTGATTATTAAAGGAGTAACTTTCAGAACTGATGTAATTCTAACAGGTCTTTTGGTGGAGACCCTGGAAGAATTGGAGGAAATGGTAAAGATAGAAACATCTTCAATAGGAATAGGTGGAACAAGAGTTTTTTCAAACACAATCTCTTTGTTATCTATCTGGCAGTGAATGCCTACTTTCAACAAAGGACAACCAGTTGGTGAGGACTAGCAGAGATGTCAAACTTCATTACAGCCCGGGAACACACCGGATTTCAACATGTTCATTTTAACAGTCAGAAGTGGGGTCATGAGTTCATCAATGGAGGTAACAAACAAATATTCTTCAATGGCATTAGTATTGTGGCCATGTCTGGGCATATGAGCAAAAATGACATTTGGCCTCTCGGGCGCGTCGAACTCAATTTCTTTAGCTTCGATGAGGTCTTAAATTTTGTTCTTCAAGGCCCAACAGTTATTAGTATCGTGACCAGGACTTTCAGAGTGGTATGCGTAATGGGCATTGGGATGATAATGAGGGGATATTGTATTGGGGTTTTTCGGAGCTTCTTTAAAGGTTACCAAATTGGATCTCAGAAGATACGGTAATACTTGAGATGGAGTCATGTTGATTCTGGTGAACTGCCTGACTGGCCTTTCTACCCTTGGTTGATTATTTCTTTGCTGATCAGATGCAGGTTTTGGGATCATAACAGCCCCCATCATTGGTCGGCGTTCGGCCCTATCTTGGTTTCTTTGCAGATATGCAGCAGCTACCTATTTCTTTCCGATAAAGGGCTTCCTTACAGCTGTAGAAGAAGACGTGTCTTTCTGGATCTTTCCATTCTTAATACCGGCTTCTATCCTCTCTCCGGTCAATATTAGTTCAGTAAATCCTACATATGAACTTCCAATTAAATGATTGAAGAAGGGACCAGACAAGGTACTCAAGAACATGTCTACCAATTCTCTCAGACAGAGGGGGTTGAACTCTTCCAGCCAAATCTCTCCATTTTTGTGCATAGTCCTTGAAACCTTCATTGGACACCATGGCCATACTATGGAGTTGAGTACGAGTAGGCACCAAATCAGCGTTGTACTGGTATTGTTTGTAGAAAGCTGCAGCAAGATCTTCCGAATTGTGAACATTAGCCCTTTCTAGTTGGTAGAACCAGTCAAGATGAGTCCCAGACAGAATGTCTTGGAAGAAGTGCACCCATAAGTCTTTATCAGCGGTATGGGGTTGAATTTTCCTCACATATGACCGAAGATGCATCTTAGGGCATGAAACTCCGTCATTATTTAGCGAATACAGGTGCTTTGAATTTCAGAGGAATCACAATTCCTGACACCAAACCTAATTCCTCAAAGTCCAAGCCTGGCACCTTTTGGATTTCCATCGCGCTCAATCGCTCTTCGAGATGTTTATACTTATCATTAGCTGGAGGGTATTGTTCCTCAAATTAGTCCTCTTCTTCTTCCTCCTCTTCCGATTCTGACGGGACGACTGTTTCCTTTCCTTTACCATCTTGGTTGTCTCTTTCCCCGGATGTTGTTGCAAAGTCCAAATTCCTTCTTGTCTTCCCATGAAATCTTCTTCCCATGTTTAAGACTCCGGTTACCTTTTTTGTTTTCTTTTTCCTCTCTTCAGCCACCAGAGTCTTCAACTCTTCTTGCCCCTTAGCTAGGGTCATGAGAAACTGTTGAAACTGCGTATTCTGAGCTTGAAGATCTTTCACTGTTTGCTCGAGATCCATCTCACTGAAATAAACAATAGAGAGATGAGGAGACTTGTTGCGAAAACCTGTTTATGTTATGATGAATGGTATATGCATATGCAATGTTTTCAAGGATTTCAAAGATTAAAATTCTCTTTAGACAAAAAAAGAAACACACGTTATATTAATAAGATAAATTTTGAGTACATCAATGCCCCTTGGGCAAAATAATACAAAAGCTCTAAGATAGAAAAGTAGTGTGCATCCTCTTTGGTGCAATGTAGGAATTCAGAGTCTGCTCCTCATGAAGTAGCCTAGTGAGCTCCAAAACCTTCTTCTCGCTTGTGTAGAATTGGGCTTCGAAAGTATCTCGATCCCCTTTGAGTTGTATCCAATCCATTTGTAGGTCTTCAAGAGATGTGGGCATGTCAGGATGTAGGATAGTGTATGGAACATCTCCCTCCATGACAGGCTCAATGATTACTGGGAGAATGGAGGGGTAAGGCATCATAACACTCTGAGCGCGAGTTCGTACCCATTTAAGGTAAGGCTCAAGAGGGATGGAATTCTTGTGTCCCAAAGTCTTTCTATCCACCTTGTTTAGCATCCTCCAAGCTCGGATAAATCTCTGGCGAAGACCTTGATCGTCGTTGTCGTAGTCGAATACCAAACCTTGAATTAACATCTCGTGCAGGCCATTCCCTCGGGCATAACCAAACTGCCTCAAGGCTAAGCATGGGTTGTAGGTGATACCTCCCCTAATGCCAAGTAAAGGGACATTAGGGAATTCTCCATAACGGTCGACAATGATAACATTCTCTTTGGATCGAGAGCACCAATGAATGTCTGAATGTTTGAGCGTCATCAACCTTTATGACCACCTTGAACCTTGCTCATTCTTTAATACAGATTGGGGAAGATGAGAAATAAAACATCTTTCCAAGAGATGAGTGCAACACATAAGGACACCTCTTTTCCTTATTGTGCGAGTGTGAAAAGTGTGTGGGATATCCTCTAGTAATGTAGGCATCGGGCTGCATGATATGAAGATTTTTACGGCGTTCACATCTATGAGCTGGTCAGGATTTAGAAACAAAACCATCCCATAGACGAGGAGAGACACAATTTCCTCAAAGGCTTGCAAATCTAAGGAATTCCAACAGCTTTGGGCTTTCTCAAACAGGAACTTTGCGAAGAAACCTTTGACACCACTCCTTGTTTCCCAATGGGTTGTGACATCAGATGAGTGCAAGTGTAGAGCTTGAACAATCTCTTCTGGCTTTGGGTCTCTTTCCGTACCAGTGAAGGGTAATTGATTGATAATGGGAACCCTCAATAGTTGGGAGAATTCTTCCAAAGTAGGCACAAGTTGATAGTCGGGAAATATGAAGCAATGGTGCAAAGGATCAAAGAACTGAAAGAGCACCTTCATCATGTCCTCATCTCTGTTGGAGGTGATCAAGTTGAGTAGACGAACATGTCTCTCGATGAATGGAAAGTTCTCAGGAATCCTTGAAGCTAGCTCCTTAAGTTGTGGAGGAATTCTCACAAGGTTGACTTGAATAGTTTTCCTGCGAAGTGAATCCATATCCTACAAAACAAGAACAAAGATGAATCCAAAAATCCTTGAAATGGTTAGTGGATGCATATGATGTTCATGATGTTATGTACAAGTATGTATATACAAACAAAGCAAACAAGTCCTTAGGTTTAGTTGGCTCAAACCTGTCCTAGTAATAGTAACCGGGTTCTAAGGATCTAAATATCACTGGATTGTTTCCTTGGTCATTGTTTCAGCTCAAGCCTCTTTAATGGTGACCGAAATATCCCAAGAAACCAAACCTTAATGAGTGTAGTATCGAGTATCTACTAACTTCGGACTGCACCAAAGTCGGTTATCTCACTACATCCTAAAGGCCAAGTTGGTCAAGTAAACATTCTAGAAGTTCATTAGTGCTTTATGGCATCACTCAGCGGCCCCGTATTCTCTTTGATTAGCTCAAAGGCTATCAATACACACAAATATGTCGCACTAATGTAGATATTTCTTAGACCATGTCAGTATACTCCGCACAGTTTCCACAACGTATTGCTACTTACCTATAATGTATCCCAAATCCGGGTAGAGGATTCAAAACCCAAACAAAAAACCATAATGTAAAGCATACAAGTCAAACAATGTAAGCAAGTAAATGTGATATATCCCTAAGGTAACCCCACTTTTAGAGTAGTCCCCAGCAGAGTCGCCAGTTCTGTGATACGGTGGGAGAAGTGACTTGAAGGTTTTACGTTTTATCGCAAATGTTGCAGTTTAGTAAGAGTCGCCACCGATTTTTCTTTTATCCAAAAGGAAAGGTGAAAAAGCACAGGAAAGACCTTTGAGATTATTTCTTGAGTTCGGGGGGTAGATTATGAAAAGGGAAGGTATTAGCATCCTTTTCATCCATGGTTTTCCATGGGCTCTTGGTTACTTGCTAGATCACTTGATTTTGTTTGAAATTGTGCTTCGTGTGGTTTTTGAAAGTATTTTGTAAAAGAGGCTATCGTTTAGGCAATCTTTGTAATGATTCTCGTTCGTAAGAATGTATACAAAGATGTTGATCTTTTTTTGAAAATGTTTTCAATTTTTGAAAGATGTTTTGAAAGTGTGTGTGATTGTTTTGAAAATAGCAAGGATCTTTATTTTGAAATAGAGCAAGTAACTAAAAGCAATCTACCTACTCAAATGTCTTTCTTGTTCATTTTCTTTTCCTTTGACATTGTTCTCTTACCATTGATTTTATAAGCAACCCTATATTTGGATGTAAACGGTACGGGCGCAGGTCATCATATAACCATGATTAGCAATATTGTAAGGTATCTTAGCATTTTTGAGGGACGAAGATCATTTTTGTAAGGTAACTTTGAATAGCGTCATCGAGGGACTATGATCTTGTATTTGTTTGTTTTTGCTAAGATACCTTACATGTGTAATATGGCCATTTTGTATAAGGCAACCAAGTCAGATAACCCTAGGGGTGCTTGTGTGCAAGTGTGTCATTTTCATGCTTGATTTTGTCTTGAATTAGGGTTTTCTATTTGATTGGTTTTCATCTTCCCATACAAACCCTAATTACTAGCATATTATGTAAAAACGATAAATTGCGAAATTAAAAATTACTACGCTATTACAAAACTTGTGGGAGGGGGATATACAATTTATGAATGGGGATTGCAATAATATAAACCTAATTAATCTATTACAACCAAATCGAATATGTACAAATATTGGAATAAATATACAAGATGAATTAAATATGCAAAGATATGTAAATGCAAAGAAGATTTTGTTTGGTTTTTTATGTGAAAAATGTTTTAACCTAAACCTAATAAATAAATCAAGATTAACTTGAATCAATTAAGAAAAGAAATTATTTTAGAAAAGATTTTTTTGAATAAAACCTAATTCTATTTGATTAAAAGGAAATAAATTTCTTTAAGAAAAAGTAAGTTTTTTTTTATTTTGAAAAATAATATACGACATTATGAGATATTTTGGTCTTTTTTATACTAAAATAATATGTTTAATGGGTGTGAAGAAAAATAAATATTTAAACTAGTTCTAATTTTAATTTACAAATTTAATTAATAAAAATGGATAATATATAATTAAATAAAAATATTTTTTGTGAGAAAAATAAAATAAAATAAGCTAAAATATAAATCTATCATTTTTATATTTTTAATGATTTTTAATATTAAGAAAAATATATTTGATTAAAATAAAATGAAATTAAAATAAATAAATAAAATTATGTTGGGCCAGGGGTGTCATAAGCAAATAGGATGTGAATGTTAGAAAAAAACCACAAGGCCCAAGAATCAGAAGCTCAGCGCTGCAAAGGGACAAAAAAAAGGAAAAATATAAGAAAATTGCAAAAGGCAGCGCGCTAAGGCTCGAACCCGTGATCTATAGCATTTACACGCGCTGCCTTACCACTGGGGTGGCTGTACATCCGTTCATATAAACAAAATCATATATATATATATATATATATATATATATATATATATATATATATATATATATATATATATATATATTAGAAAACTCCTCTTGAAGGCAACTTCATCTTCAACCTTGAGCCATGGCCGGACCACCTGTATCTCTCTCATTTCTCCATAAAAATGGAAAGTCCAAACATGAAAATCATAGTGTTTCTTCCCACGAGTTCAACCATATAATTTATGTAAACTAACAATCAAAGATCAAAGCTAATTTTACTTTCCCTAATTTGAAACCTAATTTTTACAGAAACTTCAAATCCAAAATTCTCTATACACAGTTAATATAAATGAAAACTATGAACATGGTTAGATTTAGGGCAAGGATATCTACATTTTGCTTTCACAAATCAGGACCAAATGATACTTGTATGAAGAGATAGAAGTTTGAATTTTTACCTCTTTCAACTGGGATCGTGAATGGAGTTTGAGCAAGTTCTGAGAAGGCCTGAGGATCTGCTTAGCTTGCCTGGACCTCCCTGAGTGTATTCCAATCCTTGCTTTGTCTTGAAAGTCCCTGAATCTCCCTACTCAAGTCAACCTGCAAGCTTGATATTTGAAAATGGTGGATGGAGGAGGAGGAGTTACAGTGAGGGAACAGGGGTATGGATTACTTAGATATGAGGTATATTAAGTGTTTAGCTGGTTAAAACTCAAAACGCAGGAGTGGTTTTGGAGATGGCTGTGTAAGGTTCAGAAATGTCAAGCTATGTCAGATTCTAAGTTTCAGAGTGTTTGGGAGTTTTTTTGGAGTCTTAGCCATCGTGTGTCAACTTGCAAATGATGTCTTTACTTATAAGCAAAAGGTCTTCAGTCTTGTAACAACTCAGATTTCAAAAACTCACGTGTTTGCTTGGTTTCTTGTTTGTGAAGCAAAGCTAGCAAGCATGGTTCCAAGGTGTAGTACCAAGCTTGTAGGGGGACTGAGTCCTTTAAACATGCTTGTTCTGATTGAGTGGAGTGTGTTTGTGCATAAAAAACAAGTGCAAGTCTCAATGCAAGCCGACTTTTCATAAAGCTTGCTTTTTTAAAATGGCAATGTCGCCTTTCTCCCAAAAATGGAATTATTCTTGTACAATGCATTCAATGCTTGGCTTAAAGCTTCCAACAGCTGTGAAAACATATAATTATGGATTAAAAGTTAAGTTAGACGCCTGCAAAGCAAAGATTATACAGCCTAGGTTTGGATTTGAATTTTTGTTCATCATGAAATGGCTTGAAATCAAAGTGATAAATCACCAACTTCATCTCTTCGATTCTAGCTACTCAAGAATGATCTCAAGGAGTTCTTGGACATTTTGAAAAGCTTGTAATGTTCTATACAAATCATCTTTGAATTTATTTTAAAAATTCCCTTTGGAACTATGTGAAAAAATGGCATGAAGTTAGGTCAAAAATCTGCCTAACTAGGGCAAAATTTCACTAAGTTATTTTAGTTCATGAGCATGTATTCACAAAATTACATCTTGAGATCCAAGAACTTTTAGTAGAAATTGTGTGAAGAATAGTTGTAGATTTCATGGAGATCTACAACTTTCATGTTGGAAGTTTCCTTTGAATCATCTTGCATCATGGTGAAAATTTGGCTCAAAGTTGAGAAAAAATAAGAAATTTTCTATACTTAGAAAATTTCTAAGTTAAGAAATTTCAACTTTTCTAAACAAAATCTTGAATCCTTGATTTCTTGATGAAAAAGTTTCACATTTTGACATGTTTTGATGAATTATGATCTTTGGCACTTGATTTTGACCAAAAAGTCAAAGTTTGACTTTTCAGTATACAGTTGACTTTTGATCAGTTGACTGAAAAATTCATCTGCCAATCCAATGGATTTGCAATGTTTTGAATCATACCATTAGGTCAAAATGATGCAATTGGACTCTTGAGATTATGCCTTAAACCAATTGATCATTTGCTAGGTCAAAAATCTGAAATTGCCCATTCCCAGTTAAAACCCTAATTTTGACCATTTTGCCCTTTTGATGATTTGATCAAATTTCTTGAGGAATTATGGTCCAAACTTGATCAAATGATACATATGAGTATAAGATGTTGATGTGGATCAAGAATTATGAAGTTTGATTGTAAATTGGCCATGGTTGACTTTTTTCCCAATACAGTTGATTTTTAGGTCAACTGTTCAATTGATTGATCAAAAGTGTGATTCAAGACTTGAAACTTGACATGAGTAATCTTAGGGGTCCATTATGATCCTTGTAAGTCATATGAAGCATTGATAGGCCAAAACTCCTTGTGCAAACTTAAACCCTAATTTTCAATCATCAGTGCTTAAGGGGGTGTCTTGAGCTGATCAAATCCTAGTGCAGTCATGATCCAAAGGAGATCTTGTGAAAATCCTTGATAATTGAGAGGGAAAATTTTGGGGTACAACAGCTGCCCCTGTTCAATATTCTTAAACCTGAAGAGTTAGATTGGCGTGTTTTGCCAGTCATGGCTCGAAGGTGGAAGATGATTGGACACTAGAGTGCCCAGAAATTTACACTCGATGATGTGATGGTAGAGGGAATGGGCTTAAAGATGCCATTAGGAGAGATGATAGAAAGCTGTAGGAGATAGACTTGCAGATGCCATCCAAGAGTGATTGTTGAATTGTAATTTGTAAGCTGAAAGAATGAGTATCAGAATGGCGTCCGTGTCTGAAGCGTATCTGTAATGTATCTAGAATTTTAAGTTTGCATGAGTCTCATGATGGCATCTGTGTCTGGAGCGTATCTGTACTGCATCTGAAGTTTGAATGAGTATCAGGATGGCATCCATGTCATGGAGTGTATCTGAACTGTATCAAAAGTTGAAATCTGAATGAGTATCAGGATGGCATCCATGTCATGGAGTGTATCTGAACTGTATCAAAAGTTGAAATCTGAATGAGTATCAGGATGGCATCCGTGTCTGGAGCGTATCTGAACTGTATCCGAAGTTGAACTTTGAATGAGTATCATAATGGCGTCCGTGTCTGGAGCGTATTTGAACTGTATCAAAAGGTTGAAATCTGAATGAGCATCAGGATGACATCCGTATCTGAAGCGTATTTAAACTGTATCAAAAGGTTGAAATCTGAATGAGTATCAAGATGGCATCCGTGTCATGGAGCGTATCTGAACTGTATCAAATTTTGAATATTGTTAATGGTAGTTGTTTAATCTTATCCTGAAAAGGGAAAAATGTTAGCTAAAATGCCAAGTCATGATACATGAAATGTATGCATAATGGGATTATGTCGTATGCATTCGTGCTTATCAATGTTTATGATATATGAATGTGATGTATGCGTATGTGAGCTAATTTGCTGCACTGCTGTTGGGTTAAGGAAAATAAATCCCTGACTGTTGCTAAGGATATGTAAGTCTTCATGCTTTGAAGTCGAAGTGTTGATGAATTTCCGTTTTGAGAAATAAACCCTTCTTTAAGGAAAATGCCATGTGCTGCTTGTAAAATCCTATCGGGGAATCCTAAGAAATTTGACGACTTATACCGGGGATCAATAATTTGAAACTTTGTTCCGCTGGGGATTTAAATGACATACTGCAGGGGATTACTTGTGGGATGGCCTAGAGGTATTTCACTATCCTTTCAACCTATCAGTAACTTCCTCTTTTTTTTAATTTTGTTTATTTGTAAAAAGTAATTATGTTCAAATGCATATGTTCAAAAATGAATCATTGGATGTTTTCTTAAACAAAACACAAGCGTAAAGAAAAGACAAATAGTTTTTTCACTTTCAAAGGGATATCTTTGTATTGACTTTGAGTAAGCATTTTTGTACAAGGAACAAACATTCTTGTAAGAGAATGTTGTCATAAAAAAATGAAAATTTTGATAAAAAGATAGCTATGTGTACAAAGATCCCATGGGGTTTCTATTCTGCTATAGTCTTCGTATCTCCGAGCGTCTTGTCTACTTGTTGCCTTGTTAGAAGTTGATTGAATTGATCAGAAACTCTGAGTTTGTTAGTGGAAGCCAAAGGTCGTCTGTAAAGTGATCCAACGGGACATAGTCATACGCTTTAATTCCCTAACTTTTTCCTGGACCTCCCTTTCGGGTTTTCAGTCCATCGGGAAACCCTTTTTTTCCCAAGTCGCCCTTTTGGGTTTTCAACTTGCCGGATGTACATATTTTTTTTGTTTTATCCCTAATTTTTTCCCGAACCTTTTTGGTTTGCCGGAATGCCCTTATTTTTCCTAGGTATGTCAACCTAGCGGGCCTCTTATGCGTAGTATCTTTTGACTATGTCCGCGTTCGCAGGGTGTGGCAGGTCGTCACCATCCATGGTGGCCAAGATCATTGCCCCACCGGAGAATATGTTTTTGATTACAAATGGTCCTTCGTAGGTAGGAGTCCATTTTCCCCTGGGATCACATTGCGGCAAGATGATGCGTTTGATCACTAGATCTCTAACTTTATACACTTGGCGCCTGACTTTCTTGTTGAAAGCCTTGATCATCCGTTTTTGATACATTTGACCATGGCAAACAACAGAAATACAATCATGTCCCTCGAATATGAGACACTCTAGCAATGACCCTTCAATAAACAAAGATCGTAGTCCCTCGATGACCCTCGATGTTGCCTTCGATTATAACGATCTCATCCCTTACAAAAAAATTGCTAGAGCGTCTCACAAGTTGCCTTCAATGATTGTAAAATTAACCCGCGCCTGTCCCTTTCACATCTAATGGTGGGGATTCTTACCAAATCAATGGTAAGATAGAACCACTAAAAGGAAGAATAAAAGAACAACTTAAGACCTTTCGAGTAGATAGATTCGCTCTTAGTTACTCGCTTGCTCAAGACAAAAACTTTCACACCTACACCTCCATTTCAAAACACTTTCAAAAGACAAAACGTTTTGTATACGTTCTTATAGAGACGAGAACCATTGCAAAACCTCTTTTCAAAACACTTTTTAAAACACGATTCACAAACACATCTTTGAACCATTTTTCGAAACAAAACTTTGTATACGTTCTTATAGAGACGAGAACCATTACAAAGAAATTTTCCAAAATACTTTCAAAGCCCACACCACAAGCACATAATCAAACAAAAGCAAGTGATCTAAACGAGTAACTAAGAGCCAATGGAAAACCATGGATGAAAAGGGTGCTAATACCTTCCCTTTTCATAATCTATCCCCCGAACCCGAGAAAATTCTCGAAAGGTCTTTCCTGTGCTTTTTTACCTCTCCTTTTGGATAAAAGAAAAGTCGGTGGCGACTCTTGCTAACCGCACAAGTGCGAACGAAACGCAAAACTTCTAGTTAGTTCTCCCACCGTATCACAGAACTGGCGACTCTGCTGGGGACATTAACAAAAAGTGGGGTTACCTTAGGGTTTTAGATCACCTTTACATGATTATCTTGCTTGACTTGTTTGCTTTATCTTTTGGTTCTTTTGTTTGGGTTTGAATCCTCTACCCGGATTTGGGGCACCTTTTTTTAGGTAAATAGCAATAGATTGTGGAGACTGTACGGCATAGACCGATATGGTTGAAACAATGGCTATGTTAGTGTGACACATTTGTGGGTACTGGTATCCCTCGTGGTGAATTGAGGAGAATACGAGGCCGCTGAGTGGCGTCGCGAAGCACTAATTAACCTTAGAACCCTAATTGAACAAACTTGGCCATTAGGACGTAGTGAGGTAATCGGTTTCGGTGTAAAGCTGAAAATTGGTTGACACTCGATACTACACTCATTGAGACTAGAATTTTGGGATATCTCGGCCGCAAGAAAAGATTGATTATGCTGAGACAATGCCTAAAAGAAAGGCCGGTGATATTGAGATCCTTTAGAACCCGATCTTTATTTCTAGGACAGGTTGAGCCAACTAAAACTTCAAGAGGGTACTTACCTACAAACTCATGCAAGCCTGAAACATAGGGATCTGTTTATTGTGTGTATATATGTTTGCTTGTACATAAACATCATAAACATCATCAACATCATATGCATGCTCACTAACCATTTCAAGGATTTAGAAATTTATCTTTGTTTTTGTTTTGTAGGAGATGAATCCTCTCCGAAGAAACACCATCCGAATCAGCTTTGTGAAAGCACATCCTCAACTTCAAGAGCTAGCCTCAAGAGTGCTCGGGGATTCTCCTTTTACCAAGAAATATGGTCGACTTCTCAGTTTGGCTACATCCAACTTCCAAGAAGAGATACTGTGTGTACTGTTCCAATTCTTTGACCCCATACATCATTGTTTCACTTTTCCGGACTATCTGTTGGTACCAACATTGGAAGAGTTCTCTCTGCTCTTAGGGGTGCCCGTGCTTAATCAGATACCGTTCACCGGTCTAGAAGGGATTCCAAAACCTGAAGTCATCGCCGAAGCTTTACATATGAAGAGGGCCAACGTCACAGCCAATTGGGAGACAAGAAGTGGGGTTAAAGGATTTTTAGCTAAGTTTCTGTTGGAAAAAGCTCGTTCATTTTGGGATGACATGGATTTTCAAGCTTTCGAAGAAGTGCTAGCTCTCCTCATTTATGGTTTGGTTCTGTTTCCTAACTCGGACCAATTCATAGACGTTAATGCCATCAAAGTCTTTCTCTCTCGCAATCCTATACCCACCTTGCTAGGAGATATCTTGCATTGTCTTCATACCCGTACCATGAAGAAAAGAGGTACCCTTTTGTGTTGTATACCTCTACTCGCTAAGTGGTTCACTTCACACCTGCCTCAGTCAGCATTAAAGAATGAGTAAAGATTGACTTGGTCTCAAAGGATGATGTCTCTCACCCACTATGGTATCTGTTGGTGCTCAAGATCCTTGGAAGATATCTCTATCATCGACCGCTGTGGTGAGTTCCCTAATGTACCTCTACTAGGTATTAGGGGAGGTATCACCTACAACCCGTGTTTAGCTCTTCAGAAATTTGGGTATGCCCGAAGAGACGGCCCTCATGAGATGCTCGTCCGAGGTCTGGTGTTTGACTACGACAAAGAAGACCAAGGTTACCGCCAGAGGTTTACACGTGCTTGGGGAATGGTGAACAAAGTGGACAGTAGGACTTTGGGACATAAAAAATCTATCCCTCTCGAGCCTTACCTTAAGTGGGTACGGACTCGTGCCCAGAGTCTCTTAATGTCTTATCCTTTTATCCTTCCTGTCATCATTGAGCCTATTATTAAAGGAGACGTCCCATACACCATTTTTCATCCTGACATGCCTATTTCTCTCGAAGACCTGTAGAAAGCTTGGATTCAGTTAAAGGAAGAACGAGACACCTTTGAAACCCAGTACTGCGCCAGTGAGAAGAAAGTTCTGGAGCTCACCAAACTGCTTCATGAAGAGAAAAACCTGAATACTTACATTGCTCCAAAAAGGATGCGTTCGGTCTTTTTATCTTAAGAATTTTGCTGTATTTCAGTTTCTTTCTTTGTAAGCCCGAGGAGGCATGATGTATTCAAACTTGGTTTTATTTAATATGACGTGTGTTCTTTTTTGGTTTGAACAAATTTAAATCTTCTAAGTTTCCTTGAAATCATTTGCATATCGCATCTTCATTCATCATATGCATAAGCAGGTCTTCACACCAAGTTTCCTCATCCCTCTGCTGTTTATTTCAGCAACATGGATCTTGAACAAACGGTTAAAGACTTAGAAGCTCAAAATTCACAATTTCAGAAGCTACTCTTGACCTTGGCCAAGGGGCAGGAGGAGCTCAAGACTCTGCTAGAGAAGGAGAAAGAGAAGAAGAAGAAAAAGCGAGTTGGTGTGGCTACCATGGGCAGAAGGTTTGAAAGACAAGCTAGAAAGGACTTGGATTTTCCATCAACCTCTGAGGAAGGGGAAGGAAAAGGTAAAGAGACTACATTGCCTTCTGATTCTGAAGCAGAAGAAGAAGAAGAAGAAGAAGAAGAAGAAGAGGACTACACTGAACAGCAATACCCTCCGGCCGATGACAAATACAAGAACTTTGAAGAACGCCTAGCTGCTATGGAAGTGCAAAGAGTACCGGGGTTGGATTTTGAGGAGCTAGGGTTGGTTTCCGGAATTGTAATCCCTCCTAAATTTAAAGCGCCACTGTTTGCTAAGTATGATGGGGTGTCTTTCCCAAAGATGCACCTACGATCTTATGTCAGGAAAATTCAACCACATTCTTCTGACAAAGACCTGTGGGTCCACTTTTTCCAAGACAGTTTATCGGGGACGCAGTTGGATTGGTTCTACCAGTTGGAGAGGTCTGATGTGCACAATTAGGAAGACTTGGCAGCCGCCTTCTACAAACAGTATCAATACAACGCTGACTTGGCACCAACCCGTACTCAGCTTTAGAGTATGGCTATGGCGTCTAACGAGGGGTTCAAAGACTACGCCCAAAAGTGGAGGGACTTAGCTGGAAGGGTGCAACCACCGTTGTCAGAAAGAGAGCTAGTGGACATGTTCCTGGGTACCCTGTCAGGTCCTTTCTTCAATCACCTGATTGGAAGTTCGTCTGCTGGATTCACTGATTTGATTCTAACTGGAGAAAGAGTGGAGGCCGGTATTAAGAGCGAGAAAATTCAAAAGGATGCATCTACTTCTGCTGCCATTAGAAAACCCTTCACAGGAAAGAAGGAAGTGTCAGATGTCTACTCTCAGAGGGGTCAAGGAAGAGTTGAGCGCCGGCCAGCGGTGGGGGCCGCCATGATTCAGAAGTCTGCATCAGACCAACCCAGAAACAGTCAGTCGAGGAATGATCAGCCGAGAGACAATCAGCAAAGGGTGGAAAGGCCTGTAAGGCAATTCACCAAGATAAACATGACTCCTGCTCAAGTCCTACCCAATCTTCTGAAGCTGAATTTGGCCATGCTGAAAGAGGCCCCTAAAAACCCTAACACTGCTTCTCCATACTGTTAGAACAATGTTTGAATCTACTACCCTATATTTAAGTTTTGATGATAACAAAGTGAAAAGATATAGTATTCATAGGTTTCATGTTTGAACTATCTGCTGCCTAAAATTATTATGTTCTGACTTGCAGATACTCTGATTGGTATAAGCAAGATCACGTCTTTTCAGCATCAGAAGTTGTTTTCATACACCAGCATCAGAAGTTGCTTCATCAGAACGTCAAGATCAGATAATCAACTCACGAACATGCTGAAGCTTGATGAACAGAACTGCGCTCAAACACTCTGATACAGAAACACAATAGTTCATCAGCAGCGAAGCAGAATCAGAATGAGCCAAGCCAGAACGTGCATTGAAGAAGCAACGGTACTGTGCATTGAACGCTAATAAATTCCAACGGCCTCATTCTAGACAAGATCTGCTCAAAAAGGAAAGCTTGTTATTAGCATTGAATCAAGAATATTGCATTCAACGTTCATCTTCTCAAGTGCTATATAAACAAGGCTTTGAAGATTATAATGGCTAATGCTCTCCAAATCTCTACACGCACAAAGCTGAACCATAATCTTCGTTCTACCAGTTTTGCTAAACAACAAACTCTGATATTCCATTTCTGTTTAGCAATCTAGTTTCTAAGCTTCATTTTGTGTATACATCACAGTTGTGATAAAGTTTTGTAGAAAACATTCACACACATTGTTTTATACCTTTGTAAGAAAGTGTTGCCTTGACAAACCGGGTTGTGGTTTGAATCAAGAAGGCTTTAGCAGTTGTTAAAGCAGTCTGTAATATTCAGTTGAATATAGTGAATTAAGACCTCGTTGGAGAGAGGCGAAATCACCTTGACGGGTGGACTGGAGTAGTTTGAGATCAAACGAACCAGGATAAAAATATCTTGTCAATTGCTTTAGATTTCAGTTTTACAATTCAACCCCCCTTCTTGTGTTTTTCACCCCTTCAATTGGCATCAGAGCGCCTGGTTCTGAGCTAAAACACTTAACCGTGTCAATACAAGATCCAGCGTCAGAAAAACACAATGGCAGGAAACAATTCTCACTTCAGCAATGACAATAATGAGGACAGAGACAGATTCAGCGGCAAACCTCCAGTCTTTGATGGAGAAAACTTTGATTACTGGAAAGACAGAATTGAAAGCTTCTTTCTAGCACATGATGCTGATCTGTGGGATATGGTGACAGATGGATACACGCACCCTGTGAATGCAAGTGGTCAGAAAATTGATAGAAAATCAATGACTGATCAACAAAAGCGTGATTTCAAGAATCACCATAAGGCCAGAACCATCCTCCTCAGTGCCATCTCCTATACTGAGTATGAAAAGATCTCCAACAGAGACACAACAAAGAACATCTTTGATTCTCTCAGAATGACGCATGAGGGCAACGTTCAAGTCAAAGAAACAAAAGCTCTGGCGCTCATTCAGAAGTATGAGGCGTTCAAAATGGAAGAATCTGAATCCATTGAAGCTATGTTCTCTAGATTCCAGATTCTGGTAGCTGGTCTCAAAGTTCTGGACAAAGGATACTCTACTGCTGACCATGTCAAGAAAATAATCAGAAGTTTACCCAAGCAGTGGAGGCCTATGGTTACTGCTCTGAAGCTAGCTAAAGATCTCAACAAAATCACTCTGGAGGAACTTATAAGCTCCCTCAGAAGTCATGAGATAGAGCTAGAAGCTGACGAGCCTCAGAAGCAAGGTAAGCCTTTAGCATTAAAATCTAACAGAAAATCTGAGTCTAAAGTTTTGCAGGCAGTTGAAGAAACATCTGATGGATCCTCATCAGAAGAAGACGAACTTTCCCTTCTCTCCAGAAGAGTAAATCAACTGTGGAAGCAAAGACAAAGGAAGTTCAGGAATCCCAGAAGATCTGATCAGAACGAGTCTTCTTCCAGATACAGAAGGACAAATTCTTCCTCTGGATACAGAAGATCTGAAGGCTCCTCCAGTAGCAAGAAGCCAAATACCAAAGACATCATCTGCTATGAGTGCAATGAGCAAGGACACTACAAGAGTGACTGCCCAAAGCTTCAGAGGGAAAAGCCCAAAAAGAAGTTTGGAAGAGAGAAGAAGAAAAGTCTCATGGCCACATGGGATGACTCGGACTCGTCTGAAGCTGACTCAGAATCAGATGATGAAAGGGCAAACATAGCCCTCATGGCTAACATTCCAGATGATAGTGAAGCTTCTGAATCAGACTCAGAATCAGACACAGAAGAGGTATTTCCTAACTTCGCTGTTAACTTTACAAAGGCTGAACTTGCTGAAAGCCTCAATGAGATTCTGGAACGTTATCAGCAGATTAGAGCTAAATTCATAGACCTGAAAAGGAATCTTGAATCTGACTCTAATAAGTCTGAGAGTCTCAAATTGGAAAATTCTGAGCTGAGAGATAAAATTTCAAAATTAGAAAACTCTTTACAAAACTCTCAGAAGGAACCAATTTCTGAAACTCCCAGCAACGCTGATGAGATCATCAAGGAGTATGATCACAGTTTCCAGAAGTTCTTAGCTAAAAGCATAGATAGAAGCAGAATGGCTTCAATGATCTATGGAGTTAGCAGAAACGGCAGGAAAGGAATAGGATACCAAGGTAAGGTTCCTACACCTAAGAATGTCATGGATTTAACCATTAAACACACTCCTCTAAATTCACACTTTGTGTATGGTCACACACACGACATCAAATATACTAGCAGTAAGCACTCTGTGAAACCAAAATTCAACCAGAGTTTTGGTAAAACTAACAAGTCAGGACCCAAGAAAATCTGGGTACCTAAGGACAAAATAATACATGTTGCAGATATCTTTAGCAGCAAGTCAGAAACACCAGTCATGGTACCTGGACTCTGGCTGCTCACGACACATGACGGGAAGAAGGCATATGTTCCAAAGCCTGGAACTTAAGCCTGGAGGCCACGTTGGCTTTGGAGGCAATCAGAGGGGAAAGATAATTGGCTCTGGAACTGTAGGTAATGGAAATCTTCCCTCTATTAATAATGTTTTGCTAGTAGATGGATTGATGCATAATCTGTTATCCATAAGTCAATTAAGTGATAACGGTTATGATATAATCTTTAATCAAAAATCATGTAAAGCTGTTAGTCAGAAAGATGGGACTATCCTGTTTAATGGTAAGAGGAAAAACAACATTTACAAAATCAAACTTTCTGAACTAAAGAGTCAGAATGTAAAATGTCTTCTGTCTGTTAACAACGAGCAATGGATCTGGCACAGAAGATTGGGGCATGTTAGTATGAGAAGAATATCTCAGATTAACAAACTCAATCTGGTCAGAGGACTTCCAAATTTGAAGTTCAATTCAGATGCTCTGTGTGAAGCATGTCAGAAATGCAAATTTGCAAAACCTTCTTTTAAATCCAAAAATGTTGTTTCCACCTCTAAGCCATTAGAACTTATGCACATTGACTTATTTGGACCAGTTAAAACTGCTTCAGTCAGTGGTAAGAAGTATGGGTTAGTAATCGTAGATGACTATAGCAGATGGACATGGGTAAAGTTCTTAAGACACAAGGACGAGTCACACTCTGTGTTTGTTACCTTCTGTAACCAAGTTCAGAATGAAAAAGATCTTAGAATCGTTAAAGTCAGAAGTGATCATGGTGGAGAATTTGAAAATAAAGATTTTGAGTCATTCTTTAATGACAAAGGCATTCTGCATGATTTCTCTTGTCCTAGAACTCCTCAACAAAATGGAGTTGTAGAACGAAAGAACAGAACATTGCAAGAAATGGCCAGAACCATGATCAATGAGACAAACGTTGCTAAGACTTTCTGGGCAGAGGCAATAAACACAGCGTGCTACATTCAGAATAGAATCTCAATAAGACCTATTCTGGAAAAGACTCCATATGAATTGTGGAAGAACAGAAAGCCCAACATTTCATATTTTCATCCATTTGGATGTACTTGCTTTATATTGAATACAAAGAATTATTTGAACAAGTTTGACTCTAAGGCACAGAAGTGTATTATGTTAGGATACTCTGAACGCTCAAGAGGGTACAGAGTATACAATACAGAAACACAGATTGTGGAAGAATCAATCAGTGTTCGTTTTGATGACAAGCTTGACTCTGAAAAGTCAAAGCAGAATGAAACTTTTGCAGGTATAGAAATTGAATTTGCAGGTTCTGAAGACAAGTCATCAGAAGCTCTCAACACAGACATTCCTTCAACGTCTGAAAGGAGCACTGCTAGAAATCCTACAACAGCTGCTGATCAACCTCAGAAGAGATTGCCCAGAAGCAGTTTGGATCACCCAGAAGAGACTATCCTAGGAAGAAAGGAAGATCCAATCAGAACAAGAGCAAGCTTCAGAAACTCTGAAGAAACTCTTATGGGACTTGTGTCTCTGATTGAACCTTCTTCTATTGATGAAGCACTTCTGGACAATGACTGGATTCTGGCAATGCAAGAAGAGCTGAATCAATTCACCAGAAACGACGTATGGGATCTCGTTCCCAGACCAAAAGGATTCAACGTCATTGGAACAAGATGGGTGTTTAGAAACAAGCTAAATGAACAAGGTGAAGTCATCAGAAACAAGGCACGACTGGTTGCACAAGGTTATAGTCAACAAGAGGGGATAGACTATACAGAAACCTTTGCCCCAGTCGCCAGGTTAGAATCTATCAGACTTTTAATTTCATTTGATGTTAATAGAGGCATCACTCTGTATCAGATGGATGTCAAAAGTGCATTCTTAAATGGTTATATAGAAGAAGAAGTTTATGTCCACCAACCCCCAGGTTTTGAAAATACAAAACATCCAGAACATGTTTTCAAACTAAAGAAGTCACTGTATGGTCTGAAACAAGCTCCCAGAGCTTGGTATGAAAGGCTAAGTAACTTTATGCTTGAAAATGAATTCACCAGAGGGAAAGTGGACACTACTCTATTCTGTAAAACAGTTAAGAGTGACATTTTAGTCTGTCAAATTTATGTTGATGATATAATTTTTGGTTCTACTAATCCTTCTCTTGGAAGAAAATTTGCTAAGTGTATGCAGGCAGAATTTGAGATGAGCCTCATGGGGGAACTGAAATTCTTTTTAGGAATTCAGATCAATCAAACTCCAGAAGGAACTTACATTCATCAGAGCAAATACATCAGAGATCTTCTGAAGAAATTTGACCTCTCAGAATGTAAGCCATCAAAGATTCCAATGCATCCCACGTGCATTCTGGAAAGAGAAGAGGTAAGCAAAAGTGTAGAACAGAAAGTCTACAGAGGTATGATTGGTTCTCTCCTCTATCTGACTGCTTCAAGACCTGACATATTATTCAGTGTTTGCATCTGTGCTAGATTCTAATCAGATCCTAGAGAATCTCACTTAACAGCTGTTAAGCGAATTTTCAAGTATCTGAAAGGTACTACTAATCTGGGTTTGTTTTATAGAAAATCTAGTGATTACAGCTTAGTAGGCTACTGTGATGCTGACTTTGCTGGAGACAGAGTGGAACGTAAAAGTACTTCTGGAAGCTGCCAGTTTCTGGGAGAAAATCTGATCTCTTGGTCCAGCAAAAGGCAATCAACAATTGCTCTGTCAACAGCAGAAGCTGAGTACATAGCAGCAGCATGATGTAGCACACAAATGCTCTGGATGAAAAGTCAGCTTGAAGACTTCCAGATTTTTGAGAGTAACATTCCTATACTTTGTGATAATACTTCTGCTATTTGCTTAAGTAAGAATCCTATTTTACATTCTAGAGCTAAGCATATAGAAATAAAGCATCATTTCATTAGGGACTATATTCAGAAAGGTATTTTGAACTTAAAATTTATAGATACAGACCATCAATGGGCTGATATCTTTACTAAACCCCTTTCAGAAGATAGGTTTAATTTCATTCTGAAACATCTCAGCATGAAAGTATGCCCAGAATGAAAATGTTTTAATTCCATATATTTATCTTCAGAATGTAATTATATTACTGTGAACTTCTGATCAATCTTCTTTCAGAAAAATAGAACATGCAGATTGTATCAGATGCAAGTCTAAAGATCTGAGAGTCTAATCTCAAAGACAGACGTGCTGATCACTACATCAAACAAGTGTCATCCAATCATCAGCATATCTCTGAAGCAGAACGCGTGCACGCTTCTGAGAAGGCAAAGCGCTGATTGGGTGCATTGAGACACATGTCTGGTAACCGTTTTTAAGTATCTTTCTCAAATCCCCCAAAATCAGCAAGCATTTAATGAAAAGTAATCATTCTTTTAAATGGCAATCATGATTTTTTTTCTCTCTCTTAAAAACGTTTAACTTTTCAAAATAACTTTGAAAACTCTATTTAAGCAACTTCTGAAAAGATTCAAGCAATGCTGGAGAGCCTGTTCACACGCATGCCTCCTCAACCTTAAATCTTTTTTCATGCATAACATTTTTCATGTTTTCTTCATTTTCTGATGTACTGTTTTGACTAAGTTTTTGTAATATTTTTCTTGCTCTGATTCTGAACTATCTTAATATGATTAGTTTTTTCTGATCAAATTGTTTTAGCACATCACCAACACTTTTTGATTGCTGACAAAAAGGGGGAGAACAAGAATGATATTTAAATCAATAACGGCTAACTAGACAGAAATTCTCAAACATTCTAACTTTATTACTTGAAATGTTTTTTCTGTTCTGTTTAAAGTCTACAGGCACAAGGAAGCTCCTGGACACTCTGAAGACTAGAAACTCTGAGCAAAATGTAGAAGCTCTGATCAATGTTGCTCTGATCAATATGAAGCTCTGATCGACCTAACACTCTGATCCAAAGCAAAGCTCTGACAGGAAAAGCTTTGAAGCTCTGCTCTCTGATAAGTCAAAGACTCTGATAATCTGATGTTCAAAGAAAGAAAAAGATCTGATCCTGAAGAACACGCATAATCAAAAGGAAGTAATAAACTCAGGGGGAGTATTTCCTTACTCCTTATTCTTTTACTTCTTATTCTGATACATTTTCAGATACCTTTTCACGTTATTTTTCATTTAAAATATCTAGTTTTTGTCATCATCAAAAAGGGGGAGATTGTTAGAACAATGTTTGAATCTACTACCCTATATTTAAGTTTTGATGATAACAAAGTGAAAAGATATAGTATTCATAGGTTTCATGTTTGAACTATCTGCTGCCTAAAATTATTATGTTCTGACTTGCAGATACTCAGATTGGTATAAGCAAGATCACGTCTTTTCAGCATCAGAAGTTGTTTTCATACACCAGCATCAGAAGTTGCTTCATCAGAACGTCAAGATCAGATAATCAACTCACGAACATGCTGAAGCTTGATGAACAGAACTGCGCTCAAACACTCTGATACAGAAACACAATAGTTCATCAGCAGCGAAGCAGAATCAGAATGAGCCAAGCCAGAACGTGCATTGAAGAAGCAACGGTACTGTGCATTGAACGCTAATAAATTCCAACGGCCTCATTCCAGACAAGATCTGCTCAAAAAGGAAAGCTTGTTATTAGCATTGAATCAAGAATATTGCATTCAACGTTCATCTTCTCAAGTGCTATATAAACAAGGCTTTGAAGATTATAATGGCTAATGCTCTCCAAATCTCTACACGCACAAAGCTGAACCATAATCTTCGTTCTACCAGTTTTGCTAAACAACAAACTCTGATATTCCATTTCTGTTTAGCAATCTAGTTTCTAAGCTTCATTTTGTGTATACATCACAGTTGTGATAAAGTTTTGTAGAAAACATTCACACACATTGTTTTATACCTTTGTAAGAAAGTGTTGCCTTGACAAACCGGGTTGTGGTTTGAATCAAGAAGGCTTTAGCAGTTGTTAAAGCAGTCTGTAATATTCAGTTGAATATAGTGAATTAAGACCTCGTTGGAGAGAGGCGAAATCACCTTGACGGGTGGACTGGAGTAGTTTGAGATCAAACGAACCAGGATAAAAATATCTTGTCAATTGCTTTAGATTTCAGTTTTACAATTCAACCCCCCCTTCTTGTGTTTTTCACCCCTTCACATACTACCATCCGAGCGCCAGGTGCGCTTACCATTCGGAGAGTCCAGGGCACGACACTGACAATTGTTTGGCCCTGAAGAATAAAATTCAGGATTTGATAGATGCTAAAGAAGTTGAATTCGACGCACCTGAAAAACCCAATGTTATCTCGGCTCCAATGCCAAGGCACAGCCACAACGCCCATGATGTTGAGGAGGATCTGTTTGTTGCTACTGTAGATGATTTGATAACTCCGCTCCCTATAATCAAGTTAAATTTGTCGAAGGCTAGGGTTTTCCCAGGTTGTGAAGAAGATTGTCACCTTTGTTCATCCTCATTAACCCACTGTCCATTGTTGAAGATAGGCATTCAACGCCTAATTGATAATCAAGAAATCCTATTTGAGAAGTCTCCTGTTTTATCAACTCCTGTTAACGATATTTCAATAATAACCATATCCGCCAATCTTTCCAAGGTCTCCAAAAGACCTGTTAAGATTACATCGGCTCTGAAGACTGCACCTTTGAAGATAACCATGCCAGGGCCCATCCCGTACAAGTCCGACAGATTAGTACCGTGGAACTATGGTGGATAAATCTACTACCACGGTATTAAACAAATTGAATCAACTGAAGAGAGTTCTGATGAAGAGACTTCTGACATTGGAAACATTGCTGGAACGAGCAAAATCACCTGCAGTGGAAGAATTTTCTCTCCGGAGATTGCCCCTCCAAAGGCAATCTTTGGACCCTCAGCTACTTCTAAGGTTACCCCTGCACCGGTAAACATATCTGCGAGAACTCCAATTATTGAAGAAGTTGTAACCCCCGTGGTTATCCCCTCTGCTGCTACTGATGTTCGAGGGAAAGGGATCCAAAAAGAGCCCGTCAGGACGAGGGCTCAGTCGTTGATCATCCCTGAAACCTCTAAAAAAGAAATGGAGGAAAATTTGAAAATAATCAAGAAAAGCGATTATGATATGGTGGAACAACTGGGGCAAACCCCCTCGAAGATCTCCATGTTAGCCCTGTTGCTTTGTTCAGAAGCTCATGCTAAGGCTCTGATAATATTTTTGAAGATGGCCTACATGCCACAAGAAACCTCCGCTGATCAGTTCCAGGAATGTGTGGCTAGTTTAACAGCTGACAATGGTCTAGGATTCTCTGATGCAGATTTAACTTCTAAAGGGAGAAAACATAATGATGCTTTGCATGTCTCGGTGGAATGCAGAGGGAAAACCTTAGCACACATATTCGTAGATACTGGTTCGTCTTTAAACGTCTTACCGAAGAAAGCCGTGGATAGACTGGATTGTGAAGGCTTAACCCTGAAACCCAGCAATATAATTGTCAGAGCCTTTGATGGTTCTAAAAGGATGGTTCACGGGGAGGTGGACATCCCGATTAAGGTGGGAACTGAAACCTTCAACTCTACATTTTATGTGATAGACATCCGTCCTTCTTATTCTTGCCTGTTGGGAAGACCTTGGATCTACCATACTGGAGCCGTCACTTCTACTCTGCATCAAATGCTCAAGTACCCTGTCCAGGGG
The DNA here is from genome assembly GCA_948472305.1 of Vicia faba. Lineage (NCBI taxonomy): Eukaryota > Viridiplantae > Streptophyta > Magnoliopsida > Fabales > Fabaceae > Vicia > Vicia faba. Next base: position 302,602 of record CATIWC010001396.1, on the reverse strand, counting down.
AAAATCATAACTGTTCATGGCGAAGAGGAATACATGATCAGTCATCTGAATTCGTTCAGTTATGTAGAATTGGATGGAGAATTCATCGAAACTCCTTTCCAGCATTTTGAGGAGGTAGCTCAGGAGATAGCGGCGACCAAGACAGTGTCCTCTGTACCCACGATTACCAAACCTCTGCCTCGGATGTCATCTCTCAAGGATGCAAAGGCAGTGATTAAAGAGGGAGGAAGCACAATTTGGGGGCAGCTTCCAGACTTTCCTTTCAAATCTGACAAGTTCGGCTTGGGGTTCACCTCAACTGGTCAGAAGGCTGTGCGCCGCGCCCGTGTCGGAGGGCCACCTGTGAAGATCAGTCATCATGGAGTCAATTCTCTGGAAGACAGTGAAGAAAAGGGCAGCTTAGAAGAATGGATTTTCCCTACCGTTGGCGGAGGATTGTGCAATTGGGAAGCAAAAGACTTTGTTCTGATTACTTTCATACCGCAGTAATTTATCTTTTCCATTTCTGTTGGCCTGTAATAATTCACAAACAATTCGTACTCTTTTTTAACCTTGTGTCTTACCTGGGGCACAAAGGTCCATTTGTAAGGGTTCTTATTTTTCACCTTCATATGCCATTTAATGAATCATGGACGTTTTTCATACAAACTTTTGTGTTCATTGTCTTTATTTTTGCATTTTATTTGTTTTAAGATGGCTATGCCCTTACACACACCCACACTCACAAATGCAGGTACTCTTCCATTCCAGATCCCATGGGTAACGATATTGCTATAACCTTCAGTGACTCTGAAGATCTGGTCTACTAAGCCGAATACAAAGGTGAGGAAGATTGTGAAGTGCCAGGGGAATTGGATAGACTTCTACAATAAGAGGAAAGGGCTATTCTGCCTCATGAAGAGTAGTTGGATACAATCAACTTGGGAACTGAGGATGACAGAAAGGAAATCAGAGTGGGTGCCAACCTAGGGCCGAGTGTCAAGGAACGCTTAATTCAGCTGTTGCATGATTATGTTGAGATCTTTTCCTGGTCATACGAAGACATGCTGGGGCTTGATAGAGACATCGTGGTACACCGTCTACCCACAAGAGAAGACTGTCCACCGGTGAAGCAAAAAGTCCACCGCATGAGACCTGATATGTCAGAGAAGATCAAAGCAGAAGTTATGAAGCAGTTCAATGCTGGATTTCTGGCTGTTACTTCCTATCCTCAATGGGTTGCTAACATTGTGCCTGTGCCTAAGAAGGACGGAAAAGTTTGGATGTGCATGGATTACAGAGACTTAAACAGGGCCAGCCCTAAAGATAACTTTCCACTTCCGCACATCGACATCCTGGTTGATAACACAACTCAACACAAAGTATTTTCTTTCATGGACGGATTCTCAGGTTACAACCAGATCAAAATGGCACCTGAAGACATGGAGAAAACTACTTTTGTTACACAGTGGGATACATTCTGCTACAAAGTGATGCCATTCGGACTAAAGAATGCCAGGGCAACCTATCAGCGCACCATGGTAGCTTTGATTCATGATATGATACATCATGAGATAGAGGTCTACGTAGATGACATGATAGCCCGATCACAAACTGAAGAGGAACACCTTGATCACTTGCAAAAGCTGTTTGTCAGGTTGAAGGAGTACAAGCTCATATTGAACCTAAACAAGTGCACATTCGGAGTCCGGTCCGGTACACTTTTGGGTTTCATTGTCAGCATCAAAGGCATCGAGGTTGATCCTGCCAAAGTCAAAGCTATACAAGAAATGCCCGCTCCTCGCACTGAGAAGGAGGTCAGAGGTTTCTTGGGACGCCTAAACTACATTGCTAGGTTCATTTCTCACCTAACATCTACTTGTGAACCAATCTTCAAGCTGTTGAAGAAAGATCAGGTAGTTAAATGGAATGATGACTGTCAAATTGCTTTCGATAAAATCAAGGAGTATTTGCTAGAACCTCCTATCTTGATGCCACCCGTCGAAGGAAGACCGCTAATCATGTATCTGACCATCCTAGAGAATTCAATGGGGTGTGTACTGGGCCAACATGACGAGTCTGGCCGAAAATAGCATGCCATTTATTACCTTAGCAAAAATTTTACCGACTGTGAGACCCGATACTCACTGCTCGAGAAAACTTGTTGTGCTTTGGTATGGGCTGCTCGCCGGCTAAGGCAGTATATGTTGACTCATACCACTTTACTGATATCTAAGATGGATCCGATCAAATACATCTTTGAGAATCCTGCTTTGTCTGGAAGAATAGCTAGGTGGAAAATGATCCTGACCGAGTATGATATACAGTACATGACCCAAAAAGCTATAAAGGGGAGTGTGCTAGCTGATCATATGGCTCATCAAGCTGTCGAAGATTACCAATCCATGAAGTTCGACTTCCCTGACGAAGACATCATGACATTGGACAACATTGAAAATCTCAGACCATATGACGGACCTGAACAAGGATCCCGATGGACTCTGTACTTTGATGAGGCATCCAATGCGCTTGGTAACGGTATCGGTGCTGTGCTCATATCCCCAGAAGGTTTCCATACTCCTTTCACCGCCAGACTTTGCTTTAACTGTACCAACAACATGGCCGAGTATGAGGCTTTTATCTTTGGTCTCAAGGCTGCTATAAACCTGGGAATCAAATCTTTGGTCGTGTTTGGAGACTCAACTTTGGTCATCAGTCAGATCAAAGGAGAGTGGGACACTAAACATCCCAACCTCATCCCTTACAAAGAACATGTCTTGACATTATTGCCACATTTCGAGCAGATTACCTTCGAGCATTTCCCGCGAGAAGAACATCAGCTAGCAGATGCCCTAGCTACAATGTCATCTATGTTTAAACTTAACTGGGATAATGAGGCTCCCCAAATCACAATTGAACGGATGGATGAACCTGCATACTGTCACGAGATTAATATCGAAGAAGTAGTGGACCAACCTTGGTTTCATGAAGTCAAAAGGTATCTCGAGACTCAAGAATACCCTAAAGGAGCTTCAGTTAATGACAAAAAGTTCTTAAGAAGATTCTCAGCTAAGTTTTTCCTGAGTAATGGTATCCTGTACAAGCACAATCATGATTCTATTCTGCTCCGTTGTGTGGACAAGGCTGACGATGAAAATATCATGGCTGAATTGCATGAAGGTACCTTTGGCACTCACTCTAGCAGGCATACGATGGCTAAGAAGATCCTACGGGAAGGCTATTACTGGTCTATCATGAAAGCTGACTGCTATCAACATTCTAGGACTTGTCACAAATGTCAAATCTATGCAGACAAGGTGCACGTGCCTCTGGTCCCTCTAAATGTCTTAACAACTCCTTGGCCATTCACTATGTGGGGAATTGACATGATTGGAGAGATCAAGCCTACAACATCCAATGGACACCGTTTCATTTTGGTGGCCATTGATTACTTCACAAAGTGGGTCAAAGCAGCTTCCTTCGCATCCGTTACAAAGAATGTTGTCGCCCGCTTCATCAAGCAGAACCTCATTTGTCAGTATGGTATCCCCGAAAGGATCATCACTGATAACGGTACAAACCTTAACAATACTATGATCACCGCTTTGTGCGAGCAGTTCAAGATTCAACATCATAATTCATCTCCCTATCGGCCAAAGATGAATGGTGCAGTTGAAGCTGCGAACAAAAATATCAAGAAGATCATACAAAAAATGACAGTCACCTACAAGGACTGGCATGAGATGCTACCGTTTTCTCTCCATGGGTATCGTACCACGACTCGCACTTCAACTGGGGCAACACCCTATTCCTTGGTATATGGCATGGAAGCTATTTTACCTATCGAGGTTCAGATTCCCTCCTTGAGAATCATGAAAGATGATGGTTTGAGTGAAGACGATTGGATCCAAACCCGGCTTGATTAGTTAAACTTAATTAACGAGAAGAGACTTACTGCTGTTTTCCACAGTCAGACGTATCAAAAACGGATGATCAAAGCTTTCAACAAGAAAGTCAGACGTCAAGTGTATCAAGTTGGAGATCTTGTAATCAAGCGCATCATCTTGCCGCAAAGTGATCCCATGGGAAAATGGACTCCTACCTATGAAGGACCATTTGTAATCAAGAACATATTTTCTGGTGGGGCAATAATTTTAACCACCATGGATGACGACGATCTGCCGCACCCTGCGAATGCAGACATAGTCAAAAGATACTACGTATAAGAGACCCGCTAGGTTGACACACCTAGGAAAAACATGGGCATCCCGGTGAATCGAAAACCCGAAAGGGCGGTTCAGGCAAAAGTTAGGGATAAAACAAAAAAAATCTGTACACCCGGCAAGTTGAAAACCCGAAAGGGAGACTTGGACAAAAAAGGGTTTCCCGGTGGACTGAAAACCCGAAAGGGCAGTCCAGGAAAAAGTTAGGGAACTAAAGCATATGACTATGTCTCGTCGGACCACTTTAAGGACAATCTCTTTACAGACAAACTCTGAGGCTTCTGATCAATTCAATCATCTTCGGACGAAGCAACAAATGGACAAGATATTCGGATATACGAAGGCTATAGCAGAATGGGAACCCCTTGGTATTTTTACACTTAGCCATCTTTCTTTGTATAAATTTTTCTCATTTTTTATGGCGCCATCCTCTTACTAGGATGTCTGTCTCCTTTGTACAAAACACTTATTCAAAGTAAATACAAAGATATCTCTTTCAAAGTACAGAAAACTATTTGCCTTTTTCTTTACACTTGTGTTTTATTTGCAAAAATGTCCAATGATTCATTAATGAACATATGCATTTGAACATAATTACCGTTTATAAATAAACAGGATGAAAAAGAGTAATTACTGACAGGTAGAAAGATTAGGAAAACGTCTTTAGGCTATTTCATGAACAAATCCCTACAGCACGTCATTAAGATCCCCCAGTGGAGCCAAAACTTTGAACTACAGATCCTCAGCGGAGCTGAGACTACCAACTACCAATCCCCAGCGGAGCTGAAACTTTCAATCCACAGCGGAAATCATCCAGTTTCTTCAGGTTTCCCCAGCAAGTTGTCTTGAAGCCTAAAAATCAATCAGATAACAATTAAATTTTGTTTCTCCCTAATCTAGGGTAACTCTCCAGTAGATTGGCATACAACCCAAACTCCTGAACTCCCTAACGGAATTAAGCTTTTCCCCACAGAGTTTTCACCACAGGATAAACTTTTTCCCCACATAGTTTTTATTTGCTTCTCGACAGAATAAAGACTCCCATCAATAATCCCCAGTAGAAGTCTTTAAAATTCTATGGATTCCCCGAGCAGATTCCTCAAGAAGTATATGGCATTACTCTCACAATCCTCAGCAGTCAAGGATTTATTTTCCCCGACAGCAGTCAAGGATTTATTTTCCCCGACAACAGTCAAGGATTTATTTTCCTCAGCAATACAACAAATCAGCTTGCATGCGTATACATTACATTCATATATCATAAACATGGATAAAACACATGTATTGCATCATACATTTCATGCAACATAACTTTGTGTTTCAGCTAACATTTTACCCTTTTCAGGATAAGATTAACAGCTATCTTTAACAAATATTCAAAGATTTCAGATACAGTCCAGATACGCTCCAGACACGGAAGCCATTCTGTCACTCATTCAAATTCCAAGTACCAATACAGTCCAGATACGCTCCAGACACGGAAGCCATTCTTTCGCTTATTCAGTTTCATCCTACCGATACAGTACAGATACACTCCAGACACGGAAGTTATTCTGTCATTTATTCAGATTCCAAGTACCGATACAGTCCAGATACGCTCCAGACATGGAAGCCATTCTGTCGCTCATTCAGACTTAATTTCAAGATACAATCCAGATACACTCTAGACACGGAAGTCATTCTGTCATTTATTCAGATTCCAAGTACCGATACAGTCCAGATACGCTCCAGACACGGAAGCCATTATGTCGCTCATTCAGACTTAATTTCAAGATACAGTCCAGATACGCTCCAGACACGGAAGCCATTATGTCGCTCATTCAGACTTAATTTCAAGATACAGTCCAGACACGCTCCAGACACGGAAGCCATTATGTCGCTCATTCAAACTTAATTTCAAGATACAGTTCAAATACAGTTCAGATACGATCCAGACACAGAAGCCATTCTGTCACTCATTCAGATTCAAGGACAAATACAGTTCAGATACGTTCCAAATACGGACACCATTCTGATGCTTATTCTGTCGATTTACAACCAAACATTATTGGATGGCATCTGCAAACCCATCTCCAAAAAGATTCTAACATCTCTCCAAATGGCATCTTTAAGCCCATTCCCTCAATTACACTTATGTTGAGCGCAAATTTATGGGCACTCTAGTGTCCAATCATCTTTTACCTTCGAGTCACGAACGACAAAACTCGCCGATCTAACTCTTCAGGTTCAAGAAGATTGAACAGGGGCAGCTGTTGTACCCCAAAATTTGCCCTCCCATTTTTCACAGAAAGCACAACCCTAGGGTTTCTCAGATGTTCAAGTTGGCTCAGGAATCGATCAGACAGATTTTCTCATGTGGCAGTAAACCAACAATTAGGGTTTTTCTTGCAATTCTCAAAAGAATTGAATTCTCAAAGATCCAATTGGCTTTCACATGTTTTCATGCTTTCTCAAGATTACTAAAAAAAAAACAGTGTTTGTTTTCAAGGTTAACCAGATGATTTGCGTCGTCTAAAACATTTGTTTGGTTAAGAAATGGAATACACAGTGTGTGTTTGTTTGGAATGCAGTTGCAAGATTACATGATTATCGGAATTTAAGTTATCTTGATTGGAATTATTGGAATGCAGTTTCAATTATCTTGATCGGGAATCTTTAAGAATTAGTGAAGATGTAAAGAGAAAATTGCGAGTTATTGACATTAAAGGATTTTAATGGACATCAAAATATCTCATAAGACTTTCTCCATTTATTTCAAAAGTTGTTACAAAACAATTTATTATTTAAATACTTTAGGTTTTACAACTTATCGTATTTGAAAAATAAATTAGTATAATTGATTGAATGTTTCTCTCTAAATTACAAAGAAAATGAATCTATGCCTAAGGTTGACTGAGCTTTCATTGCTTCCATGCTTGCCACAGAGTCTCTTTCTTCCCCTGCTTGGCCACCATCCAGTTGTGCTCACATGAAAATGAAAGATAGAAGAAATAGTTAGTACAAAATCTATTTGGGCATGAGCAAGAATTTTCAAAAGAAAGAAAAAATGCTCATCATTAAAGTTTGCAATTTGGAATCAGAGGGCTATATTTTTAATTCATCACATTCTTATTTTCTCTATTTGCAAATCACAAGGAGATTATTCTTCTTGGTTCACAAACAAGAGAAATATAAGCAAGCTATCCAAACAAGAGAAATGCAGCAAGGCTGTCCAAATAAACAAGAGGCCCAAACAGCAGCCAAACAAATATAACAAACAGAAGGCGCAAAATGGAAAGTAACAAACAACAACGCATCACCAAGCTAGGCAACAAACAACTAGGCTGTCCAAACAAGTAAAAATGTGCAAACAGAAGCGCATCAGCAAAAACAAAATGCAAACGAGGCAACAACAAGCAGCATAGCAGTAGGAAGCAGGCATCAGCAAAAAGAAAATATAACATATGATAAACTAAGTCAACAAGCAAGAGGCTTGTTCAACAAGCAAAATCATCATTTTCCATAAAGTGTAAACTTTTCAGAAAAAAACATTTGGCTCTTAGGGTCATTGAGAGAGAGAGAGGAAAGAAGTCACCTAGGGATGCTGCCCTGCTGTCATAATTGCACAAGAATTGCTAGAAAACAAAAACTACAAGAAAAAGAGAATGAGAACAATATGCCAAATTATTCAAAATTTGGTGGTTTTCCCACCATTTTTAATAAGCTGTTAAACCAAAGCAACCAATATAACAGTAAACAAGGCTCAAGAAAAATATAGAGAAGAGAAATTATCAAACACAACTTAAAAAAAACCCTCCAAACTGTCAAACTGCCATCAACCTCCAAACTGTCAAACCAGTTTTCAAACCTCAACAACCAACCTTCCAAAACTGATAAACCATTTCAATACCATCAAACCAAATATGAACAAACTCCTCAAACCTATTAACCAGCAAATCCAAAACAACAAAAACAATCAAAAACCAAAACTACATAACCAAAGGCAACCAAAAACCTGTCAAGACTTCCAAAAGTATCAACCCAAAAAACAACAAACTCAGAAACAGGGCTAAACCAACAACAACATACAAAATCCCAAACCATCAAACCAACCTTCAAACTGTAACAAAAAAAACCAGTAAAATTCCAAAATCATCAACAAAATCACAAAACTCTCAAGCCTGCAACATTTCAAACCAATATCCCAAGCCTGATCTCATGGCCACAAACAAACCTTCAAAACTGTATAACAAAAACCTGTTGATAACCAACAAGTCCAAAACCAGAAAAACATACTCAAACACAACCTGCAATCCATCAACAAAACATACCAAGCCAAACTATAACAACAACCTACAAAAGCCAAACTATAACCAAACCAAAAAACCTCAAAGTCTGAAACTGATAAAAACAATAACAACATCCGAACCAACAACCACCATCGAATCTATAAAGCAACCGACTCAAAACATATCCAAAACAACATCCAACAATCACAAAAATCACAAAGTCCAGAAAGACAACATCATCATCATTCAAAGCATAGAGGACAGAAAAAGTTATCAGAAATACCAGCGCCTTCAATCATCACTTCTTCCTCCCGTTTCCGGCCACCAAGGAGCACTACTCTCCGTCTCACCATTCCTCTCCATTTCACAGAAAAGCTCCAAAGGTATGGATTCTTCACATTCCTCATAAACCGTTTCCTACATCTCAATGGACAATAAGCTTGATTAACATAAAAAAAACATGAACAAGATTAAACAACAACAAAAAATTGTTCAAGTTTAACAAAAACAAAACATCACCTTTTCATGAAAGAAATCATTAGAGCATGGTTAGGAGATGAGTTTGAATGGCGCTCCGGTAACGGAAACTTGGGGGGGGGGGGAGATCAGAATAAGCTATAATCGAGCATCTTAGGCATAAATCTGAACTTAGGTTTTTTTCCAGAAAAAGGGCAAATCAGAGTGAGACCAAGAGGCCAAGGGTCGTTTCACTCATGAAATTAGGAAGAGGCAATCGGTGAGATAATGTCATAGATAGAGAGATGAACGAACTTGGAAGAGAGGGATGAAGGAGACAACGACGCCGCTGTGAGCCAAAGGGGTCAAACCCTAATTTGTTGTTTGTTTCCCTTAACCCAACGCCTAAGCTGATTAAAGAAGCTTTGGGCCTGTTTCATTTACAGGCCCCCCTAAAGCCCATGTGCGTGTTGGCTCATACCCCCCCCCTTTTTTTGGCCTATTTTTCTTGTTTCAGCAATGGTAACAATACCTCTTTGGGCCTAACAACTTTGAACTTCCCTAAGCCCATTTGTACTTGTTTTTCTTTAATTTACTTCTTTTTTGTTAACAATATACTAATAAAACCTAAAACATTTTATTAAATTAATTTGGTTTTTTAGTGATTAGTTTTTTTACCACTTTCTCTTTTTATAAAAACTCATTTTTATTATTTTTTACATTTAATAAAATACCAAAAAAACAATAAATTAGTTTAGTTTCTTTCTTTATTTACATAATTAATAAGAATACAAAATAATAATAAAGATTTTTAATTCAAATCAATTTCTTTTTAGAATAGGTTTTATTTTTTCTTTTTCCAAGTAAATACATACATTTCATATCTTGTTGACTTTATTTCATAAATTGTCATAGCTTTATATTAAACCGCACAACAATTTGATTTGGTTGTATTGTTTGATATTTGTACATTGCTATTTTCATTTGATTCATCCCCATTTGTAACAATTGTACCCCCATTCCCGAATATTCTGTAATAGCGTAGAATTTCAATTCCCGCAATTTACTGTTTTCCATATACTGTATAGTAATTAGGCATGTATGGCAATATTCAAAAATCAATCGCTAGATGACCTAATCCAAGAATAAAATAACTTGAAACCAACACACTTTCTTACACGCGCACCTCTAGGGTAACCTCGCTCGTTGCCTCGGAAATACAATCATGTCCCTCGAATATGAGACACTCTAGCAATGACCCTTAAATAAACAAAGATCGTAGTCCCTCGATGACCCTCGATGTTGCCTTCGATTAAAACGATCTCGTCCCTTACAAAAAAATTGCTAGAGCATCTCACAAGTTGCCTTCAATGATTGCAAAATTGACCCGCGCATGTCTCTTTCACATCCAATGGTGGGGCTTCTTACCAAATCAATGGTAAGATAGCACCACTAAAAGGAAGAAGAAAAGAACAACTTAAGACCTTTCGAGTAGATAGATTCGCTCTTAGATACTCGCTTGCTCACGACAAAAACTTTCACACCTACAACTCCATTTCAAAACACTTTCAAAAGACAAAACATTTTGTATACGTTCTTATAGAAACGAGAACCATTGCAAAACCTCTTTTCAAAACACTTTTCAAAACACGATTCACAAACACATCTTTGAACCATTTTTTGATACAAAACTTTGTATACGTTCTTATCGAGACGAGAACCATTACAAAGAAATTTTCCAAAATACTTTCAAAGCCCACACCACAAGCACACAATCAAACAAAAGCAAATGATCTAAACGAGTAACTAAGAGCCCATGGAAAACCTTGGATGAAAATGGTGCTAATACCTTCCCTTTTCATAATCTACCCCCCGAACCCGAGAAAATTCTCGAAAGGTATTTCCTGTGCTTTTTTACCTTTCCTTTTGGATAAAAGAAAAGTCGGTGGAGACTCTTGCTAACCGCACAAGTGCGAACGAAACACAAAACTTCTAATCAGTTCTCCCACCGCATCACAGGTCAGGGGTGTCATAAGCAAATAGGATGTGAATGATATAAAAAAATCACAAGGCCCAAGAATCAGAAGCCCAGCGCTGCAAAGGGACAAAAAAAATGGAAAAATATAAGAAAATTGTAAAAGGCAGCGCGCTAAGGCTCGAACCCGTGATCTATAGCATTTACACGCGCTGCCTTACCACTGGGGTGGCTGTACATCCGTTCATATAAATAAAAGCATAAATATATATTAGAAAACGCCTCTTGAAGGCAACTTCATCTTCAACCTTGAGCCATGGCTGGACCACCTGTATCTCTCTCATTTCTCCATAAAAATGGAAAGTCCAAACATGAAAATCATAGTGTTTCTTCCCACGAGTTCAACCATATCATTTATGTAAACTAACAATCAAAGATCAAAGCTAATTTTACTTTCCCTAATTTGAAACCTAATTTTTACAGAAATTTCAAATCCAAAATTCTCTATACAGTTAATATAAATGAAAACTATAAACATGGTTAGCTTTAGGGCAAAGATATCTACATTTTGCTTTCACAAATCAGGACCAAATGATGCTTGTATGAAGAGATAGAAGTGTTAGTTTTTACCTCTTTCAGCTGGGATCGTGAATCGAGTTTGAGAAAGTTTTGAGAAGGCCTGAGGATCTGTTTAGCTTGCCTGGACCTCCCTGAGTGTATTCCAATCCTTGCTTTATCTTGAAAGTCCCTGAATCTCCCTACTCAAGTCAACCTGCAAGCTTGATATTTGAAAATGGTGGATAGAGGAGTAGGAGTTACTGTAAGAGAACAAGGGTCTGAATCAATTAGATATGAGGTATATTAAGTGTTTAGGTGGTTAAAACTCAAAACGCATGAGTGGTTTTGGAGATGGCTGTGTAAGGTTCAGAAATGTCAAGCTATGTCAGATTGAGTTGCAGAGTGTTTGAGAGTGTTTTGGAGTCTTAGCCTTCGTGTATCAACTTGCAAATGATGTCTTTACTTATAAGAAAAAGGTATTCAGTCTTGTAACAACTCAGATTTCAAAAACTCACATGTTTGCTTAGTTTTTTGTTTGTGAAGCAAAGCTAGCAAGCATGGTTCCAAGGTGTAGTACCAAACTTGTAGGGGGACCGAGTCCTTTAAACATGCGTGTTCTGATTGAGTGGAGTGTGTTTTTGAATAAAAAACAAGTGCAAGGCTCAATGCAAGCTGACTTTGCATAAAGCTTGCTTTTTCAAAATGACAATGTTGCCTTTCTCCCAAAAATGGAATTATTCTTGTACAATGCATTCAATGCTTGGCTTAAAGCTTCCAACAGCTGTGAAAACATTTAATTATGGAGTGAAAGTTAAGTTAGAGGCCTGCAAAGCAAATATTATGCAGCCTAGGTTTGGATTTGAATTTTTGTTCATCATGAAATGGCTTGAAATCAAAGTGATAAATCACCAACTTCATCTCTTCGATTCTCGCTACTCAAGAATGATCTCAAGGAGTTCTTGGAAATTTTGGAAAGCTTGAAATGTGATATACAATTCATATTTAAATTGAATTTGAAAATTATCTTTGGAACTATGTGAAAAAATGGCATGAAGTTAGGTCAAAAATCTGCCTAACTAGGACAAAATTTCACTAAGTTATTTTAGTTCATGAGCATGTATTCACAAAATTATATCTTGAGATCCATGCATTTTTAGGAGAAACTGTGTGAAGAAAAGTTGTAGATTTAATTGAGATCTACAACTTTCATGTTGGAAGTTTCCTTTGAATCATCTTGCATCATGGTGAAAATTTGGCTCAAAGTTGAGAAAAAATAAGAAATTTTCTATACTTAGAAAAAATTTTAAGTTAAGAAATTTCAACTTTTCAAAACAAAATCTTGAATCCTTGATTTCTTGATGAAAAAGTCTCACATTTTGACATGTTTTGATGAATTATGATCTTTGGCACTTGATTTTGACCAAAAAGTCAAAGTTTGACTTTTCAGTATACAGTTGACTTTTGATCAGTTGACTGAAAAATTCATTTGTCAATCCAATGGATTTGCAATATTTTGAACCATGCCATTAGGTAAAAATGATGCAATTGGACTCTTGAGATTATTCCTGAAACCAATTGATCATTTGCTAGGTCAAAAATCAGAAATTGCCCCTTTCCAATCAAAACCCTAATTTTGACCATTTTGCCCTTTTGATGATTTGATCAAATTTCTTGAGGAATTATGGTCCAAACTTGATCAAACTATACATATGAGTCTAATATGTTGATGTGGATCAAGAATTATGAAGTTTGACTGTAAATTGGCCATGGTTGACTTTTTTCCCAATACAGCTGATTTTTAGGTCAACTGTTCAATTGACTGATCAAAAGTGTGATTCAAGACTTGAAACTTGACATGAGTAATCTTAGAGGTCCATAATGATCCTTGTAAGTCATATGAAGCATTGATTGTACAAAAATCCTTGTGCAAACTCAAACCCTAATTTTCAATCATCAGTGATTGAGGGGGTGTCTTGAGCTGATCAAACCCTAGTGTAGTCATGATCCAAAGGAGATCTTGTGAAAATCCTTGATAATTGAGAGTGAAAATTTTGGGCTACAACACTCATCGTCATGAGAAATTCATATTATATTATATGTTGTCTTGATGCATGTGATACTTTATGCAGGAACTTCTGATTACGCGTTGCATTCATAACACGCGTGTGTTTTTATCTTAGTTGGATATCATTTCTAACTTTGTTTGCTTCTTGGTGAAGCTTGCTCGACGCGTACTCCCTGCTTCTCCCTTTGCTTTCGTACAATTGACGATCCACTTGCTTTTGGTAGCCGCCACCACTGCTTTTACATTTTCCCGCACTTTATCGCATTTCTTTACCGCTTTCTAGATATCATGAGTAGTAGGAAATAAATAGCGTGTGCTCGAAGTCGCTGTTTAAAGACCTGTAGCAGGAATTCTGCACTTGTTTGCTAATTGTGCTTGTGTTTGCTTTCATCTTTTGATGGCTGATGATGTCACTCTATTAGCATTGAGATAACGACTTCGGCCTTTGCATTCTCCCCATGGAATTTTATTACTTTCTCTGTTGATGATCGATGATGTCACTCAATTAGAATTGAGATAATGAATTCGATCTTTGCATGCTCCCTTAGGGATTTATCATTTTCCTTTGTTAATGATCGATGATTCCACTCAACTAGAATTGAGATAACTGTTGGAAGCGGTGTAGCGGAAAGCAACAAAAGTTTTGGAAATATTTATCCGAGAATTTATCGTGTCCACAGAGATTGGTTATTGAATTTCTGTTCGACAAATCTCTCGTTAATGAGTTTGGGGATAAATGAGTTTGTAAAGAAAATATTATCAACATAAAATAAATGTAAACAAAAATAAAAACTAAGGAAGAACGTATCAAGCCTGCATATAATCTACTCATCACAGACTTAAATTTATCAACCAGTTACATTTAACCTAACAATACTCATCAATGTCACTATGTATCACTCACAACCTAAGTCATTTATAACCCAAATTAAGAGACCGATTGTATCACCAATGAAATAATATCTCTACCTCCTGAACAACACATAAGACAACTATGTAATCGCACTGACGATCTCTCAGTACATCACAACCACACAGGAATTAAGCTCTGATACCCAAGTAGATGTCAACTCTAAATCTATCTCTAGAGTTCAGAAACTAACAGATAATCATCCTAGATAAGAATCTAAGCAGTATATGTCTATAATAACTCAAATCCCTAGCACAGAGCAAACATATAAGATAATAATCGACAAATATTTGTAAAGCAAGTTTAATATAACGCCATGGGCGACAAATATACATGAGTTTAGATTAAATACATGTACAAACTCAACACATAAAGAATACACAAAGAGGAAGAGAAATGAACCACAAATCTCCCGAGTAGTCAATATCGATTGATGAGCAATCCACCCCGGTTCATCCGTATGCAAGCTTTAATATTGTTTTCTAAGCTAATCCTATCCAAAAATGAAGGTTGATCAAGTTGGGATAAAAAATACCCAAAACCATACCCAAAAAATGTGTTTTTACACCTAAATACACATTTCTGACTGTTCAGCATCGCCCGACGACCAAAAAGCATTGCCAGGCAACCAAAACAGCGTTTTTCCCACGCTACAGCTCGCCTAGCATTGCCCGGCGACCAAAAGTGTCGCCCGGTGACGGAAGACAAAAATTTGAAAAACCAACACAACATCCTGCACAATTTCGGCCATAACTTTTGAACCGTAACTCTGATTCGCGTCGGGTTCGAAGCGTTGGAAAGATTATTCAATGCTCTTAATAATAATGCCTAAATATCAAAGCTTGAATACCTACAAAAATGATATAAAATAAATTAAACTCAATGATATTTACATAATAACGTAATAAATGCACTATAACGTAAACTATACCGAATATACACTAAAGTTGAGGTTTATTGACAAAAAGCAAACAAATTAAGCCGATGAGTGCTAATTATTCACACTCAAATTCACAACAATTTAGCACTCATCAAACTCCCCCCAACTTAAAACATTGTTTATCCTCAAACAAAGTCAAATAAACTTAAAGAAGCAAAAGACGATAATCAAAGAATCACGAATCAACAGGTTTTGAAAACAAAAAACAAATGTAATGGTTCAATGAAAAACAATACACACAAAGTAAACACTTAACACTAGACTACGACTATAACATAAACACGAAACAAATACTAAATACAAAAATCATGCCAAACATTCTAAAACAATACTAGTTCACAAATGAATCACACCAAGAAAACACAACCATCGGTAGATGAAAAACACACAAAAATAGAGTATTTTCACTCATCCAACAATCTTACAAACAATAGATTAAATTATGAATTCATCCAAAAATTTACATTGAAAATAAAAAAGCAAGAATCTCAAGGGCTTTTCAAGGTTGTAATGTGGCTTGGTTAACAAACAAGTGATAAGTCCTAAAGCTAATCGAAACAAAAATTTGTCTAAACCTAAGGGAGTAATTACTTCCACAAAGTTTCAAATAATAGAATTTCAATCAAACTTCATTTTCATCCCGAATTTCAAACCAACACACATCACTTATTCAACACAACATTATTCCATACTCTTTTTGTTTTTCTTTTTCAAAGTTATTCTATTTTTTTCCTTTCTTTTTCTATCACTTTTTTTCCATTTCTTTTCTCACTTTTTTCATAACCTCATAGAAATCAACCAAAGAGTACACAATCATTTTTCTCTCCAACTTGAATTCAACCATACATTAAAGTGAATAATCCCTACTTTCTAAGGCAAGGCAAAAATTCTAACCAAAACAATGGTTGAGGGTTCAAGAAAACAACGAATCAACATTCATGCAAAAAGGGAAATAAAACACTCATAGACAAGTATTTAGCAAATACAACATGAATATCAACAAAAAGCTCAAAGGGGTTACTAATGATCACACACCCACAAGGTGAATTGACTATTTGGATAGGTAGTTGTGCTCAAAATGAAACACAAAAAAAAGCCTTGATCGTATTCAAGGTTTCATACAATCAACACAAACAAAAGATTAAGCATAATAAAATCTAGTTAAAACAAGAATTGTGGTCTCCAACATATGTGAACAATAGAAAGCTACCTCACAAAAAGGGTAGGAACTAAAGTGATTCACAAATGAATAAGTATACAAAAAAATTAGAAAAATATACTTGATTCTACATAATTCACCTGCAAATAAACTTGATTCTACATAATTCTAACAAAACAAATCAACTAAAAATACCCATATGTATATATGACTTATTCCGACAATTTCAACTAATTCCGATTAACCAATTTTATAGCCCAAATCTACAAATTCAGCAAATCGATATTGCTTAATATACTGTTATTACTACTATTTATTTATACTGCTACTAATCAATTTATTTTACTAAATTATGCTACCTCTGCTATTTATCTCACTGCCATTATTGATCTCTGCCAAAACTACTTGTTCGCTATCTATAACTTCTACCGATAACTCTCTGCTAAATTATTACATCTGCCACTAATATACTACTCTGTTAAATTATTTATTACCAACTCTGCAACTAAAACCATCACTGCTATTTTAATTTCTACATCTACTACTAACACAATTCTACTAATTATTAACTCTGCTACTTTATTCTACTGTTCCTCTAAATTTACCACTTATTATTATTTTTGGTATTATCCTCTATCACATAAAACAACTCTACAAAAATATGTTACTTCTATTAATGTTCCTTCTGCTATAACATGCTACTGATAAGAATAGTTAATTTATTCCCAAACTGTTTTTCTATTAATAAAACTCTATACTGATACCCTATAAAAAGTTATATAGCATAGAGCCACAAAAACATAACAAGTGCCCCTTCCAAAAGGTGTGCCGCACAGCTCACCCTCCCACTTCCTCATAGTGCCGATCGGCACCTCCCATGACCATAACCAGCTGTCGTTCGGCAGCATCCAACCAACAACAAGCTGCCATTCGACAGTATTCCAGGCACAATTTTCCTTCTCTATTTAGTGGATTTCCTGCTATCGACTATTCCAAATCCAAACCAGACAAGTATATAACACAGTAATACACAAATTCTTTGACAATTCCTTAATCACATTAATTATTAATAATGTTTATCACAACAACACAAACAAACACAATCAACAGACAATAATAATCCCACAAACTAATTTCCACATACCTAATGTCATATACCCCATTATAGGATAAGAAACCCCACCCTTACCTAGTTTAGTTTGATGACAACTCTATGTGTCTCCGATTTGAATTTCCTCTTGGCCTCTTGGTTCAACTTCTCATAGCTCTTTTCTTCTCCAAAAACCCTATTTTCGTCTTTCCCTTCTCTTTCCTGATAACACTAACTCTCTTCCTCTTTCTTATTTTCTAATAATAATATATATCATTCTATTGATCCAAATAATAGTGTTTCTCTTAGTGGGCCTACATACACACCCCACTATTACTACTATCACAACATAAGCCCAATTAAATAAATAGTCACATAATATAATCTAATATTATTTCCAATAATATTCTTCAACTATGTTCGATCCACACTTTAAATAATACTAACTCGCAAATAATATTCTAATAATAGTTCTTCGACTAAACCGTCTAATTTATCCGACTATCAACTTACCACTCAACTCAACATATTTATCCAATTATGCTTCTTAGAATAATAATGATAATTCTCAAATTAATTCCACCAAATTAAATCCGATTATTTATCATGCCACTAAATAAAATAATTCCGACTTCGATGATAAAAAATTCGAATTAATATAAAATATTCGAAAATATTTAATTAAACAAATAATTAAATATCAGGGCATTACAACTCTCCCCCACTTAGAATATTTTCGCCTCGAAAATCTACTTGATACAACCATCCTCAAATTCGTTTCCAACCTTTCTGATTCTCAGTTGCGCTTGGCAATGCTTCGACTATTACCTTTTGATATAGTAGCAACTCAATCATGATGTAAATCTACTACACGCATGCTAATCACTCAACACCCTCACAACATACCCGCCAAGAACTTACCAACCTTTTCGGCAACACTCTGACATAACAACTCCTACAGTAGAAATGTAACAACCATAACTCACTTATACTTGGATATACCACATCACCTCTTAACAAATTTCCCAACACCAAAGCGCGTATACAACTTTATTCTCATACGTATATGTATGTCAACTATCAACAAAATATCAACAACTCTATTCACCATTATAGTGACATCAACATAGTCAGCAAAATTAACTTCGTCATATTATGGAGTATTATTCATCATTTATGGAAACCAACAACAACATCACGACAATGAGAACAAAATCATTACAACATCAACTTAACTGTATAACTCAGCAAGCATACCCATAGCTCACCATCAACCAATAATCCACAACAATCTTCTTATAAAATCCGCAAATATTTACTAGCAAACATAGTACTCTGGCATATCATCTCTACATCGACAATCTACCTAATCAAGCATGTATATTAAGACACGCCATTATTATAGACTTCTGATGTTATAATCCTTCACTTCTAACGAGTCGTACACGCATAGAAATTTTTCCACATCACGCTTCAGATGCGCAACTGTGATCATCCATCTTAAGTCATTGTCCTCATTAAGTTTTCTGTTGATTATATGGTTTACAAGTTTCAATCTAATTCTGGACTTTCCTCAACATCCACCATAAAACCATTGTTCACTTGATATTCTCAACCTTTCACATTTGCAACATTAGCTCGCATATAACTCGCTACTCCGACTTGTTCCACGATATAGCATCAACCACTTTACACACCATTAATATAGCACAACAAATCTATATCATCCAACATGGTCTCGTCTACTATCAACAATGGATTGAGGGTGATCAGTTCCTCAATTTGTCAATTAGTATTCGACAACCATAAGGGAGTATAAATCATCGTACCAAACTATAATAGTGTTTCCTTAAAACTCGGATTCAAGTTTTCTAAATCACAACATGTCTAATCCTCATTCACCCACCATCCCACGATGATCAATCATTTTCTAACTCACAATCTGTTGGCGTATCAATACATTACAAACCCTTCCACTCCAGTCCGAGTCTTTATCAACATAAAGGATTCTAACAACATTCTTAAACTCTTATTCCTCTTCCGAATTTTACAACATAAAAAATACATGTATCTCCACCTCTCAAACTCATTCCAATCACACTCTCAACATTATCATATATGTCTACACCTCAAACAACTACGATAGTAATCATCTAAGCTCAAAAAGCTACTAACCTCTATAACAGGCTTCGTCATTCTCCAAATTAGAACTACGTCCACCTTGAATGGATCTACATAAACTTTAAGTTGGAAATAAAATTACTCAAGAGAACTCTTCTCCCAAAACATACATCCTGACAACTTAGCATAAATCTTCCTCCTTTTCGACACTGTAAATTCCATACAACTTTGCACTATCGTCTTTCATTCTAATTAATAACACCAAAGCTTTCCAAATGATATCTTTGATTTCACAAATTACTTTAAATAAATATTCCAATTGCTCCTTTAATTCACCCAACTCGGACGCTGACGTCCTGTACAACACTGAAGAACAAGTCTAGTCCCAAAGACAAGCTTAACAACAAACTGCACTTACTTCCAATATCATCATGTGATAAATGAATCTATTACAGCTACTGGAACCATTTCTAAAATTAAGCTCATTCCGTTAGCTTTTCAACTCTTCAAACGGAACTCAAATCGGATACCCGAAACTCTAGTTATGAATTTTCGAAGTCCCACAACAATTCTGCAGTTTCCTGCGATTCGCTTACGGAAATTCCACTCTGAAACTGATTTGTCTTCAACGTAGACATATTCCCAACAACTCTTAACATATCTCGTGCTCCTAAACTTCTTATAACTCGAGAGGTGCATTCCTTCGTCAAAGTTCAGGTTCCAAAACACCAGGACAACAATTCTTGCATTGTCGTCGTCGGCAGCACACCGAACCAACACCTTTCAATTGAACATATCCGAGAAGAAAAACTTCTTCCCCACTTATCTTCAATCAACTTCCTGCAATTAAGGCAAATAATTACCAATATTATTTCACACACTTGCCGTGCACTAAGGAACAAAAAATATTAGATAACTTGGTCGGACGGTCCGACCTGCTCTGATACCACTAATGTAACACCCCAAATTCTACCCGGTAGTTATAACCAAAAATCAGAGTATTTAAAATTTTCCAACACATTTGGGATATCACAATTGAACATGTTGCAACATATAAACAAATACATAACACTTTAGTTTCGGAGGATCATATAACAACTTGCATCAGCTTTTAAAACAAAACCACTTCTTTTATTAATAACGCAGCAGAATCATAATTACAACTTCAAGTAGCATCATATGTTTCATTCAACTAAAACAACTTGAGAGGCAACACATTATTTCATATAATTAAATTTAGGATTCAACAACTAAAACAATTTCAACAAGTAAACAACTATTTGTTCATTTCCCCCTGAGTGCTACGTATCAGAGCGACCAACCGACTTTGAACTAATAAGGCTAAGCAAATCTTCATTCTTTAATACCTGCACGTTACTAACAGAGGGCAACATTCAAACAGTAAGGGGTGAGATTCTCAAATCGTATAAGTGAGCGCATGATAAATCATATATTAGAACCAGGTCATGCAAAAATCACCACTTCACAACAACAATCGCGACAAGATATCATCAATATGTAACAATTAATTCATCAACACAACAACTCAATTGTACAAATTAGAATACGACTCAATGTTATGCAAATGCATATGATACCATTGGAGCAGAACTCCCAACTTAGAAAATCTGCCAATAAATAGAGGCATCAACAAGGCATAAGCCTTCCACTTAATATTTTGCCAATCCAGGCTAACGTGGTGCCAATCCAGGCCAACTTAATAATGCAAATGTATGTGACTTAATGAACACAATAATCACATACGACAACAACAATGTATTCTACAACGTTGGCATAAGCCTACAACTCAATCAACTTATCAATCACAACATATTCGACATCAATAATGTATTCAACAATGTTGGCATCAGCCTACAACTTAATCAACTTACCAATCACGACATGTTCAACAACAACAATGTATTGAACAATGTTGGCCTAAGACTACAACTTAATCAACTTACCAATCATGACATATTCAACCACAACAATGTATTTAACAATGTTGGCATAAGCCTACAATTTAGTATGTCACAACAACAATATCATATCAATAATTAGTAATATTACAACCACACAATTCATTCGATAATAACTTATTCACAGCAATAACCAACAACACAATCCCATATACCGGAACCATTCAACTTAATTCGACTTCACCTGCAAATCAACTTGATTCTACATAATTCTAACAAAATAAATCAACTAAAAATACCCACATGTATATATGACTTATTCCAATAATTTCAACTAATTTCGGGTAACCAATTTTACCGCCCAAATCTACAAATTCGGCTAATCGATATTGCTTAATATACTATTATTACTACTATTTATTTATACTACTACTAATCAATTTATTCTACTAAGTTACGCTACCTCTGCTATTTATCTCACTGCCATTATTGGTCTCTGCTAAAACTACTTGTTCGCTATCTACAACTTCTACCGATAACTCTCTGCTAAATTATTACATCTGCCACTAATATACTACTCTGTTAAATTATTTATTACCAACTCTGCAACTAAAACCATCACTGCTATTTGAATTTCTACATCTACTACTAACATAATTCTACTAATTATTAACTCTGCTGCTTTATTCTATTGTTCCTCTAAATTTACCACTTATTATTATTTATTCTATTATCCTCTATCACATAAAACAACTCTACAAAAATATGTTACTTCTATTAATGTTCCTTCTGCTATAACATGCTACTGATAAGAATAGTTAATTTGTTCCCAAACTGTTTTTCTATTAATAAAACTCTATACTGATACCATATAAAAAGTTATACAACATAGAGCCACATAAACATAACAAGCGCCCCTTCCCAAAGGTGTGCCTCACGGCACACCCTCCCACTTCCTCATGGTGTCGATCGGCACCTCCCATGACCATAACCAGCTGCCGTTCGACAGCATCCAACCAACAACAAGCTGCCGTTCGGCAACATTCCAGGCACATTTTTCCTTCTATATTTAGTGGATTTCCTGCTATCGACTATTCCAAATCCAAACCAGACAAGTATATAACACAATAATACAACAATTCTTTGACAATTCCTTAATCACATCAATTATTAATAATGTTTATCACAACAACACAAACCAACACAATCAACAGACAGTAATAATCCCACAAACTAATTTCCACATACAAAATATCATATACCCCATTATAGGATAAGAAATCCCACCCTTACCTGATTTAGTTTGATGACAACTCTATGTGTCTCCAATTTGAATTTCCTCTTGGCCTGTTGGTTTAACTTCTCGTAGCTCTCTTCTTCTTCAAAAACCCTATTTTCCTCTTTCCCTTCTCTTTCCGGATAACACTAACTCTCTTCCGGATAACCCTATTTTCTAATAATAATATATATCGTTCTATTGATCCAAATAATAGTGTTTCTCTTAGTGGGCCTATATACACACCCCACTATTACTACTATCACAACATAAACCCAATTAAATAAGTAGTCACATATTATAATCTAATATTATTTCCAATAATATTCTTCAACTATGTTCAATCCACACTTTAAATAATACTAACTCGCAAATAATATTCTAATAATAGTCCTCCGACTAAACTGTCTAATTTATCTGACTATCAACTTACCGCTCAACTCTACATATTTCTCCAATTATGCTTCTTAGAATAATACTGATAATTCTCAAATTAATTCCACCAAATTAAATCTGATTATTTATATTGCCACTAAATAAAATAATTCCGACTTCGACGATAAAAAATTTGAATTAATATAAAATATTCAAAAATATTTAATTAAACAAATAATTAAATATCAGGGTGTTACATATACAACGAACAAAACTCCTCAAGCTAAACACGACAAGCTTTCGGAAAACACAAATTGACATCACAAAACAAATACAAATAACAATATGAAAACCGGGTGAAAATGAATTAACAACTTGAAAAGTGAAGATTTGAAATTCAGAATATTTTCTTGTTTCAACTTTTTAAAGCACAAATCACCACACACATAAACAAATACAAATAAACATGCTTATTTTACATCGTAAGCTCGATGTCTTTATTGTGCGAGCTAGTAATCTCCTCTCATCATGCCATGTATTGTCACACCGTATAAACCTAAAGAAAGTATCCTAACAATCACACAACAAACATTACGAAAACGAGACAATTCACAACAATACGTGAAAACACATATATGCATAAATATCATATACACATTAATATACAATTTCTGTACAACATATACATTAATTACAAAACTCAAAAACAAAAGAATTATCGCAATGCGAAGATAATAGAATCAATCCCCGGTAACAGCGCCATTTTGTTGGAAGCAGTGTAACGGCAAGCAAAAAAAGTTTTGGATATATTTATCCAGGAATTTATCGTGTCCACAGAGATTGGTTATTGAATAGTCGTTCGATAAATCTCTCGTTAATGAGTTTGGAGATAAATGCGTTTGTAAAGAAAATGTTATCAACAGAAAATAAATGTAAACAAAAGTAAAAACTAAGAAAGAACTTATCAATCCTGCATATAATCTACTCATCACAGACTTAAATCTATCGACCAATTATATTCAACCTAACAATACTCTTCAATGTCAATATGTATCACTCACAACCTAAGTCTTTTCTAACCCAAATTAAGAGACCGAATGTATCACCAAGAAAATGATCTCTCTACCTCGTCAACAACACATAAGACAACTATGTAATCACACTGATGATCTCTCAGTACAACACAACCACACAGAGGCATTAAGCTCTGATACCCAAGTAGATGTCAGCTCTAAATCTATCTCTAGAGTTTAGAAACTAACAGATAATCATCCTAGATAAGAATCTAAGCAGTATATGTTTATAACAACTCAAATCCCTAGCACAAAGCAAAAATCTAAGATAATAATCGACAAAGATTTTTAAAGCAATTTTAATATAACGCCATGGGCGACAAATATACATGAGTTTAGATTAAATACATGTACAAACTCAACACATAAAGAATACACAAAGAGGAAGAGAAATGAACCACAAATCTCCCGAGTTGTCAGTGCCGGTTGATGAGAAATCCACCCCGGATCATCCATATGCAAGGTTCAATGTTTTTTTCTAAGCTAATCCTATCCAAAAATGAAGGTTGATAGAGTTGGGATCAAAAATACCCAAAACCATACCCAAAAAATGTGTTTTTACACCTAAATATGCATTTCTGACTGTCCAGCATCGCCTGACGACTAAAAAGTATCGCTCGGTGACCAAAATAACGTTTTTCCCACGCTACAGCTTGCCTAGCATCACCCGGCGACCAAAAGCGTCGTCCGGCGATGGATGACAGAAAGTTGAAAAATCAACACAACATCCTGCACTATTTCGGCCATAACTTTTGAACTGTATTTCCGATTCGCGCCCGGTTCGAAGTGTTGGAAAGCTTACTCAATGCTCTTTCTAACAATGCCTAAATATCGAAGCTTTAATACCTAAAAAATGAGATAAAATCAATTAAACTCAACGATATTTACATAATAACACAATAAATACACTATAACGTAAACTATAACGAATATACACTAAAGTTGAAGTTTATTGATAAGAAGCAAACAAATTAAGCCGATGAGTTCTAATTATTCACACTCAAATTCACAAAAATTTAGCACTCATCAATAACGACTTTGATCTTTGCATGTTTCCTATAGGATAGTTATCCACAACCCTAGGTTTTTGGTATGCTAACATAGGTAGACATTTCCCTTTTAGTATTTTTCTTCCCTCTTTTGCATGTGCATTACAACTAAAATCTTCTTTTTATTGGTAAACTATAAAACATCTTAATCATACTTAAACCCTTTTTTCAAGATAACAAAATACAAATTAATCAAGTTTGACATCTTGCATTGATGGCGTAACTCAAAACCGTTTTTACAAGGGTTCGTCACCCATAAAAAATACAAAACAAACAGAAATATGTGAGCCGAACTACGACACTCTGACTTTCCTATTGCACGAGGGAGTACGTAGGCACTAGGTTGAAGGGCCTAGGCAAGCGAAAATTTGTAAATATTCCTTATTTGTCCCATATTTTCTTTCACATGCATTCCCTTTTTAGCAGTAAGCTTTAGACATAGATTTTTATACACCCTTAGATGAGAACAAATGAAAGTGGATCCTATGGAGTACCACATATGTGTGGGGTGCTAATACCTTTCCCTTGCGTAACCGACTTCCTTACCCATTATTTTGGTTGCAAGACTCTCTTATCCATTTCTTTGGGGTTCTCTCAATATCTTCCCTTCCTTCGGGATAAATAGAGTTCGGTGGCGACTCTGTATATTTTTCACGGCGCGACATGAATCTCTCATATCCAGCTAGAATCGTCGACTCAATTCTCATTCTAAATGATCTTTTGAAATTCTTCTAAGGTGGTTCTTCATTTCAATTGGTTGTGACTTAAGTTTGTTGGTCTTATTCAAACACATTTGTGATTGTATCTGACTCCTGTTGAACTAACCCATGAAACCAATCCCACCCTTTGTTTTCATCCACTAGAACATATCTACTGGTTACTAGTTTATCATCATTTGGTGAATACAACTTGGATGCGTTAGCCGAATGATAACCTATGAGTACCATGGTCTGACTTCAATCATCTAGCCTCTTCCTGAATTGTTCAGGAACATGCCTAAAACACGTTGATCCAAAAACTCTAAGATGAATGACATTTGGCCTATGTAATGTCTAAGCCTCATAAGGTCTCTTATCGACTATCTTCTTTGTTGGACATCTGTTTAGAATGTATACTGTTTTCGAAGCTTCTTCACCCCAAAATCTCTTTGGCATATCTTAGCTTTTAACATATTTTTGGCCATGTTCAATATACTTGGGTTCTTACTCTTAGATATACCATTATGCCGAGGAGTATAGGGTGCAATGATCTTAGCTATATACCTTCCTCATTACATAATTGAGCAAATTCTCTAGAGGTGTATTCACCACCACTATCAGTTCTCAATTTCTTTAAGTTGCATCCACTTTGTTTCTCGATATACTATTTAAACTTCTTGAATTGTGTAAATACCTCACTATTCCTTTAAATAAGGTAAATCCATATATTTCTAGTGAATTCATCTATCAAGGTTAGGAAATAGAAATTACCTCCATTCGACCTTACTTCAAAAGGTCGACACACATAAGAGTTAACAAGATCTAGCTTTTTCTTCGACCTCATGGGCAAGTCATGCTTGAATGATTTACTAGTATGATTTTCTTTGCAACATGACTCACATACCTGACTTGGTTCCTTCGCCCGAGGTAAACCATACACCATTTTCTTTTGGTTGAGCATACATAAACTTCTGAAGTTTAGATGTCCATACCTGTGATGCCATAGCCAATTCTTTTCTTCTTCTATAATCGAAGCAAGACACTTGTGATCAAATCATATTGATATCTACTTTGAAGGTCTTGATGGATTTTCAAGAATGATGAGAGAAGAAGAAGAGAGAAAAGAGAGAAAAGAGAGAAAACTATATTTTGAATTTCTGAAGTTGTTATTACTAAAGCTGTTAATCATATAAATAAATACAAAGTTATATTTTGAATTCGACACAACAACTATATGTTGTACTCGACTCTGTCAAATACAAGTGACTTATACTCCTTCGACTAGGTCAAACATTCCTATGTCGAATACAAACTTTTTTTCAAAATAATGACTTACAACTTCTGACAACATTTACCACGACTCATCTCTTTGGAGCAACTTTTCTATCTTCCTAGTATGGTTTATACACTTCATTGTGTCATGTTATTGCAACAATAGATACAACAACGTCACATAATTCTATTAGTATAAAACATATGTTTAAAAGTGTCAGTGTAGAAATTTATGCTACCTCTGACTCCTACACGTGTCTAGCAGCAGGATTTACATATCGAGGAAGTATTGATATGTTATTGAAGCCTTCCGAAAAACTATCAAATGCGACAACAACAAACCCGACATGTACAACAACATCAGGAGCATGTATGGAAGAAGCATCATTATGAGTCAGAGATGCATGATCATAGGAAAATGATCCCTTAGTAGCGCGATAAGTTTCTCCAATTACTCGAGATGATTAACTTTCACGCACTAAAACATGTTAATATAGCCTACCATGTTTGTACCTATGTTGTTCTGTCATTCATTTTTTTTATAATCACACAAGACAAACCAAATCATAATCACAACTAGAGACACTTAATAGATTTACAGATTGATAAACATAATCAACGAAGCTGAAACTATGGGTATAAATTTTATTATCTATATGAATGGTTCGAATTTTGAAGTATGTTTTTTTTCCCAATAGTACAGATTCCAATTCAACAAAAAGCCTAAACCCCACAATTGTCCTAAAATCATAATAGAAAAAACATGAATCAATATCAATTGAAGGATTCTATCAATATAGATTAACTATATTAAAATGTAATATATTAAGGAATTTGCATGCATAAAAAAATCAGAAGAGAAAAGTGAGGGGATGAGAATCTTACCAAATGCGAGAAGAATGAACATGAGTACAAATGCGTTGTTTGAATGAACATGAGTAGAAGTTGAAAGAATTCGGATTTTTATCGATGTCTCTTTTGTCTGTGTTTTTTCACTTGATTTAAAATGTAATAGAATGGATAGAAAAAAACTAGTAGCATCATTTAAGTTGGTGTGTCCGAAGATTAAAATTTCAAATATATTCTTACTTGCATTTGGTGCATTATGATGAATAGATTTGTTGGATTTTATTGCATTAGAATTTCAAGCCTAAGACGCTATGAAAGGAGTATTTTTGAGTTTCCACCTAAGTGCGAGAGAAATAATAAATATGGAATGAACAATCTCCAACCGAAAACTCGTGGCGACTAACTTAGTAAAAAACAATCGTGAGCTCATGACAGTCTTCAGCTGAGTTCACGGATGCACGTGATGGCTGACAGACAAGCTTGCCGATATGCATATGATGGCTGACAAACTTGCAGATATGACTATGTTGTTTTCGGTTTTGAAAAAATTCTACAAAGAGGAATTATCGGAATGAGTCGCGTACTAGGTCTCTTTCTTTAAGACGTTTCGTCGTACTACCAATAGTTATGCAAAACAGTCGAGTTTCGACGATGTCTCTAGGATAAAACAGCCCATTCAGAAATACGATTATTACTTGCACTGTAATAAATTGTTCGAAGAATTACACCATCAAATGGTATAAAACCAGTCGTAGTATCTGGAATTTTCCATTCGTTGATCGCTTAGTAAGCGAGTCGAAAAACAGAAAAGAAAATTTTGTAGATGAAGCAGAGTAGAGAGAGAGAAGAGAATTCAAATTGTAATTTCTGGAATGCTTACAAATGAACTAAAGAATTCTATTTATAGGCAAAGAATCTAACTAAATGGAACAAGTATCGTGGGAGATAGTGGAATCGGCCCAATCAAATGTAGCCGTTTTTCACTTGGTCAGCAAGTCACACGTACACGTATGACTCTTGGAGGGCAAGCATAACCAGTCAAAAAATAGGTTAAGACTTAGTTTCTGTGCAGGACACGTCACCATTTCGTAATTAATTAATATTAATATTAATTAATTTCTTATTTTTAATTTCCACCGAATTAATTAACTATTGATAATTAATTTCCAGTAATTTGGGTTCCAAAAATTAATTCATCTAGACCGAACCGAACTGAACTGAGCCGAGCCAACCGGACGGACGATGGCGGTGGTGCACACGTGTGTGTGTCTAGATGGCTTATGGGTGTGTCCTCACTCCTTTACAAAATTGGGATGCCCCTTGGGGCCCAACCCAATTGACCAAGTTGGAATATATATGCACTACTAATATTTGTATTCCCTCCTATGTGGGACTAAAATGAATCCTTTCAAATTCACTTTCATACTAGTTCTTACTTATGCTCATTTATTGCCCATTTAATGTCAATAAACCATTCCAACTCCCACTCCAAGTTAACATCATATCAAGATTTCCAAAAATCCCCAACTTGAATTTAAAAGGTGATTTTAGAAGTACGTCAAACGTTTCTAAGATTGTGCATAAACAAAGGTGTCTATGACTTGAATCTTTGCGTAACAAGTAGGATTCTGATTCAACAAGAGTGACACTATTGTCTTGAACTCTATCTCAGACATCAGACCTACACAACCTTTTCTTAAGGTGTATTCTAATAGCTCATACTTTAATGGTTCAGCATGTGTATCCCAGTTTAGTGAAGGCTCAAGGAATTCTGCCTCGCAATTCCATAGGAACCGACCCAAATTCCACAATCACAAAGGTGATTCTATCAAGAGTACTCTTGTAGCCTAGGTACTCCCTTATATAGAGTATAGATATCATTAAGAGCTTCTATTATCTCATGCTCTTATTACTTCAGGATTCATAATTTACTTGCATGATCATTTCATATTACTCACAACTTGTTATTACCCATTGAACCTATTTCTTGAGATTTCCAGTCATCTAGGTCGGGTTACCATCATGAGCAACTCATTTCTTTATAGGAATTAGTCCCATCTTCTTGGATGTATTATGGACTTTCTCTCTAGCTAATCCTTTCATCAAAGGATCTGCTAAGTTTTCATCAGTGCATACATAATCCACTCTTACAACTCCTTTAGAAATACAATCTCTAACAGTGTTGTGCTTTCTTCTTATTTGACGTATTTTACCATTATAATAACGACTCTCTATTTTTGCAATAGCCGCGGTACTATCGCAGTGGATCAACACAGCTAGCATAGGTTTTTCCCATAAAGACATCTCAGCTAGCAAGCATCTCAACCAACTTGCTTCTTCACTAGCCGTGGCTAGTGCTATCATCTCATATTCCATTGTGGACTGAGCTAGGATAGTTTGTTTCTTTGATTTCCAAGATATAGCTCCTCCAGATATACTAAATATATAGCCACTAGTAGCTTTGGAATCATCTGACAAAGTATTCCAATCTGCATCACTGTACCCTTCTAGTACAGCAGGAAACTTATGATAATGTAGGTCGAGATCCATGGTCCTTTTGAGGTACCTCATGACTCGTTCAATAGCTTTCCAATGCTCTTTACTCGGTCTACTCGTAAACCTGCATAACAATCCTACGACATATGCAATGTCGAGTCTAGTACAATCAGTGGCATACCTAAGACTACCAATGATGCTCACATATTCGGATTGTTTGACACTTTCTCCAGTGTTCTTAAACAGTTTCACACTTGGATCATATGGCGTGCATGCAAGTTTACAGTCAAAGTATTTATATTTATTTAAGATCTTCTCCATATAGTGTGATTGATCCAAAGAAATTCCTTGTTCGGATCTCGTGATCTTGATACCAAGGATCACACTTGCTTCTCCGAGGTATTTCATATCAAATTTGTTGCACAACAGTGATTTCACATCATTAATGGTCTTAATGTTTGACCCAAATATGAGTAGATCGTCTACATAGAGACATATGATAGTGCATATGCGATTCTCAGATTTATAGTAAACGTATTTGTCACTTTCATTCACTTTGTACCCACTTGATATCATTAAGTTATCAAATTTTTCATGCCATTGCTTAGGAGCTTGTTTTAGTCCATACAAAGACTTATCTAACTTACAGACCTTGTTTTCTTGTCCATAGATCACAAACCCTTCCGGTTGTTCCATGTAGATTTCTTCTTCTAATTCACCATTTAAAAAAGTTGTTTTAACATCCATTGGTGTACTATTAAGTTATAAATAGAAGCTATTGAAATAAGTACCCTAATGGATGTAATTCTAGTGACATGAGAAAAGGTGTCGAAGAAATCTATATTTTCTCTTTGTCTAAAACCCTTGGAAACAAGGCGATCCTTGTATTTATCAATAGTTCCATCAGGTCTTAGTTTCTTTTTCAAAACCCATTTACAACCGATTGGTTTGCAACCAGGAGGAAAGTCTACTAAGTTCCAGATCTTGTTAGATTCTAGAGATTTTATCTCATCATTGATAACTTCTTGCCATAAATCAACATCCAGAGATGACAAGGCTTCTTGAAGTTTCATTGGATCTTCTTCTACATTATAAGCCGCATAATCAGGACCATAGTCTTATCAACTCTTACTTGTTTACTTCTTCGAAGTTCTGTTTCTACATTGTCGTTGCTTTATGTGCTTCTTATCACAGGAATGTGACTCGATTGTGTGTCCTCATTATTTCTCAATTTTAAAGGAAATTTGTCTTTATAGAATTCAGCATCCTTTGGTTATATGATCACTTTTTTCCTTTAGGTCATAAAACCTATATGCTTTACCGTTTGCTGCATACCCAATGAAAATACATTCATATGATCTACTAGCGAGTTTAACTCGATTCGGATCCAAAATTCTGACATAATCCAGACAACCCCAAGTTCTCAAATAAGACAAGTTTGGTGTTTTTTCTTTAATATCTCATAAGGAGAGATCTTAAATTTTGACTTGGGGACTCCATTCAGGACATATTAAACAATCAATAAAATTTCCCCCCACCAGTGAGGTGCAGCACCAGAATTCATCATAATTGCAACAACAAGTTCAGTAAGAGTTCTATTCTTTCTTTTTGCTTTACCATTCATTTAAGGAGAATATGGAGCAGTCGTTTCATGTACAATTCCATGTTCTTTATAAAAATCATTAAATAGACCAGAGTCATATTTAGTTCCCCTATCACTACGAAGTCTCTTAATCTTCTTACTAAGTTGATTCTCAATTTTAGTTACATACAACTTAAACATATCAAGGGCTTCACTTTTATTCTTCATTAAGTATACATAAGTATAATCAGAACAATCATCAATAAAAGTGATAAAATAACGTTTATTGTTTCTAGTTAAAGTTCCATCTAATTCACATATATCAGAGTGTATAAGATCTAGGGGATCAGATTCTCTAATAATTGATTTATGTGATGTCTTAATTATTTTAGCTTGAATATAATATTCATATTTATTTGAATCATTGACATTTAATTTAGGGATCAGGCCTAAGTTCCTTACATTATACATAACTCGCTTATTAACGTGACAAAGTCTAGCATGCCAAATATTAAGATCATGCAAAAAATAAGCAGAAGGACAAATCTTATTCAAATCAACATTCAACTTAAACATGGCATCAGTGGCATACCCTTTCCCAACAAAAATACCATTCTTAGTGATGGTGTACAAATCTGCCCCTATAGTTTGACAAAATGCAGCTTTATTTAAAAGAAAACCAGAAACAAGATTCTTCCTAATTTAAGGAACGTGCATGACGTCCTTCAAGATCAAAGTCTTTCCTGGGGTGAACTTCAGCTCAACTTCTCCAATTCCAGCAACATTAATGGTGTGAGCATCTCCCAACAACACTTTCTTATCTTCAGTATTCATGTATGTCTTGAACATAGCACGATCATAATAAACATGATGAGAGGCGCCAATGTCTATCCACCAACCATCACTTCCACCAACCATGTTGACTTAAGTGATCATAGCAATAAATTGCTCATCAGTCAGGTTAACCTGTGCATTTGAGCCAGTAGTAGGTTTAGGCCTGCTCTCACATTTCTTAGCCATATGACATGGTTTCCCATAATTGTAGCAAGTGAAAGCCGGAGCATCATTTCTCTGAAGTGGTGGTTGCTGCCTAACAATTGGAGCATATGGGGCCCTAGAGGGATTCCCATTCTTAATTCGGTTCATTGTATTACAGTTCTGATTCTTTAAAGGTCTTCCCGTAGGCTTCAAAACCACACCGAATTTCTTTTTGTTGTTTGAAACAACTAAGACTTCATCTTTCTAATCTTGTCTTCGAGCTTCGTCTTCAATTCAGAGGCGAGTAATCAAACTCTCGATTGAAAATTCTTTTGTTTTATGTCGAAGCAAATTTTTGAAAGGGGGAAACTTGTCAATTATAACAACAATCTGAAATTGTTCATCGAGGGGCATACCTTCAATTATGATTTCATGAGCACTTTTCTAAATTTAGTGGCTTTGAGCTTCCACGGACCTTTCATCCACCATCTTGTAATTCATGTAGCGGCTGACAGCATATTTCTTTGCACCTGCTTCTTCAGTATCATATTTCTTATGCAATTCAACAATTGTCTTACCATTATTTAGTTCATTTGATCTAGAACGAGCAATAGGAATATCTTCAGTCAGAACGTGGGAAACCTTCTTTAAAGTTAATAAAAATTTCATCTTAGCTTGCCAACATTTAAAATTGGAACCCTCAAACTTAAATGGTATGATGGTTGACAAGCTTGCCGATATACGTATGATGGCAAACAAAATTGCCGTAGGCTGTAGGACTGAGAGAGGATTCCCCACCTTTAAAACTGAGTGTTGTACCCCAAAATTTGCCCTCTCATTTCTCAAAGGATCATCTTGGACCCTCAGGTTTACTTTCATCCAATTCCAAGCCTTGAATTATAAATTTTCCAAGAAAGTCATTCACAAGGACAAAATGGTCATTTGCACACTGAAAAGTCAAACTTTGACTTTTGGATCAAAATAAAGTTTCAAGAATCATATTTCATCAAGACATGTTGAGGCATGAAGTTTGTTTGATCAAGAAAATCAGAAGTCAAGATTTATGTTGAAAAAGTCAAAGTTCTAAATACTTAGAAATTTTTCCAAGTGTTTAATAAATATGATAAATTCAGAACTTCTGGCCAGATTATCACCATGATGCAAGCTGATTCTGGAAGAACTTCTAGCTCAAGAATTTTAGATCTCAATAAGACCTAAAACATTGTAGAACAAAACTTCTTCTAGAAATGTTGGGATTTTAAGTTATACATCTTCAAAGTCACGTCCCTAAAACTTAAATACTTAGTAAATTCTGAGCATTTTCAAATCAGAAGTTGGTTACAATTTCTGAGCCAGTTTTCACGTAGGTTCGGTCAAAATTTACAAGTTTAATTCAAAGAGGCCTTATAAAGCATGTTATAAGCTGTCTTGAAAGTCTGAGAACTCACTCAGAATATGCTGGAGCAAAGAGATTCAAGGATCAGAAGTTGGATGTTTGTTCTAAGTTGCGCTGATGCTGAACTCCTGACCCAGATTTAAGCTATGATGCATAATCTCATGTTGGGGGATTTTTGGTGTGATAAATCTCATCATCATTTAATGCTTACAACCACTTTTGAGTTCTTATCCAAAGGATTTCCCCACGTGTGGCATAGAAGTACATTGTTGTCCTTGAAAAACAAACTTGTGTACAAGAGTATGCTGGGCCCATGCTTGGCTTTTGCTTCTGAGGGTAATTTTCCTTAATTCATGCTTAGAAATCCAGCTTAGGCACGACTAAAAGTTGCTAACCATCATACTTGTTTAACTTGCTTTAAGAACAAGCCAGCACGCTAGCATGATGGTGGTACTTTTGACTTTTCCAAGCTACAAAGTTCTTGCCTATAAATTGAATTTCATTTGCAACTGCGAAGAGGGCCAGTGGAAAAAATGAAAAGGAAAAGTTTTGAAACCTTGCTAAAGATTCTAGGAATCCGAAGTTTCAATCACAAATACAAAACCTGCTAGTTTTTGATTTTTGCTTTCACATGCCATTTTCCTTCAAGTGTTTCTTGACCAAATCATCCATACAACTTCTGAATTTTCCAGCCATTCATAGCCTGAGTTAAAGGTTGTTCCAGTCTTATGAGCACTTGAAGAAGCTGATCAAAACATTATGAGCAGTCAGAACCAAGCTCTAGTTCACAGGACCTTTCCCAGCTGCAAGGTAAGCTTCTGCTGACTCTCATCATATCACTTAGGCATTATTAAACTTGCTTGTCCAAAATACAATGTAGACATCCTGATTCTGATGCTGTACATATTATGAGGTTTCATGTATTTGTCTTCCTAAGTAGGGAGAACATCAGTTCAGAACTTCTTAAGGAAACTAGGATTAGCAAATACATGCTTGTTTCTGGTTTACAGTCTTGACATTTTTATGTTTCTGAAACCATGTTGGAAACCTGCCATAATTGCTATGTTTGAATTTTCTGTTCTGTTAAGAAATGACTAAGTTACAAATGTTCTGATTATCTTGAAGGAAGAGATGGAATTTATCACCAGAGTCTACTAGTAATACATGTGTATGCTTTTGCTTCTAATACCAGATGTACATCCACCCCAGTGGTAGACAGTGCGCACGCATTAGACATTAGTGCTAGGGGTCATCGGTTCTAGCCCTAGAAGAATCTTTTTTAGGTTTATTTAGTGACATTTTCACCCATTTATCTGTCAAACAATATCCCTAAATCAGAATTTCTAGATAGCCTTACCCAATAGCATTATCACCTCACTCTCTCAAATAGCCAAAACTTCTGATCTACCAGTGACATTAGAACTTCTAGATTCCCAACTGTACCAGAGTTCCTAGACTCCCTCAACAATCAGAACTTTTAGATTTCCCTTTGGTCCCAACAACCTCAGAACTTGGTATACCCAGACCCAGAACTTATGACCTTTTACTTTCCTACTAACATTTTCTCTCTTGCAGCGTATCAGAGTCAGAACTTCTATTCCTTCTCGCTTCAGCAAAGTGCTGATTCTGACTCCTTTTTCTGTTATTTATCTTATTTTAACTTTTAATAACCAAAAGCACCAAAAAAATTTCATATTTACATACTTTATTTTATCCCTTTTAAAACTCAAAAATTCAAAGATCGAAAATGTTTTCTTAAGCAAACTTATTCCTTTTTAACAAAAAAAACTAGTCCACTTTGCATTTCTTGTACATTATTTCAATATGGTTGTAATAGATAACTAGGACTTTAATTTCTCGCAATCCCCATTGTAAATTTGTACACCCCATCCCATTAATGATGTAATAGTGTAGGACTTTACCTTTCCGCGTCTTATTACTTTCATATATTGCTAGTAATTAGGTGTATATGGCAAGATAAAAACAACAAATAGACAACCTAAAAATCAAAGACTAAATGCATGCAATCAAACACACTATTCAAACATGCACCCTTAGGGTAATCTCACTTGTTGCCTCGAAAAAATAGTCATGTCCCTCGAACATGGACATTTTAGCAAAGACCCTCGATAAAAGATCGTAGTCCCTCGATGATCCTCGATGTTGCCTTCTGTAAACGATCTAGTCCCTAAAATGACATCGCTAAAACGTCCCGTAGGTTACCCTCTATGACTATACAAACGTCCCACACCCATCCCTCTACATCTAATGATGGGTCTTCTCACCAAAACAATGGTAAGATAGCAACATCTAAAGGAGGAGGAAAATAACATCTAAGACCTTTTGAGTGGGTAGATTCGCTCCTAGTTGCTTGCTTGCTCACAACAAAAACATTTTTATACACCAACACACTCATTTGAAACATTTTCAAGAGACAAACACTTTGTACGCGTTCTTATAGAAATGAGAGCCATTACAAAGAATATACCTTTTCAAAATCTCTTTCAAAAAACACATTCCACAAACACCTTTTGAACTATTTTTGAAACAACACTTTGTACGCGTTCTAATAGAAACGAGAACCATTACAAAGACATTTTCAAAATAATTTAAAAACCCATATCACAAGCACACTTTCAAACAAAATCAAGTGATCTAGCAAGCAACTAAGAGCTCGTAGATAAATATGGATGAAAGGGGTGATAATACCTTCCCTTTTCATAATCTACCACCCGAACTCAAAAAAACATCTCTAGAGGTCTTTCCTGTTCTTTTCAGCCCTTCCTTTTGGATAAAAGAAAAGTCGGTGGAGACTCTTGCTATCCGCAACATTTGCAATCAAATGCAAAAAACCCAAGTCAGTTCTCCCACCGTATCACATAACTGGCGACTCTGCTGGGGACTATATACTTAAAAAGTGGGGTTACCTTAGGGTTAGATCGCATTTACTTGCTTTCCTTGTTTGACTTGCATGATTTACATTATGGTTCATTGTTTGGGTTTTATTTTGATCCTCCACCCGGATCTGGGGAAACCTTTTAGGTAAGTAGCAATAGATCGTGGAAGCTGTGTGGGGTTTACCGACACGGTTGAAGCGATGGCTACGTTGATGTGAAACTTTGGTTGGTACCCGTAGCCCTTGAGTTAATCAAGGAGAATAAGGGGTTGTTGCATGCTGTCATAAAGCGTCAACTGACCTTAGAACCTTTAAATGAACATCTTGGCCATTAGGACGTAGCGAGATGGCCGTCTTTGGTGTATTCCCAAAGTCGGCAGATACTCGATGCTACACTCATTAAGACTTAACTCTTGAGTTTTGTTTGGTTGCGAGTCAATCGCCTATCAAACGAAGCTTGTGGGAAATGTCAGTGATTTTGAGATCCCTTAGAACCCGTTTACTATTTATAGGACAGCTTGAACCAATCCAACTTCAAAAGGGTACTTACCTATAAACCCCATGCAAGCCTAAACCTAAGGACTTGTCTGTTTTATGTATATGATTATTTGTATATAACAACTTGCTTACTTTACATACTTGTACATAACATCATAGCATCATACCATAGCATTTTCAATAACCATTTCAAGGATCTCGAGGGTCGTTGATGCAAGGTCACATTGTACTAGATGTCTACCAAGGGGCAAGAGGATTTATTTTCCTCTAACCAAACACCGTCAAAGATCAAGTACAACAACTTGAGTCAAGGGCTACAACCCACTTGACATGGTGAGCTTAATTCTCGTGGAAGGACATCCACCGATACAAAGTTCTCTAATTAAATTTGTAAGTGACTACTAACATTTACCCCGCAAGATCCTTGAAAACATGCATCCACATATCATGCATCATATCATGACAAGTTTCTCCTATACAGGTCTCCTTATCTTCCTGTTGTTTATTTCAGTAAGATGGATATGGAACAAACGGTGAAAGATATCAAAGCTCAAAACGCTCAATTCCAAAAAATGTTCCTGGCCGTGGCTAAGGGGCAAGAGGACCTGAAGACTTTCCTTCTCAAAGACAAGAAGAAGAAGCCTAAGAAATCAGTAGGCGTCCTGAACTTGGGAAGAAGACTTAGAGGAATAGTAAAGGGAGCTCTAGATCTTCCAACTCCATCCAACATGGGGGATAGTCATGAAGAAGAAAACAGTCTAAAGATTGATAAATTCGAAACTGACTACTCTGAGGAACAATATCCTCCCGCTGATGACAAGTACAAACAGTTGAAGGATTGCCTCATTGCTATGGAGATTCAGCAGATACATGGCTTGGATTTAGGAGACATGGGTTTGGTTTCTGGAGTGGTCATCTCGCCAAAGTTCAAAATCCCTACCTTTGCAATGTGCGATGGAGTCTCTTGCCCTAAGATGCACCTAAAGTCTTATGTCCGCAAGATTCAACCATACACCACTGATCCGAAGCTTTGGATCCATTTCTTCTAAGAGAGCTTAGTTGGGGCTCAACTTGAATGGTTCTATCAATTGGAGAGTTCTCGCATACACACCTGGGATTATTTAGCTGCTGCTTTCTACAAGCAGTACCAGTACAACGCTGATCTTGCACCAACTCGGGTGCAATTGCAGAACATGACCATGGGTTCCAACAAGAGCTTCAAAGGATACACCCAAAAATGGAGAGATCTGGATGGTAGGGTGAAGCCCCCTTTAATTGACAGTGATCTGATTAACATCTTCATGGGAACTTTGACGGGACCTTTCTTCAAGCACCTAATCGGAAGCTCCTCAGTCGGGTTCACCAAAATAATATTGACTAGTGAAAGGGTCGAAGCTGGCATCAAAAGCGGAAAGATCCAAAGAGCTACACCCTATGATGCTCAGAAAAAGCCATACAATGGGAAGAAAGAGTCCAATGTTGTGTATGGTCAAAAGAGTTGTCATAACCAACATGTGGGGGAAGTCCTGATCTCTGGTTCTATGTTGCACCGACAACAGCAAAAGGGAATTCAACGAAGGCCAGACGAGCCTAAAAGACAGTTTACCAACATCCACATGCCGCTGTCTCAAGCGCTACAACACTTGTTGAGGATGAACTTGATTACGTTGATAGTACCTCATCCAAAGCCCAAAAATTCTTCTCCTAACTAAAATCCTAATGCAATGTGTGCCTATCATTCCGGCAGTCTCGGGCATGATACTAACAATTGTTGGGCATTGAAGTACAAGATTCAGAATTTGATTGACGCCAAGGAGATCGAGTTTGACCCTTCGGAGACTCCAAACATGATCACTGCTCCTATGCCAAATCACTGAGAGCGTTTTGTTCATTTTTAATTTTCAATTGTAATTTTCTTTTGTTATTCAAACAATTATCTATTAATGTTAAACTTTGTTTCATTAATGCATTGCATATGTTTGTCTTGAATTGATCCATTCCTTTTCATTACATTTAAACTATGCTTTTTACTCTCTTTATGACATTTAACTCTTGCTAAAAATTACAAGCCTTTAGAGGGGGGGATGACGAAAACGATGACATAATCTCATACAGTATGCTTTTGGACAGACCTTGTTGACAATGTACAAGCGTTTGTTTCAATTCCTAAACACTGGAGTTATAAGTAATATAATCCCTAGTTAACCCCTTTGAGCCTAAGAAGTAGGAGTTTTTCTTTTCATACAAATTAAAACCATTAATCATAACCCAGGGGCAGGGTAGCTTTCTCAGTTAATTCAAATGCATGTTTAGTTGCAAACTTGCACTTTGTAATACAATGAATGATATCGAAAACATTCCTCTGAAATCAAAAGACAGTGATGGTTCCCTATCACATAGGCAATCATTATCTAAAAAAATAAAAGCCCACTAAGTCAAAACCTACAAAGGAGACTTAAGAAAAATGGGGGCATCCCACTGACTGGAATCTCAAAATAAGAACGGTCAGACAAAAATCATGGATAACAAATGAAAAAGAGGTCACTACAAATCCTCAACAACATGAAAAATGATGCGAAAAATGACTACCTTCCGACAAACTTAACTTGTCTGAACCATCACCAAAACGTCATTCAAGACTCAATTGGAGTTCAAACGCACAATTATCTGAGTTTAGGACTAAAGAACATCACGAAGAACGGGTAGGTACAAATACACTTTGAGCCTTATCCTTTGTTTCTTAAACCGTAAACCAAGCCACATTACAACTCTTCAAAATTCCTAATTGAAGCATTGGTTAGTTCGAAAGCATATTGTTACAAAAGGTATTCCGACTCCTATAAGGCTATACTCTAAATCCTGAGCTTGAATTTTCTTACAAAACTTCTTTACTTTCTAAAATGCATTTTCAAAACATCAAGACAAGCATAAACTTTACATTATTTGAATATCGTTGTTTGCATGTGGCTATTTTTTTGACAGCGGAGACATTCACACAATGAATATCCGATGAACTAAAGCTCTCTCAGTGAACAAAATCACTTCACAGCAGTCCAGTTAAGATTCCAAGCAATCTCTCAAGAAGTAATTAGTGGTGGGTCTCCATCTCTATCACTTGGGGCATTGAACGCAAATCCTATTCAAAGGGTTACGTACAATCAATCAATTCCTGGCAGTGCCACAAACGCTTGCTACTGGGGGAAATGACAAAGCTCCTCAAAATCCTTCTCATAGGATGAATCCCAGCCAAAGTTCAATCTCTAAAAACCTTTTCCCAACTGAGTCGACCTCAAGAATCCTCAAGGATCTTCCCCAGTGAAGTCGCTACCTCCCCAACAAACGCCAGGATTCCCTAGCTTGAGTTTGCCTCTCCGACTACTACAAATCAAAGGACCACAACTCCTCTTCCTCGGTAGACTACTTTACAACCCCAATAAGTTACTGTGAAGCCTGGGCCCGACCAGACATCAGTTCAACTTTGACTCCCCAGAAGAGAAACGGACAATCGAGACTCCTAAACTCTTTTCCCCAAACAGGAATCAACACTCTCCATAGAGTTTTCAACATTCCCCAGCGAATTTCTCCTCAAACAACAAAACAGGAATTCCTGGTGGAAACATTCTAAGAAAAGTTTGAAGACACACCTACTCTTCAACAGCGGTCTGAGATTTAATGACTCCCTAACATTCGTCAAGGATTTATGTTCCCAAACAAAAATACATTCATCAACATTTTGCATTTCATACATCCTATATTACATACATGAAAAGTGAATATGACATAATCTCATTTATTTTGAGAACATCATTGCACCATGCATTTCATGCATCATGACATTGCATACAGCTAACATTTTACCTTTTTCAGGAAAAGGTCAATCATCAGACAACTATCTCAACAACCAATAATTTTCAACAGTTCCACATTAATACCTGTAACAAGTCAGGGCAATTATCTACACGACCAGCTGAAGAACCCTACCCTGGTTCCTTCTCCTATTTCTAAGACGAAGTTTTACACGGACTC
Source organism: Vicia faba (assembly GCA_948472305.1). Classification (NCBI taxonomy): domain Eukaryota; kingdom Viridiplantae; phylum Streptophyta; class Magnoliopsida; order Fabales; family Fabaceae; genus Vicia; species Vicia faba. The sequence goes on along the minus strand of CATIWC010001396.1, from coordinate 260,475 downwards.
ATCATGAAGCAACCCTACACAGGTTCCTTCTCATTTTCCAAGATGAAGTTTTACACGGACTCATCATGAAGAAACCCTACACAGGTTTCTCCTATTTCCAACCAGGGGGAAACTTGTCAATTATAACAGCAATCTGAAATTGTTTATCGAGGGGCATACCTTCAATTATGATTTCATGAGCACTTTTCTGAATTTAGTGGCTTTGAGCTTCCACGGACCTTTCATCCACCATCTTGTAATTCAAGTAGCGGCTGACAGCATATTTCTTTGCACCTGCTTCTTCAGTATCATATTTCTTCTACAATTCAACAATTGTCTTACCATTATTTAGTTCATTTGATCCAGAAGGAGCGACAGGAATATCCTCAGTCAGAACATGGGCAACCTTCTTTAAAGTTAAGAAAAATTTCATCTTAGCTTGCCAATGTTTAAAATTGGAACCCTCAAACTTAAATGGTATGATGGTTGACAAGCTTGCCGATATGCGTATGATGGCTGGCAAACTTGACGTAGGCTGTAGGACTGAGAGAGGATTACCCACCTTTAAAACTGGGTGTTGTACCCCAAAATTTGTCCTCTCATTTCTCAAAGGATCATCCTGGACCCTCAGGTTTGCTTCCATCCAATTCCAAGCCTTGAATTATAAATTTTCCAAGAAAGTCATTCATAAGGACAAAATGGTCATTTGCACACTGAAAAGTCAAACTTTGACTTTTAGATCAAAATCAAGTTTCAAGAATCATATTTCATCAAGACATGTTGAGGCATGAAGTTTGTTTGATCAAGAAAATCAGAAGTCAAGATTTATGTTGAAAAAGTCAAAGTTCTAAATACTTAGAAATTTTTCCAAGTGTTTAATAAATATGATAAATTCAGAACTTCTGGCAAGATTATCACCATGATGCAAGCTGATTCTGGAAGAACTTCTAACTTAAGAGTTTTAGATCTCAATAAGACCTAAAACATTGCAGAACAAAACTTCTTTTAGAAATGTTGGGATTTCAAGTTATACATCTTCAAAGTCACGTCCTTAAAACTTAAATACTTAGTAAATTCTGAGCATTTTCAAATCAGAAGTTGGTTACAATTTCTGAGCCAGTTTTCACGTAGGTTCAGTCAAAATTTACAAGTTTAATTCAAAGAGGGCTTACAAAGCATGTTATAAGCTGTCTGGAAAGTCTAAGAACTCACTCAGAATATGCTGGAGCAAAGAGATTCAAGGATCAAAAGTTGGATGTTTGTTCTAAGTTGCGCTGATGCTGAACTGCTGACCCAGATTTAAGCTATGATGCATAATCTCATGTTGTAGGATTTTTGGTGTGATAAATCTCATCATCATTTAATGCTTACAACCACTTTTGAGTTCTTATCCAAAGGATTTCCCCACGTGTGGCGTTGAAGTATATTGTTGTCCTTGAAAAAGCAAACTTGTGTACAAGAGTATGCTGGGCCCATGCTTTGCTTTTACTTTTGAGGGTACTTTTCCTTAATTCATGCTTACAAATCCATCTTAGGCATGGCTAAAAGCTGCTAACCAACATACTTGTTTAACTTGCTTCAATAACAAGCCAGCACGCTAGCATGATGGTGGTACTTTTGACTTCTCCAAGCTACAAAGTTCTTGCCTATAAATTGAATTTCATTTGCAACTGCGAAGAGGGCCGGTGGAAAAATTGAAAAGGAAAAGCTTTGAAATGTTGCTAAAGATTCCAGGAATCCTAAACTTCAATAAAAAATACAAAACCTGATAGTTTTTGATTTTTGCTTTCACACGCCATTTTCCTTCAAGTGTTTCTTGACCAAATCATCCATACAACTTCTGAATTTTCCAGTCATTCATGGCCCGAGTTAAAGGTTGTTCCAGTCTTCTGAGCACGTGAGGAAGCTGATCAAAACATTATGAGTAGTCAGAACCAGGCTCTAGTTCACAGGACCTTTCTCAGCTGCAAGGTAAGCTTCTGCTGACTCTCATCATATCACTTAGGCATTATTAAACTTGCTTGTCCAAAATACAATGTAGACATCCTGATTCTGATGTTGTACATATTATTAGGTTTCATGTATTTGTCTTCCTAAGTAGGGAGAACATCAGTTTAGAACTTCTTAAGGAAACTAGGATTAGCAAATACATGCTTGTTTCTAGTTTACAGTCTTGATATTTTTTTGTTTCTGAAACCATGTTGGAAACCTGCCATAATTGCTATGTTTGTGTTTTCTGTTCTGTTAAGAAATGACTAAGTTATAGATGTTCTGATTAGCTTGAAGAAAGAGATGGAATTTATCACCAGAGTCTACTAGTAATACATGTTTATGCTTTTGCTTCTAATACCAGATGTACAGCCACCCCAGTGGTAGACAGTGCGCACGCATTAGACATTAGTGCTAGTGGTCCTGAGTTCTAGCCCCAGAAGAATCTTTTTTAAGTTTATTTAGTGACATTTGCACCCATTTATCTGTCAAACAATATCCCTAAATCAGAATTTCTAAATAGCCTTACCCAATAGCATTATCACCTCACTCTCTCTAATAGACAAAACTTCTGATCTGCCAGTGACATTAGAACTTCTAGATTCCCAACTGTACCAGAGTTCCTAGACACCCTCAGCAATCAGAACTTTTAGATTTTCCTTTTTTCCCAGCAACCTCAGAACTTGGTATACCCTGACCCATAACTTATGACCTTTTACTTTCCTACTAACATTTTCTCTCTTACAGGTTATCAGAGTCAAAACTTCTATTCCTTCTCGCTTCAGCAAAGTGCTGATTCTGACTCCTTTTTCTCTTATTTATCTTATTTTAGCTTTTAATAACCAAAAGCACCAAAAACATTTCATATTTACATAATTTATTTTATCCCTTTTAAAACACAAAAATTCAAAGATCGAAAATGTTTTCTTAAGCAAACTTATTTCTTTTTAACAAAAAAAAACTAGTCCACTTTGCATTTCTTGTACATTATTTCAATATGGTTGTAATAGATAACTAGGTATTTAATTTATCACAATCCCCATTGTAAATTTGTACACCCCATCCCATTAATGATGTAATAGTGTAGGACTTTACCTTTTCGCGTCTTATTACTTATATATATTGCTAGTAATTAGGTGTATATGGCAAGATAAAAATAACAAATAGACAACCCAAAAATCAAAGACTAAATGCATGAAATCAAACACACTATTCACACATGCACCCTTAGGGTAATCTCACTTGTTGCCTCGAAAAAATAGTCATGTCCCTCGAACATGGGCGTTTTAGCAAAGACCCTCGATAAAAGATCGTAGTCCCTCGATGATCCTCGATGTTGCCTTCGGTAAACGATCTAGTCCCTAAAACGACATTGCTAAAACGTACTATAGGTTGCCCTCTATGACTATACAAACTTCCCATACCCATCCCTCTACATCCAACGATGGGGCTTCTCACCCAAACAATGGTAAGATAGCAACATCTAAAGGAGGAGGAAAAGAACATCTAAGACCTTTTGAGTGGGTAGATTCGCTCCTAGTTGCTTGTTTGCTCACAACAAAAACATTTTTATACACTAACACACTCATTTGAAACATTTTCAAGAGACAAACACATTGTACGCGTTCTTATAGAAACGAGAGTCATTACAAAGAATATACCTTTTCAAAATCTCTTTCAAAAAACACATTCCACAAACACATTTTGAACTATTTTTGAAACAACACTTTGTACGCGTTCTCATAGAAATGAGAACCATTACAAAGACATTTTCAAAATAATTTCAAAACCCACATCACAAGCACACTTTCAAACAAAATCAAGTGATCTAGCAAGCAACTAAGAGCTCGTAGATAACTAAGGATGAAAGGGGTACTAATACTTTCCCTTTTCATAATCTACCCCCCGAACTCAAGAAAACATCTCTAGAGATCTTTCCTGTTCTTTTCAGCCTTTCCTTTTGGATAAAAGAAAAGTCGGTGGAGACTCTTGCTATCTGCAACATTTGCGATCAAACGCAAAACACCCAAGTCATTTCTCCCACCGTATCATAGAACTGGCGACTCTGTTGGGGACTATATACTTAAAAAGTGGGGTTACCTTAGGGTTAGATCGCATTTACTTGCTTTCCTTGTTTGACTTGCATGATTTACATTATGGTTCCTTGTTTGGGTTTTATTTTGATCCTCCACCCAGATCTGGGGAAACCTTTTAGGTAAGTAGCAATAGATCTTGGAAACTGTGTGGGGTATACCAACACGGTTGAAGCGATGGCTACATTGATGCGACACTTTGGTTGGTACCCGTAGCCCTTGAGTTAATCAAGGAGAATAAGGGGTCGTTGCATGCTGTCATAAAGCGTCAACTGACCTTAGAACCTTTAAATGAACAACTTGGCCATTAGGACGTAGTGAGATGGCCGTCTTTGGTGTATTCCCAAAGTCGAAAGATACTCGATGCTACACTCATTGAGACTTAACTCCTGAGCTTTGTTTGGTTGCGAGTCAATCGCCTATCGAACAAAGCTTGTGGGAAATGTCAGTGATTTTGAGATCCCTTAGAACCCATTTACTATTTATAGGACAGTTTGAACCAATCCAACTTCAAGAGGGTACTTACCTATAAACCCCATGCAATCCTAAACCTAAGGACTTGTCTGTTTTGTGTATATGATTATTCGTATACAATAACTTTCTTACTTTACATACTTGTACAAAACATCATAGCATCATACCATAGCATTTTCAATAACCATTTCAAGGATCTCGAGGGTCGTTGATGCAAGGTCACATTGTACTAGATGTCTACCAAGGGGAAAGAGGATTTATTTTCCTCTAACCAAACACCATCAAAGATCAAGTACAACAACTTGAGTCAAGGGCTACAACCCACTTGACATGGTGAGCTTAATTATCGTGGAAGGACATCCACCGATACAAAGTTCTCCAATCAAATTTGTAAGTGACTACTAACATTTACCCCGCGAGATCCTTGAAAACATGTGTTGTACCCAAAACTTTTCCCTCCCATATTTCTCAATACATTTCAATTGAGGTCCTCAAATTGCTCAGAGAAGTTCAAGGGTTGACCAGACAAAATCTCTTCTAAGGCAGTCTATCTCAAATTAGGGTTTCATTTTGCATCAAGATGTTTGAGTCCAAAGGATCCAAAATTCTCACCATTGCCCTAATATATTCTCAAGATCATCCATGTCAAGTTTCAAGCCTTGTAGAGGAAGTTTGCTCAGTCAATTGCTCAAAGCCCTGAAAATCGATTGTGTTAGGGCAAAAGTCAACTGTGGCCCACATACAGTCAAACTTCAAGACTTTTGGTCAACATTCTCATTTTGAAGTATTATTCATCATTTGATCAAGGGTTTATCATGATTCCTCAAGGATTTCTCACAATTCATCAAAACCCAAAAGTTGCTAAATTAGGGTTTTGTAGGAAAAGTCAACTCAACTTTGACCAAGCATAACTTTCTCATACTTTATTAAAAATGATCCATCCAAAGCCAATTTTGAATAGGATGTAATTCCCTACAATTAATCTTCATCTCCCAAGTTCAAAATATGCACTCACAATAAGATATAAATTTGGATATTATAGGTCATTTTGAAAAGTCAACAAAAACACCTTTTGGGTCAAAGCTTCATACATGAACATGAAAGACTCAATTGAGATGAGACAAAAAGGTTTGCTTAAAGGACATATTAATCTTTATAAAAAGTCCAAGAACACCTCTCTAGGGTTAAAATTGAGAGAGTTATGCATTGGCCAAGTTGACCTTTTTTGCAAAATTGCCAAAAGTCAAATGTGGCCAAAATTGCATTTTTTCCCAAATGGGCCCAACTTTTTATGCTTGCACTGAGTTTGTAATGTGACTCACGACCCATGATCCCTTCCACTTGTCATTCTTTTATTTTTGTCATTTATTTTGATTTTATTTCATTTAAATCAAATAAAATCAAAATAAAATAATGAAAATATCAAAAACTAATTAAATCTTGAGATTTTGTGCATGATTAGGTCCAATACACAGCTGGAAACAAGATCAAATTGTGCAAGGTTCAAAATGGACAGAAAAAGATTGATTTTTCTTGATTTGGAAAGATTTTGCACAAGGATCAAATCATGAATCAATAATCATAATTGGAAAAGATTTGAAACAAATTGTAACCCTAATACATTCTTGGATACATAAGGAACAAGGGCAGACCAAAAAACAAGAGGCTAGAGGCGTGCAAGAGAGAAAACAAAATTGCAAAAATTCAAGAAAAAGTTGCAAACTTATTTCCAAGTTTCAGGCCTTCTCAAGCCATTCTAACCATCCCAATCATTTGCTGGACATCCCTGGATCGTATTGCAACCGTTAGCAAGCTTCCCCACGCTCAGAATCACGCTGTAAGGTTCATACAGTTTGGTTCTTTTCTTGAATTTGATTACGTTGATTCTGACACATTTAGCATGATTAATTGATATATTCATAATCCTTGAGATGTTTGCAAGCTAATGGTTATATGCAATTGTATTTTTATTGACTGTACAGCAAAGTGCCATGGCTATGGTTTTTTCTTCGTTTTTAGGGATTTACTGTACAAGAACAATTAGCCATTAATAATGGTACCATGATGCTTGTGAGGTTGCAACGAGTTGATTGGTACCATTGGTTTTCATTTATCATGCTTGTATGAGATTTTGGAAATGCATAGGGTTGTACCTACACTCAGTGTCCGTAGGTAAAAGTCATGGAACTTACAACGATGGTGGGAGGAAAAAGATGGTTTATATGGTACTCCCTGACTTTCCCATTTGAATTTCACGCGTTTCAGAATTTGGCTTTTTGTTTTTATCATATAATATTTATTTGTTATCATTTATACAACTAACATGGCCAGCTCAGTTGGCAAGCGTGCATTGTGATAATGCTCAATGACCTGGGTTCGATCCCCAGGTCCCAACTTTCGCTTCATATTATTTTTTCTTACATAATCAGGTGCACATGTATCCCCTGCGTCCACCATACATCATCAGTATCCAACCATCAGATCATCAACATGCCAGATCCAAGGCCTTCCCAATGAAGGTCCACCATTTGCCTAAGTCAAGCGTATGCATGGGATTGGAGAAGTCAAAAGGGCCAGGAGCATTGTTGGGCCAGGAATTTCCAACGACACCCCCTTCTTGCTAAACAACACTAGGCCCATTCTTTTTCTTTTTTAGTTATTTCTTTTATTTAATTTAATTTATTTAATTAGTTTAAACATTTTCTAACACAATTAATTTCTTTTTTCACAAAAAATCATAAAATCAAGAATTTCACAAAAATTAGAATTAGGTTTTTATTTTATCAAATTTAATTTAATGATTAGTTTAATTTAATTTAGGGTAATTCTAACTTTTTATATAATAAAAATCAATTAGAAAAAATTAGGGTTAACTTTTGATTTAATTTTTATTCCTTTCTCAAAATAAAAAAAATACAAAAATAGGTTAATTTAATTATTTTTCTTAATTAAAATTAATTAGTAATTAGGTTTTTTATTTATTCAATTAAACTTTATTTTCTCAAAATAGCACAAAAACCACAAAAGATGATTTTTTTTTTAAAATTACAATTAGGCTTAGTTAGGGTCAAAACCCTAAATCTCTCGTTTTCGATTCATCACGGTATGTAATAGTTTAAATTATGATTTTTCTTTATTTATCGTTTTTACGGGTTTTTTGGCTATGTAATTAATCCCTACCCCGAAGCCTTGTAATTAGCGTAGGTTTTTATTTCTCGCATTTTAATTCTCGCAAATATTAATTGTTTAGATGTATGCTAATAGGATTGTATGACAAGATTGCATGATAATTTAAAATTGCTAGAAAACCCTAATGTGCAAAGATAATAACTGAAATCAAATCACTCGCACATGCGCACTCTTAGGGTATACTCTCACTTCGGTTGCCTTCGGTAAACGGTCATTAAGTATAGGGTGTCTTAGTGGTTACCCTCCTGTCTAAACAAAGATCAAAAGTCTCGTTCGGAAATGTTTCCTCGGAAATGTTTCATCGAATATGATCTTAAGACTATAGGGTTATTACTAAGACGTCCTAACATTGCCTTAGTGATCGTACGTCCCTTTCGAATTGACCCTTACAACTCCAACGACGGTGCTACCTATTTCACAATAATAGGATAGAGCTGTCTAAAGGAAACAAGAACATAAACAATCCTTTTTCGAGTAGGTAGATGCTAGTAGTTACTTGCTCAAAACAAACTTTTTTTCACACCAAACACTTTTCAAACAAAGTTTTCAAAAAAACACTTCGTAACACTCTTGAGGACAGAAGCAAGGGTTAAAACGAAGTAAAACAAAACTTTTCAAAACGAACACACACAAGCAATTTTAAAAGATGAGCAAGTACCTAAGAGCCCATGGAAAACCATGGATACAAAGGGTGCTAACACCTTCCCTTTCTATAATCTACCCCCCGTACTCAAAATCTCGAAAAAGAAATTTTTCTTTGCTTTTTTCCTTTCCAGTTGGGTAAAATAAAAGTCGGTGGCGACTCTTGCTTACCGCGACATTTTGCGAATACAAATGCAAAACACAAACTAGCATTTCCAAAATAGTCGGTTCTACCACCACATCACATAACTGGTGACTCTGCTGGGGAAAGTTTATAAGTGGGGTATACCTTAGGATTTAGTTCATTATAATTGCTTCTCTTGTTTGTTTTGGTTGCTTTAGTTTTAAGGGTTTTGTTTGGGAGTTACTATAGATCCTAACCCGGATCTAGGGACACCTTTTAGGTAAGTAGCAATAAACTGTGAGGGAACTGTATGGTGTAGATCGATACGGTTGAAGCAGTAGCTATGTTGATGTGGCACATTAGTTGGTACCGGTATCGCTTGTGGAGAAATGAGGAGAATATGGGGCCTCTACGTGTGTCGTTAAGCATCAACTGACCTTAGAACCCTTAATCGACCAACTTGGCCATTAGAAAGTAGTGAGATAGCCGGCCTCGGTGTAAAGCTGAGAACTGGTTGATACTCGATGCTACACTCATTGAGACCATACTCTCGAGATAGTTCTGGCCGAAAGAAAAGATTGTGTGAGCTAAAACCATGACCGATGGAGGATGGTCAATGATATTGAGAACCTCTATAACCCGGTTACTTTTGCTATGAAAGGTTGAAACCAACTGAACTTTAAGAGGGTAATACCTTAGACCCCATGCAAGCCTTAAACTTAAGGGCTTTTGTGTGATTTGACTGTGTTTGCAATACCTGTTGTTTGCTATACCTGTGGTTTATCATGACATCATGCATCATAACATGGCATTCATGCTTCATTACACTAACCATTTCAAAGACCAAGGGAATTTATCTTTGTTCTGTTTTACAGATCATGGCTTCCATGCGTAGAAATACTATCCGAGTAAACTTTGTGCAAATACCTGCCTAACTTAAAGAGCTAGCCTCAAGAGTTTCTGAGACTTCTATGTTCATTAAGAGACACGGTCAACTTCTCAGTCTGGTTACTTTAAATCTTGATGAACAGATGATGAGCGTACTATTTCAGTTCTTTGATCCCGTGCATCATTGCTTCACCTTTCCAGATTACCAGCTCGTACCCACCTTGGAAGAGTTCTCTCATCTATTAGGCATATCCATTCTCAAAAAGGTACCCTTCACAGGTATGGAAGAAGTTCCTAGGCCAGAAGACATCTCCTCGGCTTTGCATTTGAAACTGGCTGATGTGGTATCCAATTGGGAAACTCGAAGTGGGGTCAAAGGTTTTCTAGCCAAATTTCTGATGGACCAGGCTCAACTATTTTAGGATGATTTGGATTTTCAGGATTTTGAAGATGTCTTGGCTCTTCTTATCTATGATTTGGTTCTCTTTCCTAATCCAGACTCCTTTGTAGATGTAAATGCTGTCAAGATTTTCCTTTCTTGCAACCCTGTGCCTACCTTGCTTGGAGATATCTTGCATGCCCTCCATACACGTACTATGAAGAGAAGAGGGACTCTTATGTGCTGCATGCCATTGTTGTCAAGGTGGTTTATTTCGCACCTCCCTAAGTCTGTGCTGAAGAATGAAGAAGGTTTGGGTTGGTCGTACAGAATAATGTCACTTGCTCATACAGATATTCTTTGATGTTCCCGGGCTATGGAAGACACTGTTGTTATTGACCGTTATGGGGGGTACCCTAATGTCCCATTACTTGGTATCATAGGGGGTATCACTTACAATCCTTGTCTAGCTTTACGACAATTTGGTCGTGCTCGAAGAGATGGTCCCTATGAGTTACTTCTTGAGGACATTGTATTTGACTATAAAGAGGATGTTAAGGAGCATCATCGGAGGTTCATACGAGCTTGGGGCATGGTGAACAGATCTGACCCCGAAGAGTTGGGACCAAAGACTTCCCTTCCTATGCAACCTTACCTCCAATGGGTCCGAGCTCTTGCCCAAAAGCTTATGATGCCTTATGAGGCCGTATTACCAGTGATTGTGGAGCCCACTAATGAAGAAGGCATTCCTTACATGGTTCTCTATCCTTACATGCCCACTGATCCTGGGGAGCTACAGAGGTCTTGGATTCAGCTGAAGAATAAGCGCGATACTTACCGGGAACAGTACCATGAGCAAGAAAGGAAGATTTTGAAGCTCACCAGGCAGCTCGAGGAAGAAAGAGTGATCAATGACTATATCAGCACAAAGAGGAAGCGACCATGGGACTTTTGATTTTGCTTTTTCTAGTTTTAGATTTGTTTTATTTACTTCTTTGTAACGCCTTAAAGTCATTGTTGAACCCTTCAAGTTTAAACTAATAAAGTTTTCGTTTATTTTGGTTTGCAAATTTAAATCTCCCAAAGTCTTTGAAATCATTACATGCGCATCCCATTATCATGCACATCATTACAGGTACCCCTAAAGGTTTCTCATCTTCTTCGCTGTTTATTTCAACAGAAATGTCTTTCGATCAAGCCATCAAAGATCTTCAGGAGTAGAACACCCAGTTCCAACAGATGTTCATAAGTCTGGCTAAAGGGAAAGAGGATCTGAAGACCCTTATTCTGAAAGAGAAGAAAAATAAGAAGAAGACCGGTATTCTGAATATGGGTAGAAGATTCGGAGAAAGGTTGAGGCAACCAGCTGATCTGACCGCCTCGTCCAAAGAAGGGGAGAATCAAGAAAGGGAAAAGGACCCTAGTCCTATAGTTTCTGACAACGATACTGATTACAATGATGAGCAATATCTTCCTGCTGAGGATAGATACAAGCAGCTAGAAGACCGTTTGAGCGCTATGGAGATTCAGAAAATACCTGGTTTGGATTTCAGAGAATTGGGACTGGTATCGGGAGTGGTCATCCCTCATAAGTTCAAAGCTCCGGTTTTTGCCAAGTACGATAGATTATCCTGCCCAAAGCTCCATCTCCGCTCTTATGTCAGGAAAATCCAACCCCACACTGCTGATAGAAATTTGTGGGTGCACTTCTTTCAAGATAGTCTGTCAGGTACTCAACTCGAATGGTTCTATTAGTTAGAGGGGGCCAGTGTCCAAAACTGGGAAGATCTTGCTGCTGCTTTCTACAAGCAGTATCAGTACAACGCTGACCTTGCCCCCACTCATACTCAGCTCCAGGGTATGTCCATGGATGCAGGTGAAGGTTTTAAGGATTATGCTCAAAAGTGGAGAGACTTGACTGGAAGAGTCCAACCCCCTTTGTCTGATAGGGAGTTGGTTGACATGTTTCTAGGGACGCTATCTGGTCCATTTTTCAATTACTTGATCGGTAGCTCGTCATCTGGTTTCACTGAGTTGATTTTGACTGGAGAAAGAATGGAGGTTGGCATTCGAAGTGGTAAAATACAGAAGGATGTCTCTTCGAGTTCGGTAAAGAAGCCTTTCGCTGGTAAGAGCAGATCTAAACACCGTCAAACGGTAAATGCTGTAGTGATACCAAGACCCACAGTTACTCCACAATGCAACAATCAACAAAGGGTGGAAAGACCACAACGGAAGTTTACCCGCATCAACATGACTTTGGCTGAAGTTCTACCTCATATGTTAAAATCCAACTTGGCAACCTTGCGAGAGGCTCCTAAGAATCCAAACACTACTTCTCCCAGATACAATCCCAACGCGTGGTGCGTCTACCATTCTGAGAGTCCAGGCCACGATACAAATGATTGCTGGGCTATGAGAAATAAAGTACAAGATTTTCTCGAAGCCAAGGAGATAGAGTTTGATGCTCCAGAAAATCCGAATGTTATAACTGCTCCCATGCCCAAACATGGTCGTGGAGTTAATGTTGTTGACACCGATTTGTTTGTGACCTCTGTTGAACAAATTTCTACTCCTCTGATGACTGTTAAGAGGAATTTGTTGTTGGCCGATTTATTTCTGGGTTATGGTGAAGGTTACCACATGTGTTCGATTATACCTTCTGGTTTCCATTTGTTGAAGTCAGGTGTTCAGCGCATGATGGATAATAAAGAAATTTTGTTTAAAAAGACTATGATTCTTGTTGTTCCAAATGAAGACATCGCCATTATAACCATTTCCGCCAATCCTTCCAAGGTTTCCTCGAGAAAACCTGTTAGGATTACACCTGTTCAAAGAATTGCTCCGCTTATAATCACTATTCCTGGTCCCATCCCGTACACCTCAGATAAGGCCGTCCCATGGCATTACAGTGCTGATGTGTACTATCATGGTATTAAGCAAGATCTGCAGAATGAAGAATCTAATACTGATGTCAGTAATATTATCGGGACTAGTAAAGTTACCCGAAGTGGAAGGTCTTCTCTCCTGAGATTTCCCTGAAGACTATCATCAAGCCTACTGTTATTCCAACTGCTGCTCCAACCAGCACTCCTGACATTTCTCCTGTCCCTACTCAAGTTAGTACACCTGCAACTATTCTTGTTCTTACTCCAGTTATCACCTCTGCTGCTGAGCCATCCGGGACTCGGGGCAAGGAAATTATAGGTGAGCCTTCCCGGACGGAGGCACCTAAGAAAATCGTTGTGGAAGCCTCTAAACAAGAAATAGAGGAAATCCTGAAAATTATCAAGAAGAGCGACTACAATGTGGTCGAGAAGCTGGGGCAAACCTCGTCAAAGATATCCATATTGTCTCTGCTGTTATGTTCTGAAGCCCATGCGAAGGCTTTGATTGCATTTCTCAAGACTGCACATGTGCCGCAAGAAACTTCAGTAGATCAGTTCAAAGATTACGTGGCTAGCCTGACTGCTGACAATGGGCTAGGATTCTCAGATGCGGATCTGACACCAAAGGGGAGCAATCATAATGATGCTCTACATGTCTCGATTGAGTGCAGGGGCACCACTATGGCGCATGTGCTGGTAGATACCGGGTCCTCACTGAATGTTCTGCCAAAGAAAGCGTTAGACCGTCTAGATTGTGAAGGTTTGATTCTAAAACCGAGTAACATTGTGGTAAGGGCTTTTGATGGATCAAAAAGAATGGTGGACGGGGAGGTGGACATCCCTGTCAAAGTGGGTTCTCAGACCTTTGGGTCCACCTTCTACGTGCATGATGATGGTATTTTTGACTTCTCCAAGCAACAAAGTTCTTGCCTATAAATTGAATTTTATTTGCAACTGTGAAGAGGGCCGGTGGAAAAATTGAAAAGGAAAAGCTTTGAAACCTTGCTAAAGATTCCAGGAATCCAAAACTTCAGCCACAAATACAAAACCTGCTAGTTTTTTATTTTTTCTTTCAAACGCCATTTTCCTTCTAGTGTTTCTTCACCAAATCATCCATACAACTTCTGAATTTTCCAACCATTCATAGCCCGAGTTAAAGTTTGTTCCAGTCTGCTGAGCACGTGAGGAAGCTGGTCAGAACATTACAAGCAGTCATAACCAGAATCCAGTTTATGGGACCTTTCTCAGCTGCAAGGTAAGCTTCAGCTGACTCTTATCATATCACTTAGGCATTATTAAACTTGCTTGTCCAAAATACAATGTAGACATCCTGATTCTGATATGCATATTTTGAGGTTTCATGTATTTGTCTGCCTAAGTAGAGAGAATATCAGTTCAGAACTTCTTAAGGAAACTAGGATTAGCAGATACATGCTTGTTTATGGTTTACAGTCTTGACATTTTTATGTTTCTGAAACCGTGTTGGAAACCTGCCATAATTTCTATGTTTGTGTTTTCTGTTCTGTTAAGAAATGACGAAGTTACAGATGTTCTGATTAGCTTGAAGAAAGATATTGAATTTTTCATCAGAGTCTACTAGTAATACATGTTTATGCTTTTACTTCTAATACCAGATGTACATCCACCCCAGTGGTAGACAGTGTGCACGCATAAGACATTAGTGCTAGGGGTCCTGGGTTCTAGCCCTAGAAGCATCTTTTTTAGGTTTATTTAGTGAAATTTTCACCCATTTATCTGTCAAACAATATCCCTAAATCATAATTTCTAGATAGCCTTACCCAACAACATTATCACCTCACTCTCTCAAATAGCCAGAACTTCTGATCTGCCAGTGATATTAGAATTTCTAGATTCCCAGTTGTACCAGAGTTCCTAGACTCCCTCAGCAATCAGAACTTTTAGATTTTCCTTTGTTCCCAGCAACCTCAGAACTTCGTATACCCAGACCCAGAACTTCTGACCTTTTACTTTCCTATTAACATTTTCTCTCTTGCAGCATATCAGAGTCAGAACTTTTGTTCCTTCTCGCTTCAGCAAAGTGCTGATTCTGACTCCTTTTTCTCTTATTTATCTTATTTTAGCTTTTAATAACCAAAATCACCAAAAACATTTCATATTTACATACTTTATTTTATCCCTTTTAAAACTCGAAAATTCAAAGATCGAAAATGTCTTCTTAAGCAAACTTATTTCTTTTTAACAAAAAAAACTAGTCCACTTTGCATTTCTTGTACATTATTTCAATATGGTTGTAATAGATAACTAGGACTTTAATTTCTCGCAATCCCCATTGTAAATTTGTACACCCCATCCCCTTAATGATGTAATAGTCTAGGACTTTACCTTTTCGCGTCTTATTACTTTCATATATTGCTAGTAATTAGGTGTATATGGCAAGATAAAAACAACAAACAGACAACCCAAAAATCAAAGACTAAATGCATGCAATCAAACACACTATTCACACATGCACCCTTAGGGTAATCTCACTTGTTTCCTCGGAAAAATAGTCATGTCCCTCAAACATGGGCGTTTTAGCAAAGATCCTCGATAAACGATCGTAGTGCCTTGATGACCCTCGGTGTTGCCTTCGGTAAACGATCTAGTCCCTAAAAAAACATTGCTAAAACGTCCCATAGGTTTCCCTCTATGACTATACAAACGTCCCACACCCACACCTCTACATCCAACGATGGGGCTTCTCACCAAAACAATGGTAAGATATCAATATCTAAAGGAGTAGGAAAAGAACATCTAAGACCTTTTGAGTGGGTAGATTCACTCCTAGTTGCTCGCTTTCTCACAACAAAAACATTTTTATACACTAACACACTCATTTGAAACATTTTCAAAAGACAAACACTTTGTACGCGTTCTTATAGAAATGAGAGCCATTACAAAGAAGACACCTTTTCAAAATACTTTCATAAAACACATTCCACAAACACCTTTTGAACTATTTTCAAAACAACACTTTGTGCGTGTTCTCATAGAAACGAGAACCATTACAAAGACATTTTCAAAATACTTTCAAAACCCACATCACAAGCACACTTTCAAACAAAAACAAGTGATCTAGCAAGCAACTAAGAGCCCGTAAATAACTACGGATGAAAGGGGTGATAATACCTTCCCTTTTCATAATCTACCCCCCGAACTCAAGAAAACAACTCTAGAGGTCTTTCCTGTTCTTTTCAAACTTTCCTTTTGGATAAAAGAAAAGTCGGTGGCGTCTCTTGCTATCCGCAACATTTGCAATCAAACGCAAAACACCCAAGTCAGTTCTCCCACTATATCACACTGGGTACCTTTATGTCTTTATCATTCTAAAACTTTCTTTCTCTCTCATTCTAGTATTTTTAATCATTTATATATCATAAAAAATATACACTTAAGGCACCAAAGTTACCATATAGGAAAGACTCATATCCTGCATGATTATCATATATATTTGTTGGTTAAATTCAAATCAATCTTGGGTAAATCAAAAGGCATATTCCCTTGGGCAGTGAGAAGTTTATTCCTTTAGGGAACTAGAAATAGTAAATGCTGTAACTTTAAATATTCTATCATGTTACTCTATATAAATCATATTGTATCTCATTTTATAAGTTAGTTGGACAATATACAAAAGAAAGAAGTTCATAGACCACTCTCATTCTCTTCATATATCTTCAAATTGGTATCAGAGCGCATGATAAATATGTTGGGACAAATGCCACTGCCACAACTTTCAAAGTCGAATCATGAGAACCGAAGTATCCAGATGAAGGCGTTGTTGGGATCGTTAGATGTATGTGAAGTAACTAACGATGGGTTTGAAGAACCATCAAATACGACAGAAACACAGCTGCTCAGAACAAGGCGTTGAAAGAAACGCGAGCAAAGGATAAAACATCATTGTACATGCTGTTCAGAGCAGTTGACGAATCGGTCTTCAAAAAGATAGCTGGTTCGACTACATCGAAGAAGGCGTGGGACACGCTATAAAAATATTTCAAAGGAGCAGATAGAGTCAAGAAAGTTCGATTGCAGACTCTTCGAGGAGAAATGGAGAGAATGAAGATGAAGGAGACAAAATTCGTATCAGACTACATCACTCGTGTGCAGATAGTGGCAAATCAACTCAATCGAAATGGATAAGCAGTGTTTGCTGCTCGTATTGTTGAAAATATTATGAGATCTTTGACAGACAAGTTTGAAAACATAGTATACGCAATAGAAGAAGCAAAAGACCTTTCGACAATCACTGTTGAAGAAGTGGCTGGTTCACTTGAGGCACATGAACATCACAAAATAAAGAAGAAGGAGGAGGCACTTGAGAATATAGAACCCAACAGTGATGAAAAGACACTTTTCTCTCAAAATTGGTGTGGGAGAGGACATGGACGTGGAGGACGTAATGGTGGTCGAAGTTACCAAAATGGCAACTTCGACAAAGGACAATCAAGTCAACAAAACTGGCATGGAAGAGGATGTGGCCTGAGAGGTGGTAAATTGAATTACAACAATATCGAATGTTACAAATGCAACAAACAGGGGCACTATGCGAAAGATTGAAACTCCTACAATTTCTATAACTGTGGTAAAATGGGACATCTTACAAAAGACTGTCGTCACAGAAGAAAGGTAGAAGAAACAAAAAATCTTTCCCTAGAAACAAAATCGAATGAAGGATTTTTGTTAATGACTCAAAAGGAAGCAGATGCAGAAAATGACACTATGTGGTACCTGGACTCAGGAGCAAGCAACCACATGTGTGGTCATAAGCACATGTTCAAAGAAATAAACAAGATTGATGATGGTCATGTTTCTTTTGAGATGCGTCAAAAGTAAGAGTCGAAGGAAAAGGAACAATCAGTTTCTTGCAGAAGGATGATTTGATAGGATCTATCCAAGATGTGTATTATGTACCAAACCTCAAAGAAAATATTTTGAGTCTGGGACAACTCACAGAAAAGGGTTATTCGATTCTCATGGAAGATCGAATTACACTTAAAAGACAAGTCAGGACGTCTGGTTGCTCAAGTCGAAATGGGGAGAAATCAAATGTACAAGTTGAACTTGAGAAGCATTCGAGTAAAATGTTTGCAAGTCAATGTCGAAGGCCAAGCATCCATGTGGCATCTTAGTTTTGGTCATTTACATCAAGCTGGACTAAGGAGGTTAGCAAAGAAAAATATGGTGCATGGACTGCCAGACGTGGAATTCGAAGAAAAATTCTGTGAAGATTATGTGTTTGGCAAAAAAATGAGAACCCCATTCTAATCGAAGGCAGAATATCATGCCAAACAAATTCTGGAATTGATTCGCATTGACATATGTGGACCAATTACCCCAGAATCCTTCAGTGGCAAAAACTATTTTATATCCTTTATTGATGATTTGTCAAGGAAAACTTGGGTGTACTTTCTGAAATAAAAATATGAAGCCTTCATAGCATTCAAGAAGTTTAAGATAATGGTTGAAAAAACAACAGATAAGCACATCAAAGCCCTTCGATCAGACAGAGGTGGGGAGTTTACTTCGACAACCTTTATGAAGTACTGTGAAAAGCAAGGCATAAGAAGATTTCCGACTGCAGCTTACTCACCCCAACAAAATGGTGTAGCGGAAAGGAAGAATGGAACAGTCCTTGACATGGTTCGATCAATGCTGAAGAGAAAAAACATGTCGAAGGAATTTTGGGCATAAGCAGTACAATGTGCTATCTACGTTCAAAACAGATGTCCATATTCAAAGCTGGGAGATTTAACACCTCAAGAAGCTTGGAGTGGTCAAAAGCCAACTATGTCTCACTTCAAAGTGTTTGGAAGTGTGGCTTATGCACATGTACCTGATCAAAGAAGAACAAAGTTGAAAGATAAGAGTCAGAAATACATACTCATTGGGTATGATGAGAAAATTAAAGGTTACAGACTTTTCGATCCAATAAACAAAAAGGTGATAGTGAGTAGAGATGTTTGAGTGAACGAAGAAAGCAAGTGGGTGTGATATAATAGGAGAACTGACTTGGTTGTTTTGCGTTTTATCGCAAATGTTGCAGTTAGCAAGAGTCACCACCGACTTTTCTTTTATCCAAAAGGAAAGGATGAAAAGAACAGGAAAGACCTTTGAGATTGTTTCTTGAGTTCGGGGGGTAGATTATGAAAAGGGAAGGTATTAGCACCTTTTTCATCCATGGTTTTCCATGGGCTCTTAGTTGCTTGCTAGATCACTTGCTTTTGTTTGAAAATGTGCTTTGTGTGGTTTTTGAAAGTATTTTGAAAAGGCGTCATCGTTTAGGCAAACCTTGTAATGATTCTCGTTCGTAAGGATGTATACAAAGTGTTGATCTTTTGAAAATGTTTTCAAGTTTGAAAGATGTTTTTGAAAGTGTTGGTGTTTGTTTTAAAAATAGCAAGGATGTTTTGGTTTAAAATTGAGCAAGCAACTAGGAACAATCTACCTACTCAAACGTCTTTCATGTTTATTTCCTCTTTCTTTTGATATTGTTATCTTACCATTGATTTGGTAAGTAAACCTATCTTTGGATGTAAACGGGACAGGCGTGGGTCATCGTATAGCCATGATTAGCAATGTTGCAAGGTATCTTAGCATCTTTCTTTAGGGACTAAGATCATTTTGAAAAGGCAACATAGATAGTGTCATCGAGGGACTATGATCTTGTATTTTTGCTTGTTTTTGCTAAGATACCTCACATGCATAATGTTGTACCCCAAAATTTGCCCTCCCATATTATTCAAGGTTTTATCAAGAATCATCCTCAAATGGTTCAAGATTCCTCAAGGGTTGCACAGTCTAAATGCCTCCTAAGCCAGTCAGAATTAGGGTTTTGGTTCTCTCAGTGAATTTGAGGTTTTCAAGGGCTCAATCAAGTCATATATGCCCATATACATTGCCAAGAATCTACATGCCAAGTCTCAAGACTCACAAAGGCAAATTGCACAGTCAAAAGCCATATTTGGTTCACAATCAACTGTAGGGGTAAAATGGTCATTTGGCAGTCAAAAGTCAGAATTTTTGGTCAACATCTTATTTTGAAGCCACAATCATCATTTGATCAAGCCTTGATCATGATTCCTCAAGCATGGCTCAAAAATCATCAAAGATGCAAAAGTTGCTATTTTTAAACAGTTGAAAAGTCAACTGTAACTTGACCAGGGCATAACTTTTTCATGGTTCATCATAAAAATCCCATCCAATGCTCATTTTGAAGGGGATGACATTTACTACAACTCATATTCACATTCCAAGTCCAAGAAATGCTCACAAAAAGTTATCAATTTCTACATTATAGGTCAATTTCAAAAGTCAACAAAAATGCACTTTAAGTCAAAGACCATAACCTTAGATTGGTAAATCCAAATGACATGGGACCAAAGGCATTGGTTAGAGGACTTCAAGACCTTTCCAAAATGTCCAAGAACATGTTCATATGATCAAAATTGAGCAAGATATGCATTGGAGAAGTTGGGAAATTTTTGGGAATTTGCAAAAGTCAACTTTGCCTAAAACACCTTGTTTTTGCTAATGGGCCTCAAATTCCTTCTTGAAACTTTGTCCAAAGCCTATGCACGACCCATTGAGCTTAAATTGATTTATTTTCTTATTTTAATTAATTAATTGAATTTTTTATTAATATTAATTCATTTAATTGATTTTAAATGTAGGAAAATACCAAGATATGTTTTTTCAAATCTTTTGTGAAGCAAATAAACTGAGGGCAAGCTGGAAAATTCGTGCATCAATCAAAGAGACAAAAATCTCCATGTTTGGCAAGTTTTATCAATCAAAAAGATTGAAAATTATTTGATTTCCAATCAAATATTGAAACTTCAATACAATGGATTTCTTGGCAAGATTGTACCCTAATTCCATGCTACTATATATGCTAAAGCTAACCCTAATGCTGTTCACATACAAATTGCTGCAGAAACACCATAGACAATATTGAAAAATCAAGAAAAAACTCAAAACTGTTTTTGGCCTTCCAGCACGATTCAAAGCTTTCTCTTGATTCTAATGCCTTGCTAGCATACTCAGAAACAATTTGCAATCGAAACCAAGTGTTCAACCTCAAGAAATCGCCTCTAACAGATTCACGGTTTGCTTAACTTTGTCAAAATCGAAACTCATATTTTTATGCATCATTGACATGTTATAACCATTGCTTTGCATTGCTAACACCTTTCTGAAGCTAATGATATAGGTGAATTGTATTATGGTGCCCTGAAACGCAAACCACCATGGATGAATTTTAGGGTTTTCAAGCTCTTAAAAGGGGGCTTTGTGATATAGGAAAAATTAGAGACTCTAAAGCCCATGGTTGAATTCGTCAAGGCCAGACGAATCCAACATGATGCTCGCGAAATATTTATGAGCAGCAAGGAGCTAATCGCTATTTTTCATGCTTGCAGGTTGTGGGGGTTAAAAACCCCCGCTATCTAACCTTGGTTTTACAGTTTCAGTGGGGAAGATGATGATGTGTTCATGCATCATTGGTGGATTCAAAGCTACGCGCGTTTTTTTATTGCTTCCAGCATGATTATTATTTTCCATATATTATATTTGTGTCTCATTATACTTATAAACGCAAGCAGATGGTGGAGTGGTTAGGCGCGCTGGATGTGCATCATTGGGACCTGGGTTCGATTCCCAGGTCCACCCAAACCTTTGTTTCTATTTTTTCTAACAAGATTACATGCAGCATTCCAGAACGAGTCCATCATACATCTTAAGCAATCAGCCTGCCAAGTGGCCACTAACGCCAATCTGATGGCCATGAGGCGTGGACCATGGTGTTCCCCAGTCAAAGCCAGCATGGACGATCTCAGAAGTCAACAAAGGCTTGATGATCATGGGCCTCAGAAATTCCAGATTCACCTCCATCGGGTCCATCAAACCCCCCTGGTTTACTATCTTTTTTTATTTATTTTCTTTTTCCTTTTATTTTCTTTAATAATAATAATTATTATTTAATTAATTAAAAAATTAATATTTTTCATAATAAATTCAGAGAATAAAAAATGTAAATATTTTTATTAATTATTATTATTTATTAACTTATTTTGTAAATAAATTCTAATTAATCAACTCAGTTTAATTTAGGTTTAATTTTAATCTTTTCATAATAAATAAAATCAACTTAGAACTAGGGTTTTCTTGACTTTTAATTTCTTTTCTTTTTATTTTCATTAAAACATAAAAAACACAAAAACACTTTTTTTTCTTTAATTAATTAATTAATTAGTAAATTAGGTTTAATTTTAATTAAATTGCAAAAAAGGACAATTTCAATTCTTTTCTCAAACAGGGTCAAAACCCTAAGGACGTCCCGATTAAATTTCTATTCGCGCATTATTATTTATTTTGATCATATTGATGTACCTGTTTCCAAGGATGTAATAGTTAATTAGGATTTTACCGCTTTCTTTTACTTTCCGCATTTATTTTCCAAACGGGTTATGTTTTTGGCGATGTATAGACCCGCGCCGTGTAATAGCGTAGATTTACCTTTCCGCACTTTATTTTCCACACTCTTAACTGTTAATATGCATGAAAGATTTGTATGAAAATTAAAAACAACTCGTAGATCACAAATAACATGTACAAGACAATTTAACTGGAAAACAACACACATGCACATGCCACTCTTAGGGTATGCCTCACTGGTTGCCTCGACGTGGTCGTCAAGTATAGGGTGTTTTAGAGGTCGCCCTCCTGTCTAAAGATCCAGTTGCCTCGAAACGGTTGCCTCGGATAAAAAGGATCTAGGACATTAGGGTTACCGCTAAGGCGTCCTACTATTGCTTTGGTGACCACACATGTCCCTAATAATCGAATTGACCCGAGTAAATCCAACGACGGTGCTACCTACTTCTCAATAGTGGGATGGTACTGTCTAAAGGACTCTTACACAACCTAATTCCTTAGAGTAGGTAGATTTCTCCTGGGTACTTGCTCTTTCAAAAAATAAAAACATCTTTTCGCACCTACACTTTCAAAAAGTTTTCAAACAAATACTTCATACACTCTTGAGGACAGATACAAGAGTTACTCAGAAATTTTTCAAACGAAACTTTTTCAAAACCCACGCACACTTGAAAAGCAAATAATTTTTGAAAACATAAGAGCAAGTACCTAAGAGCCCATGGATAACCATGGATAGAAAGGATGCTAACACCTTCCCTTTCTATAAATCTACCTCCCGAACCGAGAAACATTCTCGAAAAAGGAATTTTGCTGTGCTTTTGTCCTTTCCATGTTGGAGAACATAAAAGACGATGGTGACTCTTGCTTACCGCGACATTTCGCGAACCAGCTTAAAAAACAGTCAGTTCTATTTCCACCGATCACAGAACTGGCGACTCTGCTAGGGATTCATTAAAAAAGTGAGGTGTACCTTAGGATTAGACCACTCTTATGTTTTCAATTGCTTGTTTTGATTGCTTTTATATTTGTGGGCTGCATCGGAGTTTCATAGATCCTAACCCGGATCTGGGGATACCCTTTAGGTAGCATAAGCTGTGAGGGATCTGTCCGGCGTAGACCGACACAGGTGAAGCAGTGGCTACGTTGGTGTGACACCTTGGTCTGTACCGATATCCCTTGTGTTACAACGAGGAGAATATGGGTCTTCTGAGGAGTCATTAAGCACCAACCGACCTTAGAACCCTAAATTGACCCAACTTGGCCATAAAACAGTAGCAGTATGCTACACTCATTGAGGCTAAACTCTCGCGATGGTTCTGGCCGCAAGAAAAGATTGCGACGCTGGAGTTATGACCGATTGAGGGTAGTCAGTGATATTGAGATCCTCTAGAACCCGGTTACTATTTTCTAGGACAGGTCTTAACCAATGAAACTGAAAGAGGGTAGTACCTAAACTTCATGCTGGCCTGAACTCTAAGGGCTGTCTTGTGTGACTTGTGTGCCTTTAAACTTGACTACTCGCACATTCTTGTTATCTGACATATGAGTTCCTTGCAGGTGTTGTTTATAGTCCTTAATCTGGGCTCATAACAGGGTTTACTTACATCACTCCATGCATAGCATAACACATACCATTGCATATATCCTGCATAAGGACTAACCCATTTCAAGGATCTCAAGGGTTTGTGATGCAGGTCATGATGAACCAACTGGCTAGCAAGGGGCAAAGGGGATTTATTTTCCTCTAGCCAAGGTTGTCCTGAAATCCAAACATGATGACTTGAGTCAGGGGCTATGACCCACTCGATATGGTGAGCTTTGACTCTTGAGGAAGGACTCTCAACAACATGAAGTTCCTTCAATCAAGCTACCAGATTCTAATAATTTTGCTTGTTTACCCCGCGAGATCCTTGAAAACATTGCATGCATATCATACATATCATTGCATTACAGGTACCACTTTTTACAGGTCACTTATCTTCTTCGCTGTTTATTTCAGCAATCATCATGAATCCTAAATCATCCAATGAACAAGCTATCAAGGCCCTCCAGGCCCAGAATGCCCAGTTCCAGGAGTTGGTTATGAGCCTAGCCCAGGGTCAATAGGATTTGAAGACTCTGCTCTTGAAGAAGAAGAAGAAGAAGAGGACTGTGTTGTTCAACCCTAGACGCAAATCTGAGAATGGATCACAAAATGAGGCTGAGCTGGCTACCTCATCTGTGGGTAAAGGCAGTCCCCAAGAGAGAAGGGTTCCTAGTCCCGTGGTCTCCGACAACGAGACAAATTTCAATGATGAACAGTACCCTCCCGCTGAGGATAAGTACAAATAGCTAGAGGACCGCCTAAGTGCTATGGAGATACAGAAAGTGCCTGGCCTGGACTTCGAAGATCTAGGTCTATCCTCTGGGGTGGTGATCCCTCACAAATTCAAAGCCCCTGCTTTTTCAAAATACGACGGGGCTTCCTGTCCTAAGCTGCATCTCAGATCCTATGTAAGGAAGATCCAACCTTACACTGTTGACAAGAATCTATGGATCCATTTCTTCCAGGAAAGTCTTTCAGGGACTCAACTCGAATGGTTCTATCAGCTGGATGGAGCCAGTATTCGTAACTGGGAGAACTTGGCTACTGCATTCTACAAGCAGTATCAGTACAATTCCGACCTCGCTCCTACGCGTACCCAACTCCAGGGTATGTCACTTGGGACGGGTGAAGGATTCAAAGAGTATGCGCAAAAGTGGAGAGACCTTGCTGGAAGGGTGCAACCACCTCTGACTGACTGGGAACTCGTTGACATGTTCTTGGGGACCCTGTCTAGGCCGTTCTTCAACCATCTGATTGGAAATTCTTCTGTTGGGTTTACAGATCTGATCTTGACTGGGGAAAGAATCGAAGCGGGCATCAGAAGTGGGAAGATTCAAGAGGCCACACCTCCTGATAATCATAAAAAGCCTTACACGGGGAAGAAAGAGTCCAATGCTGCATATAGCCAAAAGAGTCGTCGTGACCAACATGCAGGGGCAGTCATGATCTCTGGTTCTGCGTCACGCCGACAACCACAAAAGGGAAATCAGCGAAGGCCAGACGAGCCTAAAAGACAGTTCACCAACATCAACATGCCATTGTCACAAGCACTGCAGCACATGTTGAAGATGAATCTGATTGCGGTAATCAACCCTCCTGCAAATCCCAAGACCTCTTCTCCAAATTACAACCCAGATGTGAGGTGTGCTTATCATTCCGGTAGCCCGGGGCACGATACTGAGGATTGTTGGGCGCTGAAATACAAGATCCAGAATATGATCGATGCCAAGGGGATCGAATTCGAGCCTGCTGAGACTCCCAATGTGATCACTGCTCCCTTTCCAAAACATGGCTAGGATTGAGAAAACTTTTGTTCATTTGAATGTTCAAGTTGTATTTTTCTTTGATTGTTCAAACATTTTATTCATGTCAAACTATCTTATTTCATTAATGCATTACACGTGTCTGTTTTGAAGTAATTATGTTTACTATGCTTAAAACTGCTTTCATTTTTTGATGTTCAACTCTCGGTTAATAATTCTAAGCCTCTTGAGGGAGGATGACGAAAACGATACCACGATCTTTACAGTATGTTTTTGAACAGACCCCGCTGATGAGGTACATGCATTATTTCAATTCCTAAACACTAGAGCTATAACGAAGATAATCCCTCGTCAACCCCTTTGAGCCAAGAAGTAGGAGTTTTTTTCTTTTCGAAAATTAAAACCCTTAATCATAACCTGGGGCAGGGTAGTTCTCTCAGTTGGTCCAGATGCACAACGAATAGCATCAAAGGAGTCCTTCCAAAAGCAAAAGACAGTGATGGTTCCGAACAATCGTAAAGACAGACAGTCATTATCTTTCAAAATAAAAGCCCAATAAGTCAAAACCTACGAAGGAGACTTATAAAATTGGGGCATCCCGCTGACTGTAATCACAAAAAGGAACAGTTCAGGCAAAAAACAGGGATAAAAAAATCAAAAAAGAAAGAGGTCCTACAAACCCTCCACAAAAAAAAAAGAAGAAATGACTGCCTATTCAAAATAAACTGTCAATATCCGAACCATCATTGGAATATCAGGACAAAGACTCAAACAAGGTCTAACGCACGATCAACTGAGTTTAGGTTTGGAGAACATCACGAAGAACGGGTGGGTACAGATATAATTTGAGCCTTTATCCTTTGTTTCTTAAACAGTGAACCAGGCCACGCTACAACCCTTAAAAGTCCTAGCTGAAGCATGGGTTTAGTTCGAAAGCATACTGTTACGAAAGGTATCCTGACTCCTTAAGGCTTGCCGTAAAATAACGAGTTGACATCACATTTTACAAAAATTCACTTGTTTTTATGAAAAAAAAAATGCATTTTCAAAAACTTCAAGACAGACATAAGCTTTGCATTTTTAATATAACATTGCTTGCATATGACTATTTGTTTGAACAGCATAGAAGTTCGCACGACGAATGTCTAATGAACAAAAGCACCTCCAATCAAGGGGCAGGCGTGATCATTGTCCATCATCTGGGGCAGTTAAGTCAAGATTCGGAGAGTCTCTCAAAAGGCCAACCAGCTTGGGGCAAATCTCCATCACTTGGGGCATTGGACGATCAAACGAAGATCTTCTGGTGGTATGGTAACACTGCACTACTAACAGTGACACCCCCTACATCCTGAGAGCATAGACATAGTCGAAAAAATACTACGCATAATCAAAGACCCGCTAGGTTGACACACCTAGGCAAAAATAAGGGATGAAAATGAAAAATTTGTACACCCGGCAAGTCGAAATCCTGAAAAGGCGGCTTGGGCAAAAATGGGTATCCCGGTGGACTGAAAACCCGAAAGGGCGGTCCAAGCAAAAATTAGGGATCACAGCGTACGACTATGTCCCGGCATCTCGTTACTTGCCTACCAGAAGAAGACTTGTCAACCGGCAGTCATCAAGCACCTTCATAGGCACCTTCTCCCGCAGAAACAAGGGCAATAATGAATTGTCTAAGCGATCTAGTCGCTTTGTCGGCCGAGGTACCAAGGTAAGTTCAGCTGAAGAACATGACCAAGATACCTTCACTCCCCGCAGAGTAAGACAAGACTCAGCAATACTCTCCCAAGCAGAGTTGGTCTCCCATCGGCCCCGATAAGGCACAGTATCTCCAGCAAGTCAGCGATACTCTCCCCAAGCAGAGTTAGTCTACTGTCAGCCTTAAGGAAGTTGGGTATCCCCAGAAAATCTCAATATTCCCTAGCGGAGTATACAGATGTCCCTCAACAAGCATCCCCGGCAGTCTTAATATAAGAGTGTTCCCCGGCGGAATACCAGACACCCCGGTGGAGCCATTCCCCAGTGCAGTCCAAAAGATTCCCCAGGAGAGTTGAAGCCATATCCCCAATAGATTCTGGAAGCTTATCACCTGCAGAGTACATACGTCTCTCCCCGACCATATTCAAAGGTTATTCTCCACCAGAGCTTATAACTGCGTTATCCTCAGCTAATTACAACGGAAAGATCGTCCTCGGCAAAGGTCGTCATATCCCCAACGGAGTTCATCAAATTCCCCAACAGAGCTTATCAACGGTATCCCCAACGGAGTTATCATCAAAATCTCAGTGAAGTATCTCTTACCACAGAGTAGTTCCCCACAGAGTAATCTCTTCGACAAGTTTATTCCCCAACGGAGTCATCTTCTCCTACCGGTTTATTCTTACAATCATTATCCCCAGCGGAAACGAAGAATTCTACTCTTCAACATCAGCCCAGGATTTAACAAGCGCCCAACATTCGTCAAGGATTTATTTTCCCAAACGAAAATACATTCATAAACATATCACATTTCATACCTCTTATTTACATACATGATGAAGTGCATACGACACAATCTCATTTATTTTTGAGAACATCATGACATCATGCATTTCATACATCATGACATTGCATACAACTAATACTTTGCCTTTTCAGGAAAAGGTCAACCAAAGGATGATTACCATCTACCTTTGCAGTTCCAGATCAACACCGGTAACAAGCCAGGAAGATTCTGCTGACGACTGGTCGTGGGTTAATACCTGAAACCAGACAGGACAATTATCTACTTGATCATCATGAAGCAACCCCACACCGGTTCCTTCTCAACTTCAGATGTAGTTTTACACGAACTCATCATCAGGCAACCCTACACCGGTTCATTCTCAATTTTCAAACGAAGTCTTACACAGACTTATCATCAAAGTAACCCTACACCGGTTCCTTCTCAACTTCAGATGTAGTTTTACACGAACTCATCATCAGGCGACCCTACACCGGTTCCTTCTCAACTTCAGATGTAGTTTTACACGAACTCATCATCAGGCAACCCTACACCGGTTCCTTCTCAATTTTCAGACGAAGTCTTACACGGACTCACCCTCCACCAGCAACCCTACACCGGTTCCTTTTCTTTCAGAAAAAGTATTACACGGACCTATCTCAAGGTAACCTTACCCCGGTTCCTCCTAAAATCTTACACGGATTTATCCCAAGGTAACCTTACCCCGGTTCCTCCAGAAGTCTTACACGGACTTATCTCAAGATAACCTTACCCCGGTTCATCAAGAAGTTTTACACGAACTTACCCTACAGGTAACCTTACCCCGGTTCCTCCAGAAGTCTTACACGGACTTATCTCAAGATAACCTTACCCCGGTTCATCAAGAAGTTTTACACGAACTTATCCTGCAGTAACCTTACCCCGGTTCCTCCAGAAGTCTTGCACGGACTTATCCCGAAGTAACCTTACCCTGGTTTCTCCAGAAGTTTTACAAGAACTTACCCCGAAGAAACCCTACACAGGTTCTCTCTCTCCAGACGTAGTTTTACGCGGACTCGTCACCAAGTAACCCCACACAGGTTCCTGCTCCATTTCAGATGCAGTTTTACACGGACTCGTCATTAAGAAACCCTACACAGGTTCTCTCTTTCCAAAGATGAAGTTTTACACGGGTTCATCATCAGTCAACCCTATACAGGTTCTCTCCTTCCAAGGATGCAGTTTTACACGGACTCGTCATCAGTAAACCCTACACAGGTTTCCTTCTCAGCTCCAGATGCGGTTTTACACGGACTCGTCATCAGAAACCCTACATAGGTTTTATTTCTTCCAGGATGCAGTTTTACACGGACTCGTCATCAGTAAACCCTACACAGGTTTCCTTATCAATTCCAGAGGCAGTTTTACACGGACTCGTCATCAAGAAACCCTGCACAGGTTCTCTCTTTCCAAGGATGCAGTTTTACACGGACTCGTCATCAGTAAACCCTACACAGGTTTCCTTCTTTCCAGGATGCAGTTTCACACGGACTCGTCATCAGTCAAATCTACACAGGTTTCATTCCTTCAAAGATGCAGTTTTACACGAGCTCATCATCCGGCAACCCTACACAGGTTCCCTCTCTCAACTTACAAAATTACAATTCTACAGACAATCTCCAGATGGCATCTATAAGCCCATCCACCTACCAACAGTCTCCAAATGGCGTCTATAAGCCCATTCCCGACAAGGTTCTGTCACACTTCCAGATGGCATCTATAAGCCCATCCTCCTATCCATCCTCTCTCCAAATGGCATTTGTAAGCCCATTCCCGACATCACACTGTTGATACTCTACTATGCGAGTGCAAATTTCTGGGCACTTTAGTGTTCAATCATCTTCCACCTTCGGATCACGAAAGGCACGCAAGCCAATCTACATCCTCAGGTCTAAGAAGATTGAACAGGGGCAACTGTTGTACCCCAAAATTTTCCCTCCCATATTCTTCAAGGTTTTATCAAGAATCATCCTCAAATGGTTCAAGATTCCTCAAGGGTTGCACAGTCCAAATGCCTCCTAAGCCAGTCAGAATTAGGGTTTTGGTTCTCTCAGTGAATTTGAGGTTTTCAAGGGCTCAATCAAGTCATATATGCCCATATACATTGCCAAGCATCTACATGCCAAGTCTCAAGACTCACAAAGGCAAATTGCACAGTCAAAAGCCCTATTTGGTTCACAATCAATTGTAGGGGTAAAATGGTCATTTGGCAGTCAAAAGTCAGAATTTTTGGTCAACATCTTATTTTGAAGCCACAATCATCATTTGATCAAGCCTTGATCATGATTCCTCAAGCATGGCTCAAAAATCATCAAAGATGCAAAAGTTGCTATTTTTGGACAGCTGAAAAGTCAATTGTAACTTGACCAGGGCATAACATTTTCATGGTTCATCAAAAAAATCCCATCCAATGCTCATTTTGAAGGGGATGACATTTCCTACAACTCATCTTCACATTCCAAGTCCAAGAAATGCTCTCACAAAAAGTTATCAATTTCTACATTATAGGTCAATTTCAAAAGTCAACAAAAATGCACTTTAAGTCAAAGACCATAACTTGAGATTGGTAAATCCAAATGACATGGGACTAAAGGAATTGGTTAGAGGACTTCAAGACCTTTCCAAAATGTCCAAGAACATGTTCGTATGATCAAAATTGAGCAAGATATGCATTGGAGAAGTTGGGAAATTTTTGGGAATTTGCAAAAGTCAACTTTGCCTAAAACACCTTGTTTTTGCTAATGGGCCTCAAATTCCTTCTTGAAACTTTGTCCAAAGCCTATGCACGACCCATTGAGCTTAAATTGATTTATTTTCTTATTTTAATTAATTAATTGAATTTTTTATTAATATTAATTCATTTAATTGATTTTAAATGTAGGAAAATACCAAGATATGTTTTTTCAAATCTTTTGTGAAGCAAATAAACTCAGGGCAAGCTGGAAAATTCGTGCATCAATCAAAGAGACAAAAATCTCCATGTTTGGCAAGTTTTATCAATCAAAAAGATTGAAAATTATTTGATTTCCAATCAAATATTGAAACTTCAATACAATGGATTTCTTGGCAAGATTGTACCCTAATTCCATGCTACTATATATGCTAAAGCTAACCCTAATGCTGTTCACATACAAATTGCTGCAGAAACACCATAGACAATATTGAAAAATCAAGAAAAAACTCAAAACTATTTTTGGCCTTCCAGCACGATTCAAAGCTTTCTCTTGATTCTAATGCCTTGCTAGCATACTCAGAAACAATTTGCAATCGAAACCAAGTGTTCAACCTCAAGAAATCGCCTCTAACAGATTCACGGTTTGCTTAACTTTGTCAAAATCGAAACTCATATTTTTATGCATCATTGACATGTTATAACCATTGCTTTGCATTGCTAACACCTTTCTGAAGCTAATGATATAGGTGAATTGTATTATGGTGCCCTGAAACGCAAACCACCATGGATGAATTTTAGGGTTTTCAAGCTCTTAAAAGGGGGCTTTGTGATATAGGAAAAATTAGAGACTCTAAAGCCCATGGTTGAATTCGTCAAGGCCAGACGAATCCAACATGATGCTCACGAAATATTTATGAGCAGCAAGGAGCTAATCGCTATTTTTCATGCTTGCAGGTTGTGGGGGTTAAAAACCCCCGCTATCTAACCTTGGTTTTACAGTTTCAGTGGGGAAGACGATGATGTGTTCATGCATCATTGGTGGATTCAAAGCTACGCGTGTTTTTTTATTGCTTCCAACATGATTATTATTTTCCATATATTATATTTGTGTCTCATTATACTTACAAACGCAAGCAGATGGTGGAGTGGTTAGGCGCGCTGGCTGTGCATCATTGGGACCTGGGTTTGATTCCCAGGTCCACCCAAACCTTTGTTTCTATTTTTTCTAACAAGATTACATGCAGCATTCCAGAACGAGTCCATCATACATCTCAAGCAATCAGCCTGCCAAGTGGCCACTAACGCCAATCTGATGGCCATGAGGCGTGGAACATGGCGTGAAACCATCTTTGGTGTGGCCTTAATAGCTTTAGACTCATCAGAAGAACATTTAGCAGCAGCAATCATCGGTGGCATGACTTCAAAGGCTTGACATGGGGTTTAAATGAATTCTCCATCCATCTCTACATACTTGAAAGAGTTAAGGCGGCTCACCATAAACTCTTCTTCTCCACAGACGGTGACTATTCTGCCCTTGACTAGATATTTGAGTTTCTGATGGAGAGTTGAGGTTACTGCTCCAGCTTTATGGATCCACGGGCGACCTAACTTACAAGAATAGGCAGGACGAATATCCATAATATAGAAGGCGAATTTGAATATTTGGGAGCCCACTTTGATTGGAATATCTACCTCCCCATGAACAATCCTCTTTGATCCATCTAACTCCCTTACAATGATATCACTTGACTTCAAGACTAAATCCTCACAGTCAAGACGGTGTAATGCCCCCTTGGGTAATACATTCAGAGAAGAACCAGTTTCGACTAGCACATGTGTTAAGGTAGTCCCTTTTCACTCGACAGAAACATGTAAAGCTTTATTGTGATTCTTCCCAAGAGGCGTTAAGTCAGCATCTAAAAATCCCAAACCATTATCAGCTGTCACGCTAGCCACACAATTCTCAAATTGATCCGTCGTCGTCTCATGGGGGACATGAGCTTTTTTTAGTAACTTGATTAATGTCCGAGCATGGGCATCAGAGCAAAGCAGCAATGACAACATTGAAATCTTAGAAGGGGTTTGCCCCAACTGTTCTACAATCTTGAAGTAGCTTCTTTTTATGATCTTCAAAATCTCGTCCATCTCGCGAGCGGAGGGTTCTTCATCAGCTACGTCCTTGGAAGGTACTTTAATCACAACATGCTCAACAACCTTCTCCTTCCTTCTTGTATTAGTACTTGTCTTGGCAGCAGTAATGCGGATGGGCGTCCTTATAACAACTGGTGGTGAGATATTGGGTGAAAATATTCTCCCAGTTCTAGTTACTTTACTTGAACCAGCTATGTTACCGACATCATCATCTTTTTCTTCTTCGATCCAAGTGTCTTGTTTAATCCCATGATAGAACACCTCAGCACCACAATTCCATGGCACTGCCTTATTTGAAGAATAGAGAATCGGTCCGGGATTGGTAATTATTAAGGGAGCAACAATGGGTTTGTTTGAAATCCTAATAATACCTTTGAAGATGGTCCTAAGAGGCTTGTTTGAGATGGTAATAATGGAGAGGTCTTCACATTTGTTAGTCAAACTTTTGGCAATTAGGGTCTTCTCGAATAGAATTTTGTGGCTATCCATCAGGCGTTGTATGCCTTTCTTCAACCCTCACATCCACTGAGTTGTCTTGTACAACACACACAGTCCTTTACGCAGCCAGGGAAAATCCCGACTTTCAACAGATTATTCTTGATTACATTCAGCGGAGTAATCAATTCTTCAATAGAGGCAACACAAATTGTATCTTCAACAACATTAACACTCTTGTCATGTTTCGGCATCAGAGCGGTAATTACATTTGGCGTTGGAGGAGGATCAAACTCAATAGTCTTGTTCTCAATCAATCAAATCCTGGATTTTGTTCTTCAAGGCCCAACACTGGTCAGTCTCGTGCCCGGGGCTATTTGAATGGTAAGCACACTTAGCATTTAGATTATACTTTGGTGAAGGTGTCAGGGTTGGCGGGAGGATCGTGCAATGTCACTAAATTAGCCTTGATCAAATGTTGAAGGGCTTGAGACAGTGACATTCCTAAACTCATAAATTGTCTTCTTGGAGTTTTAAAACATTGATGATTTGCAGATGGTCTTAGAGTAGGAGTTGGATTGGATATTCGAACAGCATTGACCGACGGGTGATTGTTCTTCTTGGTATGGGCCCTTGCCTCGTACACAACATTGACTTCCTTCTTTGCAGCAAAAGGTTTCTTGATAGGATTGGGAGTGGAGGTAGATTCCACAGAGATCTTTCCACTTTTGATGCCACTTTCAACTTTTTCACCGGTTAAGATCAATTCGGTGAATCCAGAAGAATAGCAGCCAACCAACAGATTAAAGAAAGGACCAGATAAAGTGCCCATGAACATGTCTATGTGCTCCCTATCAGTAAATGGAGGTTGGACCCTACTAGCAAGGTCTCTCCACTTTTGTGCATATTCCTTAAATCCTTCATTCTTTCCCATGGTCATATCTTGCAACTGAACGCTCGTTGGCACCAAGTCGGCGTTGTACTGATACTTATGGTAGAAGGAAGTAGCTAAATCCTCCCAAGTATTGATACGAGAACCATATAACTGATAAAACCATTCAAGTTGTGTTCCAGCCAAGCTCTCTTGGAAAAAGTGAACCCAGAGCTTCTTATCAGCAGTGTGCGGCTGTATCTTGCGCACATAAGATTTCAAATGGAGTTTTGGACAAGAAACTCCATCGTACTTTGCAAAGATTGGTATTTTGAATTTGTGGGGAATGACTACCCCAGAGATCAAACCCAAATCATCAAAATCTAAGCCGGGGACGGCTTGGATTTCAACAACTTTCAATCTGTCTTCTAACTGCTTGTATTTGATATCAACGGGTGGATACAGATCATTGAAATAATCATCATCAGATACTTGATCATTGATATAGTCAGCCTGAGTACTCTTGACCTCACCAATCTGGTTCTCGTCCTCTTCAGATGAATCTCCTCCTACTGGGATTTGACAGATTATCTCCTTGAACCTTCTACCCATGTTGAATAAAGCTTTCTTCTTTGGCTTCTTCTTAATGGCCAGCAAAGCCATCATATCTTGCTCCCCCTTGGTTAGGGCTAGTAGAGTCTCCTGAAACTGAGAATTCTGGGTTTGGAGATCCTTCACAGTTTTCTCTAGATCCATCTTGCTGAAATAAACAGAAGAAAGATAAGGAAACCTGTTATGCGAAAACCGGTCATGTTATGATGCATGAATATGTATATGCAAATGATTTAAAGGATTAATGAGATTTAAATTTGTATAGGCAAAAGAATGATCAAATGTTAATTTTCATTAGACAAAACAAGAAAGGTTACATCATGCCTCTTGGGCTTACAAAATAACTTTCTAAGATA
This sequence comes from Vicia faba, assembly GCA_948472305.1. Taxonomy (NCBI): domain Eukaryota; kingdom Viridiplantae; phylum Streptophyta; class Magnoliopsida; order Fabales; family Fabaceae; genus Vicia; species Vicia faba. The sequence continues at coordinate 225,406 of CATIWC010001396.1, read as the reverse complement.
AAAATACTGAATGCATCCTCTTTGGTGCGAGATAGGCGTTCAGCCTTTGCTCATCTTGTAGATGCTTCGTAAGCTCCAAGACCCTCTTTTCACTAGCATAAAATTGAGCCTCGAAAGTAACTCGTTCTTCCTTCAGCTGGATCCAATCGTTTTGTAAGTCTTCAAGAGAGGTAGGCATGTCGGGATGTAGGATAGTGTATGGGACATCTCCTTCCATAACAGGCTCTATGATTACCGGGAGAATAGAGGGATAAGGCATCACAAGTTTCAGAGCACGAGCTCGTACCCATTTAAGGTAAGGCTAGAGGGGAATGGAATTCTTGTGTCCTAGCGTTTTTCTATCCACCTTGTTCAACATCCTCCAGGCTCGGATAAACCTCTGGCGGTAACCTTGATCGTCATTCTCATAGTCAAATATCACTCCTTGTATAAGCATCTCATGGGAATCATCCCTCTGGGCGTAACCAAACTGTCGTAGGGCTAAGAAGGGGTTGTAAGTGATACCTCCTCTAATGCCAAGCAAAGGGACATTAGGGAATTCTCCATAACGGTCGATGATAGTAACATTCTCCAAAGAGCGGGAACACCAATGAATGTCTGAATGTCTGAGCGTCATCAACCTATGCGACCACCTTGAACCTTGCTTGTTCTTCAATACAGATTGGGTAAGATGCTAAATAAACCATCTTACCAAGAGAGGAGTACAACATATAAGGATACCTCTTTTCCTCATAGTGCGAGTGTGAAAGGAATGTAGGATGTCCCCTAGCAAAGTAGGCACCGGGTTACGAGACATGAAGATTTTGATGGAGTTTACATCTATGAGTTGGTCAGGATTTGGGAACAAAACCATCCCATAGATGAGAAGGGCCACAATTTCATCAAAACTTGTAAGTCCAAGGAGTTCCAACAGTTTTGAGCTTTCTCAAACAAGAATTTGGCTAAGAAACCTTTGACACCATTCCTTCTTTCCCAATTAGTTGTGATATCAGATGGTTGCAAGTGTAGAGCTTGAGCAATATCTTCTGGCTTTGGATCTCTTTCCGTATCGTTGAAAGGTAGTTGATTGAGAATGGGAATCCTCAAGAGTTGGGAGAATTCTTCCAAAGTTGGCACAAGTTGATAATCGAGAAATGTGAAGCAATAGTGTAGAGGATCAAAGAACTGGAAGAGCACCTTCATCATGTCCTCATCAGTGTTGGAGGTAACCAAGTTTAGGAAGCGACCATGTCTTTCGGTAACTGGAGAATTTTCAGGAATCCTTGATGATAACTCTTTGAGTTAAGGAGGGATCCTTACGAGATTGACTTGAGCGCTTTTCATGCGAATAAAATCCATGTCCTACAAAATAGAAGAAAGAAAAATCCTTGAAATGGTTAGTGAGTATGAGTATGATGTTATGATGTTTATGATGTTATGTACAAGTAAATATATACAAACAAATCAAACAAGTCCTTAGGTTTAGGCTTGCATGGAGTCTTATAGGTAAGTACCCTCTTGAAGTTTAGTTGGCTCAAACCTGTCCTAGCAATAGTAACCGGGTTCTAAGGAGCTCAATATCACTGGTTTGTTTCCTTGGGAATTGTTTCAGCGCAAGCCTCTTTAATGGCGACCGAAATATCCCAAAAAACCAAACCTCAATGAGTGTAGTATCGAGTATCTACCAACTTCAGACTGCACCAAAGTCGGCCATCTCACTACGTCCTAAAGGCCAAGTTGGTCAAGTAAAGGTTCTAAAAGTTCATTAGTGCTTCATGACATCACTCAGCGGTCCTGTATTCTTCTTGACTACTCAAGGGCTACCGGTACCCACAAATATGTTGCACTAACGTAGCTATTTCTTAGACCATGTCGGTATACCCCGTACAGTTTCCACAACGTATTGCTACTTATCTATAAGGTATCCTAAATCCGGGTAGAGGATTCAAACCCAAACAAAGAACCATAATGTAAAGCACACAAGTCAAACAAAGAAAGCAAGTAAATATGATCTAACCCTAAGGTAACCCAACTTTTAGAATTTTCCTCAGCTGAGTCGCCAGTTCTGTGATACGGTGGGAGAACTAACTTGGTTATTTTGCGTTTTATCGCAAATGTTGCAGTTAGCAAGAGTCGCCACCGACTTTTCTTTTATCCAAAAGGAAAGGCTGAAAAGAACAGGAAAGACCTTTGAGATTGTTTCTTGAGTTCTGGGGGTAGATTATGAAAAGGGAAGGTATTAGCACATTTTTCATCCATGATTTTCCATGGGCTCTTAGTTGCTTGCTAGATCACTTGCTTTTGTTTGAAAATATGCTTTGTGTGGTTTTTGAAAGTATTTTGAAAAGGCACCATCGTTTAAGCAAACTTTGTAATGATTCTCGTTCGTAAGAATGTATACAAAGTGTTGATCTTTTGAAAATGTTTTCAAGTTTGAAAGATGTTTTTGAAAGTGTTGGTGTTTGTTTTGAAAATAGCAAGGATGTTTTGGTTTGAAATTGAGTAAGCAACTAGGAACGATCTACCTACTCAATCTTTCATGTTTATTTTCTCTTTCTTTTGATATTGTTATCTTACCATTGATTTGGTAAGTAACCCTATCTTTGGGTGTAAACGGGACGGGTGTGGGTCATCGTATAGCCATGATTAGCAATGTTGCAAGGTATCTTAGAATCTTTCTTTAGGGACTAAGATCATTTTGAAAAGGCAACATAGATAGCGTCATTGAGGGACTATGATCTTGTATTTTTGCTTGTTTTTGCTAAGATACCTCACATGTATAATATGACCATTTTTATAAGGTAACCAAGTGGATTTACCCTAAGGATGCTTGTGTGCAGGTGTATTGATTTTTCATGCTTGATTTGTCTTTGATTAGGGTTTTCTAATTGATTGGTTTTAGTCTTTTCATACAAACCCTAATTACTAGCATTTATATAAAGCGATAAATTGCAAAAAGTAAAATTATTACACTATTACATTATTAGGGGGGGGGGGTACAAATTTACAAATGAGGATTGTAAGGAAATTAAACCTAATTATCTATTACAACCATATTAAATATTGTACAAAATTGAAAATAAAATGCTAGAATATAAATGAAAAAAAGAAATGATTTTTGTTGTTTTTTATGAAAGGGGTTTTGTCTTGACCTAATTAAAGAAAATGATTAATTAAAATTAAATTAAATTAACTTAAACTAATTAAGAAAAGAAATTAATTTGAAAAATATTTTTAGAGTTTTTTTATGAAAAGGTTTTGAATTAATGAAAATAAAATGAAGATTAAAATAAACTAAGTTCTAAATTAATCTAAACTAAGAAAATAAAATAATATACTAATTTATCCTAAGTCTAAAGAATTAATTATTTAAGAGAAAAAAAGAAATTAATTTGTTTTAAGAAAATATTTTTTATTTTTATTTTATTTTATGGAGAAAATAAAATACATAAGTATAAATAATAAATAAATAAAATTTTGGATTATTTTATGATTTATGAAAATAATAATAGCAATAATAATAGCAATAATAATAACAATAATAATAATAATAATAATAATAATAATAATAATGAAAATGTAAAATAAAAAAAAAAAGAAAATAAAAATATAAAGGAAAGTCAGGGGGTTAGAAAATGAGACAGGGAGTAAAATAAGCAAAAAAGGTCAGGCCCAACAAAGGGGAGCCCAAAGCTGCAAAAATCGAAAAAAACTGTAAAATATGAAAATAAAAAGCAAAAGGCAGCGCTGGGTCTTGAACCCGTGACCTTAAGGTTACCAGCGCGCTGCCTTACCACTGGGGTGGCTGTACATCCGTTAACATAAGCAAAACAAAAAATACATAACATCAATTCAGTCCTGAAAATGACTTCATCTTCAACCTCCAGCCAAAGGATCTGTAACTTGCTCATTTCTCAACCATTTACAAAAATGTAAACATGAAAATTGCTCCATTTTGTCACACGAATCCAATCATATAAATATCATAAGCTATAAATCAAAGATGAATGAGAATTTCTAAAAGTACCAAATTCTGACCTAAATATTTTAGAAAGTTCAAACTCAAAATTCTCCTAGCTCAATCAAAATAAATGAAATCTATGGACATGTACAGTTTCAGGGCAATCATGTATACATTTTATCTTCACAAATGCAAGCCTAACAATGCCTAAATATGAAGATAGAAGTTCAAGAAAAATACCTTAAAACTGGAAATCGTGAAATGGATTTGAGCTTGTTTCAGGCAGTGGTGATAATCAGGTTAGCTTCCTTGGCCCTCTAGGAAGCTAATGCAATACTTAGCTTGAGTTGAGAGTGGCTGAAATGGCCTAGAGAAGTCCAACTGCAATGCTCTGTTTTTGGCTATGGAAGTTGATGAAGATGATGTTACAGTCTGCAAACAGGGACATGGATGATTTGTATTTGATATGAGGAAGCTTTTGAAACTAAAAGGCCAAGAAATGCACGAGTGATTTTGAAGATTGAAGTTCAAAGTCAGAAATGACACAAAAATGGAGGTTTTGTGCAATCTCAGTTTTCAGGGAGTTTTTGAGCTTGTATATTCGTGTGTTCTCTTGCCAATAGTATCTCTATTTATAGAGGAAAGGTTTTGAGGTTTGAAATGGTCAGAAACAAAGAATCACATGTTATGAGTTTTTGACTTGTTTTGAAGTTATCTTGACAAACATGGTTTCAATGCAAGGTACATGTCTTGTAGGGTGGCTAGAAACTTTAAACATGTTTTTTATGAGTTTATAGAGCATGCTTATGCAGAAAGAACAATTGCAAAGCTCCATACAAGTTGACTTTGTGATTAAAGCCTCTTTACAATAATGGAATGGTTACTTTCTTCCAAAAATGGAAATGCAACTTGGATAATAATTCAAATGCTTGGACAATGGCTCCATATGTTGTGTAAACATTTAATTATGGAGTGACAAACAAGTTTGTGGCCTGCAAAGTGAAGATTATGCAGCATAGGCTTGGATTTTAATTCTTGTTCATCATGAAATGGCTTGTAATTCAAGTTTGAAAACCCTAACTACATCTCTTTGATTCTCATTGCTCACAAATGATCTCTAGGAGTTATTGGACAATTTGGAAAGCTTGTAATGTGATCTACAACCCCTCTTTGAATCAATTTTTAAAATTCCCCTTGGAACTATATGAAAAAGTGCCATGAAGTTAGGTCAAAATCCTAACCAAAACTAGGGCAAAATTTCACTAAGTGTTCAATATCAAGACCATGACTTTATGAATTAATAACTTGAGATACAAGTATTTTTGGAAGAAGTTGTGTAAAACAATGTTGTAGATATCATGGATATCTACGACTTTCATGTTGAAAGTTTCTTTTTAATCATCTTGCATCATGGTGAAAAAATGGCTCAAAGTTATGAAAAAACATGAAGTTTTAAACACTTAGAAAAATTTCTAAGTTAGAAAACTTTGACTTTTCAAAATGAAATCTTGACTTTTTGATTTCTTGATGAATAAGCTTCATATTTTGACATGTTTTTATGAATTGTGATCTTTGACATTGGATTTTGACCAAAAAGTCAAAGTTTGACTTTTTAGTGTATAGTTGACTTTTGATCAGTTGACTGAAAATTTACTATCAATCCAATTGATCTTGAGCAATGTTTTAGGTCATGCCATTAGGTAAAAATGATGCACTTGAACTCTTGAGATCATGCTTCAAGCCAATTGATCATTTGCTAGGTCAAAAATAAAAAATCGCCCTTTCTCAATCAAAACCCTAATTTTGACCATTTTGCCCTTTTGATGATTTGATCAAATTTCTTGAGGAATTATGGTCCAAACTTGATCAAATGATACATATTAGTTTATAATATTGATGTGGATCAAAAATTATAATGTTTGACTGTAAATTGGCCATAGTTGACTTTTTCCTCAATATAGATGATTTTTAGGTCAACTGCTCAATTGACTGAGCAAAAGTGTGATCCAAGGCTTGAAACTTGACATGAGTAATCTTTGGGGTCTATAATGATCCATGAAAGTAATATTAAGCCTTGAAAGTTCAATTATCCTTGTGCAATCTCAAACCCTAATTTTGGTCATCAATGCTTAAGAAGGTGTCTTGAGCTGATCAACCCTAGTGCAGTCTTGAACCAAGAGAGATCCTTGTGAGAAAATATTTGATAAGTGAGAGGGGAAATTTTGGGATACAACAATAGGACTGGAACAACTCTACTGAAGTTGTGGTCGAAGTACCTGATTCTATATCGAAAGATACTTCGACAGAACTAGAAGACTCTGATGATGAAAAAGGACCCTCACAGCCCAGGTTACAAAGTTTACAAGAGTTGTATGAAAACACATAAGAAGTGCATCTCGTATGTTTGTTGGCAGACAGTGAAGATATCAGTTTCGAAGAATCAATAAGAAACAAAAGTTGGAAGGATGCCATGAATGAAGAAATCAAGGTCATCGAACGCAATAATACTTGGGAACTAGCAGAGTCATCAAAAGAAAGTCAAACAATTGGTGCGAGATGAGTGTTTAAGAAAAAGATAAATGCACAAGGTGAAATCGAAAGATAAAAGGCATGACTTGTAGCGAAAGGATACAGGCAAAAAGCAAGAATTAATTATGATGAAGTCTTCGCACCTGTTGCGAGAATGAAGACTATTCGACTGCTCATATCTCAAGCTGCTTAATACAAATGGAAAATACATCAGATGGATGTCAAGTCATCCTTTTTGAATGGCGTGTTCGAAGAAGAAGTTTACATATAACAATCCCCTGGATTCATGAAAATTGAAAATGAAGGAAAGGTGCTAAAACTAAAAAAGGCCCTTTATGGGCTGAAGCAAGCACCACGAGCATGGAATACTCGAATTGACACATACTTCAAAGAAAATGGACTTCAACAATGTCCCTTTGAACATGCCTTATATGTGAAGAAGAAAAAAGAGAAAATACTACTTATTGCTCTCTATGTTGATGATTTGATTTTCTTGGGCAACAACAATCAGATGATCGAAGAGTTCAAAGGCACAATGACACAAGAATTTGAGATGACTGACTTAGGCCTGATGAAATAATTTCTTGGTCTGGAGGTTCAACAGGAAGAAACAGGAATCTTTATCTCACAAGAAAAGTATGCAAAAGGCATTATGAAAAGATTTAAGATGGATAGCTGCAATCCCATTTCGACACCAATGGATCCAGACGCAAAGCTTTCAAAATTTGATGGGGGAGAGCGTGTTGAAGCAAACAAATTTCGAAGCTTGGTGGGAAGTCTTCGATACCTCACATGCACAAGGCCAAATCTTTTGCTGAGTGTTGGAATTGTGAGTCATTTCATGGAAGAACCAGTTGCTGCACACTGGAAAGCTCTGAAGAGAATCCTTCGATATGTCCAAGGAATTGTGTCACTTGAAATATTCTATTCGAAAGCAGAAGAATACAAGTTAACTGGCTACTCTAATAGCAATTGGTGTGGTGACATTGATGATCGAAAGAGCACTTTAGGATATGTGTTCTTCATGAGAAACACTGCTTTCACCTGGCTGTCAAGGAAGCAATCCATTGTAACTCTTTCGACCTGTGAAGCAGAGTATGTAGCAGCATCCTGGTGTGTATGCCATGTAATATGGCTGAGAAGATTGCTGAGCAAGATGGAATCGAAACAGGAAGATGCAACAATAATTCAAGTTGACAACCAAATCTACAATCGAACTGGCGAAGAATCCAGTCAACCATAAACGAAGTAAGCACATTGATGTTTGATTCCATTTTATTTGAGAACATGTGAAGGATGGAAGCATCGAACTAAAGCATGTTGCAAGCAAAGATCAAGCAGTAGACATTTTTACAAAATCACTGTCGAATGAGCTTTTCGACAGAGACAAGAGAATGCTAGGCATGATGGATCGAAGGAATATTTGAATTTATGGGAGAGTTTTGTTGGTTAAATTCAAATCAGTCTTTGGTAAATCAAAAGACAGATTTTCTTGGGCAGTGGGAAGTTTATTCCTTTAGGGAACTAGAAATAGTAAATGGTGTAACTTTAAATATTCTATCATGTGACTCTATATAAATCATATTGTATCTTATTTTACAAGTCAGTTGGGCAATATACAAAAGAAAGAAGTTCACAGTCCTCTCTCATTCTCTTCGTATTCACCATAATGAATTGAAAGCATACTTTTTGAGAAAAATACCGTTATTTTATATCAAATATTAGAAAGCAACAGAACTAGATGAATACTTTATTTAAGCTGAACACAGAATAACAATAAGTTGTTGCCACTCAGAACATACATAGACAATACAACAATTATTCGTACTAAAGACAAAATTCAACAAAACACATGGAATGAGATGATGAGACAATCTTAGAAAATAACATCAACATGTCTTATGACTCAAAAAAACCACCTGAACTAATAACAACATAGAGAATGTTTTTGAGGTGAATACTTTTCAACAGGTAGCTGTGATTATTACTGGTTCTACTAAAGACTTTGCCCCACCGGTAACTCCATTTCCCGCTTTATGAACCTCCTCGGCCGCCATGACAACAAAGTCCTCGAAACAATCCTCCATGCTCCTGAACGATTCTCCCGGATACAAACTGCTAATCTCAATATCATGAATTCCATCTATCTTGTAATTAACTTGACATCCATTGATAAATATATCATGAGTGAATGCTGCAACAATACTCTCTGGTATTATATTTTCTGCATTTCATGTAAACAAAATATTAATCGGTCACGTAATTAATATAATTTTCTTATAAAAAAACATTATAATATACAAGATAGTAGGATTGAACCTGCGGCTATTGCTAGAAGATCGTTTTCAGAGACGACGAGTCTAGGAATTTTTCGAGCAATTTTATTCTCCCACAAAGAAGCAAGTTCATTCATGTTATAACAGTTGATCGAAGGACGAAAATGAATATTTTTATTAATCGCTCTATCATCATCAACTATCTTCATAGTGAACTTTCCAATATCAATGCCATCAACAAAGTAAGCTGCAGAATTAATGGCGTTACTAATATTATAATCATACTAAATTATAATCCTACAATTTACTACTATGTACCTTTGATGTTGCCGTTACCATAGACGTGCAACTGATCCAACGGTGGAGGAAGCGAGGATGGATGGCAATTGTTATAGTAAGGCCAAGATGCGATGGAATTGCAACACACGTAGGTGTAGGGTACACCGGATTCCTCAAGCGCGCGCCTAACCAAACGCTTCTGTTTGTACATTTCTAGACCTGGTTCTACAGGTTCTGCTCTGTCCACATCGTGACCAAATTCTGAAGGCAAAAACCTCTGCAACATATTCATTTTATTTCATTATAACATCTTTTTAATGCAACCATATTCATATAGCTATTAATCTTGAGAGGTATATTAGCTGGACCCCCTGCTAATATAGCTCTAGAGAAATAAAGTTACCATTAATAATTGAAAACTTATCAACAATAAGTAACTACTATAACTACTAATACCACAAATAACTGAAAAAGAAAAAGAAAAAAAAAACAGTAGCAATAGTACTTTATTTATGGCATTACACTCTAAACTGTTCATTGATTCAAGTTTGATCTTAATAAAAACTGTTTTATTATAAAAAATAGAACTCCACATTAATTAAACCATAAATTTGTACCTTAATGGTCTTAATTGATTTCATGGCCTCCACCAAAGTAATCTGATCCAGCAAACCATCAGCTCCTATTGCAGAAATTACTATATCTATTTCATACTTTCTCAAAATCTTCTCCATGAACTCCTTGTTATCTACTCCACCCTACATACATAAAAATATAAGTTAATAAATCTTGGGTTTTGTGGTGACGTAAATTTTTTAGATAAACATATTAGAAATGGAACTCTGAACCAAAAAATTTAGTATATTGTAACTTACGTAAATGATAACGGCTCCATTATCTTGGAAAGTCTTAATAATGGAAGACTTGGAAGAAATAAGAGATCCTCCGGGTCGGATCAACAAAAAGGTAGGATGTTGTGAGGAGAGACTTGCCTCAGCTAAGAATTTTCCTATGAAACCTGTTGCACCAATGATTAGAACTCGAGTCTTGGGAGCAAGAGTGGTTGGTGGTGATGATAGTGCCATTGTTTTGCTTTTGGGGAGTGATAATAATTGTAACAATTTGGGTATGGAATGACAAAATCAAAGGGTGCTAAGTTTGTTTATATAGAATAAAGAAATGTTACCGTTACATGAATATTATTTATTTACTATAAATGGAAGTAATATTGGTAGGGAGGGGTTGCTATATTGTTTTACATCATCTACTCTTCAACACATGTAACGTGTTTTTTTAACCGCTGACTACCAAATGCACTTGAAAGTTTGGACTTTGTCATTTGAAGTTTAGGTCCAATTTTCTATGAAAAAATTTAGGTGGCCAAGCTACACACTTTTTAAATTAAAAGAAATTGGTATAACTTGTGAAAAAATAGAACAGGATATTCTAATACCAACTAACAACGGCTCTAAACTTACTTCAACATGTTAAATAAGTTTTAATTAAATTAAGGTTTAATTTTTTTTTTATTCATAGGTTTAATTTGATTTTGAACCTTTAATTTCAAAAAGTTTTATATTTAGTCCTTACATCTTAATGTATAGTTTAGTCTTTTTTATTATCATATTAACGACTGATTTAGTAACTGATTTTTAAGTTTTTTTTATCGTTAATTAGATAAAAAAATCAACATAATATATTTTGAAAAGTTAAAGGATCAATATAAATCTATTTAAAATTAAGAGAGGAAATGAACATTGAGGCTAACATTCAAAATTAAAAAAAAAAAATTAAGTTTTAAATTAAGTAATTTTGTAAAATGATGGTTTAGGATTCGATCTTTGATAACCGTATTTATTTATATTTATATATTAATATAAATAAGCTGTTCCTATTTATAAATTAATAATTTAAAAAAATAAATAACTATCAATTTTTTAACTCTCTTTTGAACATAGTTGCGAAAAATCAAACTGTTTTTCTAGAAAAATAAATTAAACTTTCAGTGTTAATCACCACTAAATTAATTAATAATTAGTAAATAAATGTCGGATTAGTGGAATGAACTAGACGATAGAGTCACTAATATTAATATTTGATATATTTTAAGTCGATTATCTCAAGGGGGTGATAATTTGTTTTTATTAAAAAAATATTCTACCAAAATGATGTTAGGTGAATTGACTATATTGCATTAAAAGAAAATCTTAATTACATCAGCCTAAGAAGACTTCCTTAGTATATTAATGTTGAAGAAGTCTAATAATAAGTGTTCATTTTTTTCTTCATAATTTGTTTTTTCTTTAAGACTTCAAATTCCCGGTGTTGATACGGTGTTTAAATATGGATGTGATTAAGATAATTGATAACAAAGTGTGAAACGCAAGGCAATGATTCAATATAAAATTTCAAACGCAAAGCAAATGATACAAAAAATAATGATCGGATTGAATGCATGATATCGGCAACATGTGGATACCTCTGATGCATAAGTTATGGGTATTTTTATAAATACTAGTATCTAACACATGTTTGAGACTTTTCTTTTATTGACTTTAGCATTAATTTATACTAGTATCTGACACATGTTTGAGACTTTTTTTTATTGACTAGTATAAATTATTTTATGAATAATGCTATATAGTAAAAATTATTTGAATAAGAAAAATAAAAATATATACTTATTATTGTTTTAGAATATAATTTAAATTTATTTTAAATTCATTTATTTTTAATAAGAATCATGGAATAGTAATTATAATGAATATTTTAAATTTAATTATTGTCTTTCTTATTTTCATATTTTTTTACAAATAAATATTTTTCTTATTTTATATATAAATAATTAATTATTAATAATTAACTGTATAAATTCCTTTTATATTTATAGCATAAAGAAATTGAACTTGGTTTAAACTTAAAAAATTATTTTAAATTCCATTTATGTTTATAGTCCGACTATAGAAATTGAACTTGGTTTAAACATAAAAAATTATTTTAAATTGTTAGATGAACACAACAACAAATATGTGAATTAGATTCAATTCATTTTTCAGTATTCGAAGGAAGAAACAACACACTACCAAGAGAATAATAAATTAAGATTCTTAAAAATAACTGCCTTAACTATTTAAAAATTCTATATCAAACACAAGAAACTAAATTACAAGTAATAAATTGATGAGAACTCACTCAAGCAAATCTCTTCATAAGATGTACGAGGTATTAGTCGGATCAACTACGATCTTTCTTTTGAAGAGATTTACCCTAGACGGGAACCTATCTTGTAAAATATGCCAAAAGAAGACCTTTACCTTAGATAGGGTCCCCAACTATCCTAGATCATAGGAAGGATAGGAAATTCTTTCCCAACCCGGAGAACAAAGGGAGGCACATAGCACAATTGGAGATGGTAGATAGATGCTACAGAAAAAATATCCTCCATATTATACCTCAAAATCCACCTATCTATCTTCTCGTTAAGTCGGACATCTCGGAGAACTGAAAAGAAGTCAGCTACAAGAGATTCCTCATGGATAAAAATGGGCCTACATCTATAAGATCCCAAGAAAATTTAGCATCGAACCACCTACCTATCACCCCCACAAACCCATCAGAAACTAGAGAAATAGTAAAAATCATTTGAAATCTAATCTTAAAGTGGATATTCCCAATTCAATGATCATCCCAGAAAGAGGTTTGAAGACCTGACCCTACCTTCCTAAAAAGACCTTTCTCAAACAAATTAGGAGGATCGTCCTGATTGGATCCAAGGAGAGACACACCTCTCCACTAAGTGAAGATCAAGCGCAACCCAGACAACCCACCTCCACTTAAGAAAGAAACACTAAGAATACCATAACAGGTGGACAAAATATTACACCAGAAACATGGAACACCTGAGATAATAGTGAGTTAATACTATACTAAATGTGGTACACCATAAGTACAATAATATATTCCTCTAACACCCCATCCTTTAAATTCAATGTGGTCCAACATCAAACACTTTGAGTTTGGATCATAACTTATTGAACCTTGAATAATATAACAAATTAGTAATTGAGTTAGTAAGTTGAAGATGACTTGGAACACATTGTACATGAATTTTATAGGAAATAAACTTCTCTCTAACAAAGTATATGTTAGACTTGATATTTGGTCCTAGCACAAAGGGAGTGACTCTGAGATAGAAGGATAATGCTTGCACTATCACATATGATAGTTGGAGTCAAGAAGGAAATGTGTAACACAGTGAGCATGGAATCAACACAAAAAAACTTAGCGGTGTTCAAACTGCAATATAACGGCAAAAGCAAAAGAAAGGAAGTATTTTTTCGGGAAAAGATTATTGTCTACACATGGATCAATGTGAGGGAAAGAATGTCATTCAACAATTTATGTGTTTCCGAGCTTGGGTTAAATGGGTTTGAAGTATGAAACGTAAAAATATTAACAAGAAAATAAATCCATTCTTTAGAGAGGAGAAACTTATCAAGCATGAATTTAAACTACTCGTCCCGAACTTAAACATATTGATCAGTTGTACCCAACCTTCAATACTCGTCAAAATCATCAAGTATATCTCTAGATGTACCACAATAGATGTTATGTCTAACGCAAAGTTGAAGACAATCGTATTACTCGCGTCTGCGATCTCTCAGCGCAACACAAGTAACACAGAGACATTAAACTCTGATACCCACATGGATTATTAGCTATAAATCTATCTCTAGAATCTATAAACTAATAGATATCCATTCCTAATCAAAATTTGGGAGGTATATGTCTATAACAACATAATCGAAACATAAAGTAAAAAGATCAAGGAAGACATTGATAATGATTTGTAAAGCAAACTTTATACAACCCATGATCAATACATATACATATATTCAAAGTAATCATACAAACAAAACCAAACAAATATAGAAATACATAGAGAATAAGAGAAGAAAAACCAAACATGTTACGGGTTGTCAGCTCCGGTTGATGAGAAATTCGACTCTGAATCATCCAAATGCAAACTTCAATGTTGTTTTCTAGCTTCTCTCATAAAAAGAATGAAGGTCATGGTGTCGGGACTCAAAAATACCCAACCCATAACCTAAAAATGTGTTTTATTCCCTATTTAATGAGTTTTAAAGTTGCAAGGCGCGCTAAGCGCTCACAGAGGGAGATCAGAGCGCTTCATGTTGTTCCAAAAAAAATCAGCATTGTGTTTTTGCCATAACTTGAGAATTGTAACATCGAATTACGCACGGTTGGAAGCATTGGAAAGATTATTCAATACTCTATATAACAATGACTAAATATTAATGAAATTAATGATTTTATATTATTTGATTTGAGCCTTATTCTTTGATGGATTGCCCAAAATCACCTCTTTGAAGCTAAGCATTTGGCTCTTATTACTCGATGCTCCAATTATGAATGAATATCTACAAAAGAGATGAAAAACTATCAAATGATACAATATTTACACAAAACATGATTATACTCAATATGTACAAATACACACAAGTTGAGGTTTATTCAAAGGATTACAACAAAATGAGTCGATAAGTGCCACTAAAATATACACATATATAACGGCTATTTTGTACTTATCAAAATCTCCCCAACTTAAAACATTGTTTGTCCTAAAAAAAAGTCAAACAACATAAAGAAATAAAAGTAACAATCATGAATAATGAATCAACAGGTTTTGAAAAGCGAAAAACAAATGTATGGTTAAAGCATAAAAAACGTATAAACAAAAGAATGCTTACCACTACACTACAACGACAACATGAAAATGAAACGAATCCTAAGTACAAAAATCATATCAAATATTCAAAAACAAAACATGCTCAATCATGAATCACACCTAGTAAAAATTCTTTGAGGGATGAAAAACACACACAGACATGATGATTAGACATACACATCCAACAATCTTGCAAACAATAGACTAAATTATGCATTCATCCAAAAACTCATATTAAACACACAAAAGCAAGAATAACAAGGGTTTTAAGGTTTGTAATATGGCTTGGTTAACAAACAAGGAGCAATTTCTAAAGGTAATTGAAACAAAAAC
Source organism: Vicia faba (assembly GCA_948472305.1). Lineage (NCBI taxonomy): Eukaryota > Viridiplantae > Streptophyta > Magnoliopsida > Fabales > Fabaceae > Vicia > Vicia faba. Next base: position 210,300 of record CATIWC010001396.1, on the reverse strand, counting down.
TTGCCTAAACCTAAGGGAGTGATCAATTCACAAATATTAAAGCACAAAAATTCCAATCAAACTTCTTAATTCCCAAATTGTCACACCAAACACAATACTTATTTAGCACAATTATTCTATTTTTTTTTCTTTTTCAAAGCTTTTCTATTTTTTTCTTTCTTTCTTTTTCTTTTCATTTTTTTCACATTTTTGTTTCTTTTCTTTTATTTCTCTTAACTGCATAGCAACCATCCAATAAGCAAGCAAACATTTCTCTCTCCAACTTGAATTCAGTCAACATCAAAGTGTGAATACTACCTACTTTCTAAGACAAGGTAAAAATTAAAACCATAAATCATGGTTGAGGGTTCAAGAAAACAAAGATCAAAATCCATTCAAAAAGTGAACTAAACACTCATAGATAAGCATCAAGTTCAAATGAAACATGAATATTGACAAAAAGGCTCAAAGGGGTTAACAAATATTCACTCACTCATAAGGTAAATTGACTATTTGGTCCAGGGTAGTTATGCTCAAAATGAAAAAAAAATGCCTTGATCCTTTTTATGATTTCATACAATCAACACAAATAAAAGATTAAACATAATAAAATCCAGTTAAAACAAGAATGTTGGTCTCCAGCATATATAAACAATGAAAAGCTTTCTCACAATTGGGGGTTTGGGAACTAAAGCGATTCAATCAAAAGCAAGTAGTGCAAAAGAATGAATGACATGATAATTGTACAAATTACAAGTTTCCTGATCGTGTTATGCTATAGAAAGCGATATACATACCTTGCATGATACCAACTTCAATTACTAGCATTACCACAAAATTGCACTGTAGACACAATCAAACTTGAGAAATCACAACATGCTTCTTCAAGCCAATAGAAACCAAAATTTGAAAACAACCAACAAACAAAAATATTAGAAACTATAAAAAATTTACTAATGTTGGGGTGCCTTCCAACAAATGCTTATTTTACGTCGTTAGCTCGACACTTGTAACGCGGTTGGAGAACTGACTTGGTTCTTTTGCCTTTTATCGCAAATGTTGGGGTTTAGCAAGAGTCGCCACCAACTTTTCTTTTATCCAAAAGGAAAGACTGAAATGAACAGGAAAGATCTTTGAGATGTTTTCTTGAGTTCGGGGGGTAGATTATAAAAAGGGAAGATATTAGCACCCTTTTTATCCATGGTTTTCCACGGGCTCTTAGTTACTTGCTATATCACTTACTTTTGTTTTAAAATAAGCTTTGTGTGGTTTTTAAAAGTATTTTGTAAAGATGTCATTTTTTAGGCAAACTTTGTAATGATTCTCGTTCGTAAGAATGTATATAAAGTGTTTGATCTTTTAAAAATGTTTTCAAGTTTGAAAGATGTTTTTGAAAGTGTTGGTGTTTGTTTTGAAAATAGCAAGGATGTTTTTGTTTTAAAATTGAGCAAGTAACTAGGAACATTCTACCTACTCAAAAGTCTTTCATGTTTATTTCCTCTTTCCTTTGACATTTTTATCTTACCATTGATTTGGTAAGTAACCCTGTATTTGGATGTAAAAGGGAAGGACGTGGGTCATCGTATAACCATGATTAGCAATGTTGGAATATATCTTAGCATTTTCTTTAGGGACTAAGATCATTTTGAAAGGCAACATGGATAGCGTCATCGAGGAACTATGATCTTGTATTTCTTTGCTTGTTTTTGCTAAGATACCTCACATGCATAATATGGCCATTTTTTGTAAAGCAACAAAGTGGATTTACCCTAAGGGTGTAAGTGTGCAAGTGTATTGATTTATATGCTTGATTTGTCTTTGATTAGGGTTTGCTAAGCGTTGATTTTAATATTTTCATACAAATCCTAATTACTAGCATTTGTATATAAAGCATTTAAATTGTGAAAAGTAAAAATACTAAGCTATTACATGATTTACGGGAGGGGGTGTACAAATTACAAATGGGGAATTACAAGAAATTAAATCTAAATAAATTATTACAACCATATTGAATTTTAACAAATGTACAATAAAGATAAAAATGCAAGAATATAAAATGTAAGAAGTGTTATTTTTTGTTTGTTTTTTCATGAAAATGATTTTTGACTTAATTAATTAAAACAAAATAATTAACTAAAAATAAGAAAATTAAGATTAAGTTAGTAAAATAATTTAATTTAAAGAAAACAATTTTTTTTAGGGTATTTGTGAACTTAATTAAATTAGTAAATAAAAATAATTAAATAAAAGTCCTAAGTTCTAAATTGATTTTAATTTACAAGAAAAATAATGTAATATAATAATCAAAATTAAATTATCTAAGTATTTAAAAAAGGGGTAAATTAAATTATTTAAAGGAAATGTTTTTGTTCTTTTAGTTTTATGAAAAATAAACTAAATAAATATAAATAATAAAATATAAATATTTTTTGGATTTTTTATAAATGAAAATAATAATAATAATAATAATAATAATAATATTAATAATAATATTAATAATAAAGAAAATGTAAAATAAAAATAAAATAAAAAGATAAGTCAGAGGGGGTTTGGAAATGATTTAGAGGGTAAAAAAAAAAGGCCCAAACTGCTGGCCCAAGCGCTACAAAAAAATAAAGATGTCAAAAATATGAAAAAAATGTAAAAGGCAGCGCGCTGAGGTTCGAACCCATGACCTCTTGATTATCAGCATGCTGTCTTACCACTGGGGTGGCTATACATCCGTTAATATAACTGAAAAGATAAATATATAATACAAAACACGTTCTGAATACACTTCATCTTCAACCTCCAGCCATACCACCTGTAACTTCACCATTTCTCAACAAAAATGGAAAATGCACACATGAAAGTTGCTCCATTTTTCCATACAAATCCAACAATATAAATATCATAAGCTATAAATTAAAGATGAATGAGAATTTTTGAAAGTACCAAATTCTGACCTAATTATTTTCAGAGGTTCAATCCTAAAATTCTCTTAGCTCAATCAATATAAATAAAATCTATGGACATGTACATCTTCAGGGTAATGATGTCTACATTTTATCTTCATAAATGCAAGCCTAACAATGCCTAAGTAATGAGATAGAAGTTCAAGAAAAATACCTCAAAACTGGAAATCGTGAAATGCAAATGAGCTTGATTCAAGGTGCTGCAATGATTAGGTTAGCTTCCTCAACTTCCCAGGAAGCTAATACAATGGTTTGCTTGAGCAATGGATGACTGGAATGACTTGGAGAAGTCAATGTGCAGACTCTGTTTTTTGGTTATGGAGGTTATGGTAAATGGTGTTACGGTTCATGAATGAGGATGGGGATGAGTAGTATTTGATGTAAGGAAGCTTTAGGAACCAAAAGGCCAAGAAACACACGAGGGAAATATGAGTTTGGTGTTCAAGGTCAGAAACTGTGCAACAATGGAGTTTTTGGGAAATTTTTGATTTGAGAGAGTTTTGGTGTGTTTCAGGGTTCTTAAGCTCGTGTTCTAGCTCACAAATAGCGCCTCTATTTATAAGCAACAATTTTGGAAGCTTGTTGTTGATCAGAATTCAAAATCACAAGTTAAGCATAACATGTGATTTTTGAGAAATCCAAGTTTCAAAGCTTTGTGTACTTGCTAAGATAGAGTGGTTATGCTTTAAACACACTTGCTTCTGACTTTGTAGATGGAGTGTGATAAGAGGGAACAAGTTAGAGGCTCAAGAATTGACTTTGTGCATAAAGCTTGCTTTTCCAAAATGGAAGTGTTCACTTTGTGCCATTAATGGAAATGTGAATTGGATAAAGCTTAAACCACTTGGATTAAAGCTCAAAAGTTTGTGTAATCCATTAATGATGGATAGATACACAAGTTAGAAGGCCTACAAAGCAAGATTATGCAACCTAACATTGAAATTGCATTTTTGTTCATCATGAAAATGACCTATAATTTTAGTTTGAAACCCTAACTTCCTCTCTTCGATTCTTCTTGCTCAAGAATGATCTCAAGGAGTTCTTTGACATTTTAGAAAGATTGTAATGTTTTCTACGACCCCTCTTTGAATCACTTTTGAAAATTCCCCTTGTAAATATGTGAAAAAATGCCATGAAGTTAGGTCAAAGTCCTGCCAAAACCAGGGCAAAATTTCCACTAAGTGTTTAGTTTCAAGACCATGACTTCATGGATTAATAACTTGATATCCAAGCATTTATATGAGAAGTTGTGTAAAGTAATGTTGTAGAAATCATGGAGATCTACAAGTTTCATGTTGAAAGTTTCTTTTGAATCATCTTGCATCATGGTGAAAAAATGGCTCAAAGTTGTGAAAAAATATGAAGATTTCAACACTTAGAAAAATTTCTATGTTTGAAAACTTTGAATTTTCAAAATGAAATCTTGAATTTTTGATTTCTTGATGAAAAAGTTTCATATTTTTACATGTTTTGATGAATTGTGATCTTTGACACTTGATTTTAACTAAAAAGTCAAAGTTTGACTTTTCAGTATACAATTGACTTTTGATCAGTTGACTGAAAATCAACTATCAATCAAATGACCTTGAGCAATGTTTTGAGTCATGACATTATGTCAAAATGATGCAATTGAACTCTTGAGATCACGCCTCAAACCAATTAACCATTTGCTAGGTCAAAAATCAGAAACTGCACTTTCTCAGTCAAAACCCTAATTTTGACCATTTTGCCCTTTTGATGATTTGATCAAATTTCTTGGGGAATTGTGATCCAAAATTGATCAAATTATACATATGAGTTCATAATGTTGATATGGATAAAAAATTATGAAGTTTGATTGTAAATTGGCCACAATTGACTTTTTCTTCAATACATCTGATTTTTAGGTCAACTGCTCAATTGACTGAGCAATAATGTGATCCAAGGCTTGAAACTTGACATGAGTAATCTTGGGAGTCCATAATGGTCCATGAAAGTCATATGAGGCATTGAAATTTCAATTATCCTTGTTCAATCTCAAACCCTAATTTCAGTCATCAATGCTTAAGGAGGTGTCTTGAGCTGATCAACCCTTGTGCAATCTTAAACCAAAGGAGATCTTGTGAGAAAATATTTGATAAATCAGATGGAAAATTTTGGGGTACAAAATATGCCCGTGTTCAATCTTCTTAAACCTGAAGAGTTAGATTGGTGGATCCGCCATTCGTGACTTGAAGGTGGAAGATGATTGGACACTAGAGTGCCCAGAAATTTGCACTCGAAGGTAAAATTGGAATGGGCTTATAGATGCCATTTGGAGGAATGATGGATATTTGCCGGAGATGGGCTTGTAGATGCCACCCAAAGGTGACTGTTGACAGAGAATGTACTAAATCTGAACTTGATTTCAACTGGAAAAGAATCAGAATAAATCTTTGGAGCGACTTATCTGAACCAGAAGAAATCTTGTATGTTGTTTGACTGGGAAGAATCAAAATAAATCTTGGAGTGATTTATCTGAACCAGAAGTGTTCTTTTGGAAAGTATCAGGATGAACCATTGAGGGGTTTAAACTGAACCAAAAGATGTCTTGAATATTCTTTAACTGGAAAGAATCAGAGTAAATCTTTGAGTGATTTATCTGAACTAGAGAAAGTGTCTGCGAGAAAGAATTAGAATAAATCATTGAGAGATTTATCTGAAACTGAAGTGTTCCTTTGGAAAGCATCAGGATAAACCTTTGAGGGGTTTAAACTGAACCAAAAGAGATCTTGAATATTCTTTAACTGGAAAGAATCAAAGTAAATCTTTGTGCAATTTATCTGAACCACAGAAAGTGTCTGCGGGAAAGAATCAGAATAAATCATTGAGAGATTTATCTAAACCGGCAGGGATCTGGAGAAGAATCAGAATAAATCGTTGAGAGATTTATCTGAACTAGAGAAGACATATGCGGGAAAAGAATCAGAATAAATTGTTGAGACATTTAAACTGAACCGGCAGGAGTCTGAAAGAAACATCTGTTGTATAGATGGTTGACCAATACTTTCTTGGGAATTGATCTGTAATTGACTTATTGAAAATTTGATGATAATTTTCTGTTGATTGATCTTTCCTGAAAAAGATGAGAGGTTAGTTGTATGCAATGTCATGATGTATGCAATGCATGGTGTAATGATGTTCTCAAAATAAATGAGACTGTGTTATATGTATCTGTGTTGTCAATGTTATGACGTATGGATGTGATATATGGACATGTTAATTGTTATGCCGCAATGTTGCTGGAGTCGGGGAAAATAAATCCCGAAGTGTTGCTAGGTATGAGGAGTGCAAGTATTCATGTTTTGAAGTGCAGATGAGTTGATGGGCTTCCATTTGTTAGAGAAGTAAACTCTGTTGTAAGGGAAACACCGTGTATTGCTTGTAGATCTCATGGAATCATGCTGGGGAATCCTGAGAAATTGGGCGACTTTTATTGGGGAGTGATAACTGGAAGTTTTGTTCTGCCGGGGATGTGAGAGAGCTTGATATCATTAATCTGCACACTGTGGGGGATTTTATGGAATAGTCTAAAGATATTATCCCATTTCTTAAAGCCATTAGTGATTGCCTTTCTATTTTCTGTTCTTTTTTTTCATTTGTAAACAGTAGTTACGTTCAAATAAATATGTTCAAAAATAAATCATTGGACGTTTTCGCAGACAAATAACGGAAAAAGAAAAAAAAATAGATAGTTTTGCACTTTCAAAGGGATATCTTTGTATTAACTTGAATAAGTATTTTTTTGTACAATGAGACGAACATCCTAGTAAGAGAATGTCGTCGTAGAAAAATGGAAATTTGATACAAAGAAAAGATAGCTATGTGAAATAATCCCATGGGGTTCCCGTTCTGATATAGCCTTCGTGTCACTGAGCGTCTTGTCCACTTGCTGCCTTGTCTGAAGTTGATTGAATTGATCAGAACCAATGAGTTTGTCAGTCTAAGCTAAAGGTTGTCTGTAAGGTGATCCAACGGGACATAGTCATACACTTTTATTCCCTAACTTTTGCCTGGACCGCTCTTTCGGGTTTTCAGTCCACCGAGATACCTTTTTTTTCCCAAGCCGCCCTTTCAGGTTTTCAGCTTGCCGAGTGTACATATTTTTTTATTTTATCCTTAATTTTTGCCCGAACCTTTGCGGTCCGCCAGGATGCCCTTGTTTTTCCTAGGTGTGTCAACCTAGAGGGTCTCTTATGCGTAGTATCTTTTGACTATGTCCGCATTCACAGGGTGTGGGAGGTCGTCGTCATCCATAGTGGTTAGGATCATTTCTCCACCAGAGAATATGTTTTTGATCACAAACGGTCCTTCATACGTAGGAGTCCATTTGCCCCTGGGATCACCTTATGGTAATATGATACGCTTGATTACCAAGTCACCAACCTGATATACCTAACGTCTGACCTTTTTGTTAAAATCCTTGATCATACATTTTTGGTACATCTGGCCATGACATACAACCGTAAGCCTCTTCTCATCAATTAGGTTCAACTGGTCAAGCTGAGTTTGAATTCATTCATCTTCGTTCAACCCTGCATCCTTTATGATTCTTAGAGAAGGTATTTGGACTTCAATTGGTAGAACAACTTCCATGTCGTATACCAAGGAGAAGGGAGTTGCCCTTGTTGATGTGCGCGTCATGGTACGGTAACCATGGAGAGCGAATGGTAGCATCTCATGCCAGTCCTTGTAGGTTACTGTCATTTTTGTATGATCTTTTTGATGTTCTTATTTTCAGCTTCGACAACGCCATTCATCTTTGGCCGGTAAGGGGAAGAATTATGGTGCTTGATCTTGAATTGCACACATAGTGCGGTGATCATAGTGTTGTTGAGATTCGTACCATTGTCTGTGATGATTCTCTCTGGGATGCAGTACCGACAGATGAGATTCTATTTGATGAAACGGGCCACAACATTCTTGGTAACGGAAGCAAAAGAAGTTGCCTCAACCCACTTCCTGAAATAGTCAATGGCCACCAAGATGAAGTGGTGTCCATTAGAAGCTGTAGGTTTGATTTATCCAATCATATCAATGCCCCACATTGCGAATGGCCAAGGAGAAGTCAGGACGTTTAGAGGAACTGGAGGCACATGCACTTTGTCAGCATAGATCTGACACTTGTGACAGGTTCGTGAATGTTGATAGCAATCTGCTTCTATGGTAGACCAATAATACCCTGCCCGTAGGATCTTCTTAGCCATCGTATGCCTACTGGAATGGGTGCTAAAAGTTCCTTCATGTAGATCAGCCATGATTTTTTCTGCCTCAACCTTGTGTATGCAACAAAGCAAAACAGAGTCGTGGTTTCGTTTGTAGAGAATTCCATTACTGATGAAGAACTTAGCAGAGAATCTTCTCAAGAACTTCTTATCATTGTCCGAAGCTCCTATCGGATACTCTTGAGCCTCGAGATACCTCTTAACTTCATGGAACCAAGGCTGGTCCACTACTTCTTCAGTATCGATCTCGTGACAGTAAGTTGGTTCATCCATCCGTTCAATGGTGATCTAGGGAGCCTCGTTATCCCATTTGAGTTTAAACATGGATGACATGGTGGCTAGCGCGTCTGCTAGTTGATTTTCCTCTCATGGAAAATGCTCAAAGGTGATTTCCTCAAAATGCATGATTAATGTCAACACATGTTCTTTGTAGGGGATGAGGTTAGGGTGTTTCGTATCTCATTCTCTTTTGATCTGACTGATGACCAAGACTGAATCTCCAAATACACTTAAGGACTTGATTCCCAAATCTGGCAGCTTTGAGACAAAAAATACACGCTTCATATTCTGCCATGTTATTTGTACAATTGAAGAAAAGTCTTGCAGTGAAGGGAGTATGACATCCTTTAGGGGATATGATTACAGCACCTATGCAATTTTCGAGTGCGTTGGAGGCTCCGTCAAAAACCAAGGTCTATCGGGATCCTTGTTCAGGTCCGTCATATGGTCTGAGTTCTTCACAATTGTTTACCATCATGATATCTTCATCTGGGAACTCGAATTTCATGGTTGATAGTCATCCATAGCTTGATGAGCAAGGTGATCGTCTAACACACTGCCCTTTATTGCTTTTTGAGTAGTGTACTGAATGTCGTACTCACTTAGGATCATCTGCCATCTTGCTATTCTTCCAGAATATGTATTTTATTGGATCCATCTTGGATATCAATTAGGTAGTATGGGTCAACATATACTGTCTTAGCCGGCGAGCAGCCCATGCCAGAGCGCAACAAGTTTTCTCGAGCAGTGAATATCTTGTTTCACAGTCGGTAAACTTTTTGCTCAGGTAGTAAATAGCATGTTCTTTTCGGCCAGACTCGTCATGCTGCCCCAGCACACACCCCATTGAATTTTCTAAGACAGTTAGATACATGATCAAGGGTCTTCCCTCGACTGGAGGGATCAAAACAAGAGGCTCTTGTAGGTACTCTTTGATCTTGTTGAAGGCAGCTTGGCATTCATCATTCCATTTGACTACTTGATCTTTCTTCAGTAATTTGAAGATTGGTTCACAAGTAGCTGTTAAGTGAGAAATGAATCTAGCAATGTAGTTTATCCGTCCTAAGAATCCTCTGACTTCCTTCTCAGTACAAGGAGAAGGCATTTCTTGTATTACTTTTACCTTGATAGGGTCCACTTCGATACCTTTACCACTGACGACGAAGCCTAGGAGTTTACCGGACCTCACCCCAAATGTGCATTTATTCGGGTTCAACCTCAGCTTGTATTTCTTTAGTCTCTCAAACAGTTTCTGCAAATGGTCAAGATGTTCCTCTTCAGTTTAAGATCTGGCTATCATGTCGTCCACATAGACCTCTATTTCTTGATGAATCATGTCGTGAAATAGAGCTACCATGGCACGCTGATAGGTTGCCCCAGCATTCTTCAACCTGAATGGCATAACCTTGTAACAGAATGTGCCCCACTGTGTGATGAAGGTCGTTTTCTCCATGTCCCCAGGTACCATTTTGATTTGATTGTAGCCTGAGAAACTATCCATGAATGAGAACAATTTATGCTGTGCGGTATTGTCAACCAGAATATCGATGTGTGGAAGTGGGAAATCATCCTTAGGGCTTGCCCTATTCAAATCTCTGTAGTCCACACACATGCGTACTTTGCCGTCCTTTTTGGGACAACATTGGAGACCCATTGTGGATAGGAGGTGACGACTAAGAATCCGGTGTAGAATTATTTCATAACTTCAGCCTTGATCTTCTCTGACATGTCTGGCCGCATGCGACGAACTTTCTGTTTTACCGGAGGGCAGTCTTATTTTGTCGGTAGATGATAGACCATGATATCAGCATCAAGTCCTGGCATGTCCTCGTACGACCAGGAAAAGACCTCAACATAGTCATGTAACAACTGAATTAAGTGCTTCTTGACACTAGATTCCAGATTGGCTCCTACCTTAACTTCTTTCTTGTCCTCTTCGGTACCTAGGTTAATTGTGTCCACTGGTTCTTCATGGGGTTGTATGGTCCTTTCTTCTTATTGTAGTAACCTGGCTAGTTCCCCTGGCACTTCACAGTCTTCCTCACCTTCGTCTTCGGCTTGGTAGGTTATATTTTTAGAGTCACAAAAGGCCACAACATAATTGTTACCCATGGGATCCCGAATGGATGTAGATTGTTGGATAAAAGTAATTGGGACAGAATCTTTAGCTTCCCAGTTACCGAGTCCTCTGTTGATAGTTGGGAAAATCCATTCCTTCAGATCGTAGCTGTCATCCTCCTCCTCCACTGTGTTGACTCCGTGGTTGCTGATCTTCAAAGGTGGTCCCCCGGCACGAGCACGACGTATAGCTTTCTGGGCTCGTTCTTCGACCACTGCCCTGACATCTTTCAGAGAAGACATCTTTAGCGAAGGTCTTGTAATCTTCGAGACTTAGGAAACAGTCTTGGTAACTGCCACTATCTGTGGGACTTCCTCGAAATGCTGAAATGGAGTTTCAATGAATTCACCATCCAATTCCACGTATATGAAGGAGTTCAGGTGACTGACCATATATTCCTCTTCTCCAAGGACATTAATGATTTTCCCTTTGGTTGGGTATTTCAGCATCCTATGTAATATAGAGGTAACGATGCCAGCGTTGTGAATCCATGGTCGGCCCAATAAACAGGAATAGGAAGGGCGAATGTCCATCACGTAAAAAGTTAAATCAAAGATTTTAGTTCCAACTTTTATGGGGATGTCCACCTCCCCATGCACCATCCTCTTTGATTCGTCGAAGGCCCTTACCACTATGTTGCTGGGTTCTAAGGTCAAACCTTCACAGCCGAGTCTATCGAGAGCCTTCTTAGGCAGCACATTCAAAGACGAACTGGTATCCACCAAGTCATGGGCCAAAGTTATGCCCCTGCATTCGATAGAGACATGCAATGCCTCGTTATTTTTCCTCCCCCTAGGTGTCAGGTCAGCATCAGAAAAGCTTAAACCGCTGTCAGCCGTCAAACTGGCCACATAGTCTTGGAACTGATCAGTAGAGGTTTTTTGTGGCACATGGGAAGTTTTAAGGAATTTCACCAAGGCCTTCGCATGAGTCTCGGAGCACAACAATAAAGCCAGCATGGAAATCTTTGACGGAGTCTGCCCTAGCTATTTGACTACGTTGTAATCGCTTCTCTTTATAATTTTCAGAATTTCTTCCATCTCCTTTTGGGAGGCCTCTAGAATAGATATTGATTGCGCCTTCATCCGGACAGGCTAAACCAAAATGCCTTTGCCCCGAGTCTCGATTAACTCAATGGTAGGGGTATCAGCAGGGGTAATTATAGGAACTGTAGTAGTAGTGTCAACAGGAACAGAAGCAAGGATGATCATAGGACCGGTAATAGTTTTCGGAGGAGCAATCCCTGGGGAAAATATTCTTCCACTTCAGGTTATCTTGCTGGTTCCCGCAATGTTGCCGATGTCAGGGTCATCCTTCTCAAGAATTGAGTCTTCATCAGCCAGCCAATCCTGCTTGCCACCATGATAGTAGACGTCGCCCCCATAGTTCCATGGGACAGTTTTATCTGAGGAGTACGGGATCGGCCCTGGAATAGTAATTATCAGTGGAGTCACTTTAGGAACTGATGTAATCCTAACGGGTCTTTTGGTGGAGACCCTGGAAGGATTGGCGGAAATGGTTACTATTGAAACATCTTTGTAATAAATGGTTCGAACGAGAGTCTTTTCAAACAAAATCTCTTTGTCATCCATTAGGCGTTAAACACCTGCTTTAAATAAATGAAAACTAGTTGGTAGGGATAAAAAAAGGTGACAGTCTTTGCCACAGCCCAGAAATAAACCGACTTTCAACTGGTTCTTCTTGACAGTCAGGAGAGGAGTAACAAGTTCATCAACAGTAGTAACAAACATATCATCTTCAATAGCGTTAACATCACGACCATGATTGGGCATAGGAGCGGTGATAACATTTAGGATCTCGGGAGCATCAAATTCAATTTCTTTTGCTTCAAGAAGGTCTTGCACCTTGTTTTTCAAAGCCCAACAGTTGTTGGTATCATGGCCTGGACTTTCTGAATGGTAAGCATAACAGGCATTAGGATGATAATAATGAGATGCGGTGTTGGGATTCTTTGGGGCTTACTTCAAAGTTACCATATTAGATCTCAACAAATGTGGCAGGACTTGAGATAGTGTCATATTAATCCAAGTAAATTGTCTTACCGGTCTTTCTGTTATAGGATGATTGCTTCTTTATTGAGTAGGTGCATGCTTAGGGATCATGACAGCCCCTACCATTGGATGGTGTTCAGTTCTATCTTGATTCCTTTGAGGATATATAACACCAACTTCTTTCTTCTCGATAAATGGTTTTCTTACAGCACTGGAGGATGTGTCTTTTTAGATCTTTCCACTATTAATCCCAACTTCCACTCTTTCTCCGGTCTAGATTAATTCAGTGAATCCTACTGAGGAGCTTCCAATTAGATGATTGAAGAAAGGACCGGACAGGGAACCCAGAAACATGTCTACTAGTTCTCTTTCAGATAAGGGAGGTTGGACTCTTCCTGCTAAGTCCCTCCATTTCTGAGCGTAGTCTTTGAAACCTTCGCTTGAAACCATAGCCATACTCTAGAGTTGAGTACAGGTAGGGGCAAGGTTTGCGTTGTATTGATACTGTTTATAAAAAGGCGCGGCAAGGTCTTCCTAATTATGAATATTGGCCCTTTCCAGTTGATAGAACCAATCTAGCTGAGTTTCAGATAAACTATCTTGAAAGAAGTGGACCCACAAATCTCTGTCGGCAGTGTGAGGCTGTATCTTCCTCACATAAGATCGAAGATGTATCTTGGGACACGAAACCCCGTTGTATTTAGAAAATACTATAACCTTGAATTTTGGTGGAATAACAATCCCAAACACCAAACCCAGCTCTTCAAAGTTTAGCTCGGGCACTTTCTGAATCTCCATTGCACTTAGATGTTCTTCCAAATGTTTTTATTTGTTGTCAGTCGGGGGATATTTATCTTTAGAGTAATCCTCTTCTTCTTCCTCTTCACATTCTGGATGAGCAGTCACTTCCTTGCCTTTCCCTTCTTGATTATCCTTTTCACCGGATGATGTTGCAAAGTCTAGGGTCCGTCTGGCTGGCCCTGGGAACCTTCTTCCTAGATTCAGAACACTGGTTGCTTTCTTTTCTTTCTTCTTCTTTTCTCCAATCAGCAAAGTTTTCAAATCCTCTTGTCCTTTGGCTAATGTCAAGAACATCTGTTGAAATTGAGCATTCTGCGCCTGGAGGTCTTTTATTATCTGCTCAAGATCCATCTTACTGAAATAAACAGTAGAAAGATGAGGAGACTTGTTGTAAGAAACCTGCTTATGTTATGATGAATGGAGATGCATATGTAATGATTTCAAGGAAATTAGAGATTTAAATTTGATTTAAACCAAAAAGAAACACACGTCATATTAATAAATCAAAGTTTAAGTACATCATGCCTCTTTTGGGCTTACAAAGAAATACAAAAAATCTAAGATAAAAAAGTTGTTCGCATCTTCTTTGGTGCGATGTAGGCATTCAGGCTTCGCTCCTCATGAAGTTGCTTAGTGAGTTCCAGAACCTTCTTCTCGCTGGCATAGAATTGGGCCTCGAAAGTATCTCGCTCCCCCTTAAGCTGTATCCAATCCCTTTGCAAGTCTTCAAGAGAAGTGTACATGTCAGGATGCGGGATAATGTATGGAACATCTCCTTTCACAACAGGCTCTATGATAACCGGAAGAATGGAGGGGTAAGGCATTATAAGAATTTGAGCACGGGTTCGTACCCATTTGAGGTAAGGCTCAAGAGGGATGGAATTCTTGTACCCCAATGTCTTGCTATCTACCTTGTTCAACATCCTCCAAGCTCAGATAAACCTCTGGCGGTGATCTTGATCGTCATTCTCGTAATCAAATACCAAACCTTGAATAAGCATCTCATGCGGACCATCCCTTCGGGCGTAACCAAATTGTCTTAAGGCTAAGCAGGGGTTGTAGGTGATACCTCCTCTAATGCCAAGTAATTGGACATTAGGGAATTCTCCACAACGGTCAACGATAGTAACATTCTCTATAGATCGGGAACACTAATGAATGTCTGAATGTTTGAGCGTCATCAACCTATGTGACCACCTTGAACCTTACTCGTTCTTCAATACAGATTGGGGAAGATGCGAAATAAACCATCTTGCCAAGATAGGAGTACAACACATAAGGATACCTCTTTTCCTCATAGTGCGAGTGTGAAAAGAATGTAGGGTGTCCCCTAACAAAGTAGGCACCGAGTTACGAGACATGAAGATTTTGACGACGCTCACATCTATGAGTTGATCAGGATTTGGAAACAAAACAATCCCATAGATGAGGAGAGCCACAATTTCCTAAAAATCTTGCAAATCCAAGGAGTTGAAATAGTTTTGGGCTTTCTTAAACAAGAACTTTGCTAAAAAAAAACCTTTGACATCACTCCTTGTTTCCCAATTAGTTGTGACATCAGATGGTTTCAAGTGTAAGGCTTGAGCAATCTCTTCTGACTTTGGATCTATTTTCGTACCGTTGAAAGGTATTTGATTGAGAATGGGGATCCTCAAGATTTGGGAGAATTATTCCAAAGTTGGCACAAGTTGATAATCGGGAAATGTGAAGCAATGGTGTAGAGGATCAAAGAACTGGAAGAGCACCTTCATCATGTCCTCATCAGTGTTGGAGGTAACCAAGTTTAGGAGGCGACCATGTCTTTCGGTAAATGGAGAATTTTCGGGAACCCTTGATGCTATCTCTTTAAGTTGAGGAGGGATCCTTACAAGATTGACTTGAATGGTTTTCCTGCGAATAGAGTCCATGTCCTACAAAACAGAACAAAGATAAATCCCAAAATCCTTGAAATGGTTAGTAAGTATGAGTATGATGTTATGATGTTTATGATTTTATGTACAAGTAAATATATACAAACAAAACAAACAAGTCCTTAGGTTTAGGGTTGCATGGATTCTCATAGGTAAGTACCCTCTTGAAGTTTAGTTGGCTCAAACCTGTCCTAGAAATAGTTACCGGGTTCTAAGGAAGCTCAATATCACTGGTTTGTTTTCTCGGGCATTGTTTCAGCGCAAGCCTCTTTAATAGCGACCGAAATATCCCAAAAAACCAAACCTCAATGAGTGTAGTATCGAGTATCTACAAACTTCATACTGCACCAAAGTCGGTCATCTCACTACGTCCTAATGGCCAAGTTGGTCAAGTAAAGGTTCTAGAAGTTAGTTAGTGCTTCATGACATCACTCAACGGCCCCGTATTCTCCTTGACTACTCAAGAGCTACCGGTACCCATAAATATGTCACACTAACGTAGCTATTGCTTAGACCATGAAGGTATACCCTGCACAATTTCCACAATGTATTGCTACTTACCTATAAGGTATCCCAAATCCGGGCAGAGGATTCAAACCCAAATAAAGAACCAAAATATAAAGCATACAAGTCAAACAATGAAAGCAAATAAATGTGATCTAACCCTAACGTAACCCCACTTTAAAAATCTCCCCAACAGAGTCGCCAGTTCTGTAACACGGTGGGAGAACTGACTTGGTTGTTTTGCATTTTATCGTAAATGTTGCGGTTTAGCAAGAGTCACCACCGACTTTTGTTTTATCCAAAAGGAAAGGCTGAAAAGAACAGGAAAGACCTTTGAGATGTTTTCTTGAGTTCGGGGGGTAGATTATAAAAAGGGAAGGTATTAGCATCCTTTTTATCCATGGTTTTCCATGGGCTCTTAGTTACTTGCTAGATCACTTGTTTTTGTTTGAAAATGTGCTTTGTGTGGTTTTTGAAAGAATTTTGTAAAGATGCCATTGTTTAGGAAAACTTTGTAAAGATTCTCGTTCGTAAGAATGTATACAAAGTGTTTGATATTTTGAAAATGTTTTCAAGTTTGAAAGATGTTTTTGAAAGTGTTGGTGTTTGTTTTGAAAATAGCAAGGATGTTTTTGTTTTGAAATTGAGCAAGTAACTAAGAACATTCTACTTACTCAAAAGTCTTCCATGTTCATTTCCTCTTTCCTTTGACATTGTTATCTTACCATTGATTTGGTAAGTAACCCTATCTTTGGATGTAAAAGGGAAGGACGTGGGTCATCGTATAACCATGATTAGCAATGTTGTAAGATATCTTAGCATTTTCTTTAGGGACTAAGATCATTTTGAAAGGCAACATGGATAGCGTCATCGAGGGACTATGATCTTGTATTTCTTTGCTTGTTTTTGCTAAGATACCTCACATGCATAATATGGTCATTTTTTGTAAGGCAATAAAGTGGGTTTACCCTAAGGGTGTAAGTGTGCAAGTGTATTGATTTACATGTTTGATTTGTCTTTGATTAGGGTTTGCTAAGCATTGGTTTTAATCTTTCCATACAAACCCTAATTACTAGCATTTGTATATAAAACATTTAAATTGCGAAAAGTAAAAATACTAAGCTATTACATGATTTAGGGGAGGGGTGTACAAATTACAAATGGAGAATTACAAGAAATTAAATCTAAATAAATTATTACAACCATATTGAATTTGAATAAATGTACAATAAAGATAAAAATTCAAAAATATAAAATGTAAGAAGAAGTGTGATTTTTTGTTTGGTTTTTCATGAAAAGGGTTTTTGACTTAATTAATTAAAACAAAAATAATTAACTAAAAATAAGAAAATTAAGATTAAGTTAGTAAAATAATTTAATTTAAAGAAAACAAGTTTTATAGGGTTTTTGTGAATTTAATTAAATTAGTAAATAAAAATAATTAAATAAAAGTCCTAAGTTCTAAACTTATCTTAATTTACAAGAAAAATAATGTAATATAATAATCAAAATTAAATTAGCTAAGTATTTAAAAAATGGGTAAATTAAATTATTTAAAGGAAATGTTTTTGTTCTTTTAGTTTTATGAAAAATAAACTAAATAAATATAAATAATAAAATGTAAATGTTTTTTGGATTTTTTATTAATGAAAATAATAATAATAATATTAATAATAATATTAATATTAAAGAAAATGTAAAATAAAATAAAAAGATAAGTCAGGGGGGGTTTGGAAATGATTTAGAGGGTAAAAAAAAAGAAAGAAAGGCCCAAACTGCTGGCCCAAGCGCTGCAAAAACAGAAAGATGTCAAAAAATATGAAAAAAATGCAAAAGGCAGCGCACTGAGGTTCGAACCCATGACCTCTTGATTACCAACATGCTGCCTTACCACTGGGGTGGATATATATCTGTTAATATAACTCAAATTATAAATATATAATACAAAACACGTCCTGAATACACTTCATCTTCAACCTCCAGCCAGACCACCTGTAACTCACAATTTCTCAACAAAAATGAAAAATGCAAACATGAAAGTTGCTCCATTTTTCCATATGAACCCAACCATATAAATATCATAAACTATAAATCAAAGATGAATGAGAATTTTTGAAAGTACCAAATTGTGACCTAATTATTTTCAGAGGTTCAATCCTAAAATTCTCCTAGCTCAATCAATATAAATAAAATCTATGGACATGTACAGCTTCAGGGCAATGATGTCTACATTTTATCTTCACAAATGCAAGTCTAACAATACCTAAGTAATGAGATAGAAGTTCAAGAAAAATACCTCAAAACTGGAAATCGTGAAATGCAAATGAGCTTGATTCAAGGTGCTGCAATGATCAGGTTAGCTTCCTCAAGTTCCCAGGAAGCTAATACAATAGTTTGCTTGAGCAATGGATGGTTGGAATGGCTTGGAGAAGTCAATGTGCAGACTCTGTTTTTTGGTTATGGAGGTTATGGTAAATGGTGTTACAGTTCTGGAATGAGGATGGTGGTGAGTAGTATTTGATGTAAGGAAGCTTTAGGAACCAAAAGGCCAAGAAACGCACGAGGGAAATATGAGTTTGGTGTTCAAGGTCAGAAACTGTGCAACAATGGAGTTTTGGGGAAATTTCTGATTTGAGAGATTTTTGGTGTGTTTCATGGTGCTTCAGCTCTTGTTCTAGTTCACAAATAGTGCTTCTATTTATAAGCAACAAGTTTGGAAGCTTGTTGTTGATCAGAATTCAAAATCACAAGTTAAGCATAACATGTGATTTTTGAGAAATCCAAGTTTCAAAGCTTTGTGTACTTGCTAAGATAGAGTGGTTATGCTTTAAACACACTTGCTTCTGACTTTGTAGACGGAGTGTGATCATAGGGAACAAGTTAGAGGCTCTAGAATTGACTTTGTGCATAAAGCTTACTTTTCCAAAATGGAAGTGTTCACTTTGTGCCATTAATGGAAATGTGAATTGGATAAAGCTTAAATCACTTGGATTAAATCTCAAAATTTTGTGTAATCCATTAATGATGAATATATACACAATTTAGAAGGCCTGCCAAGCAAGATTATGCATCCTAACATTGAAATTGCATTTTTGTTCATCATGAAAATGACCTATAATTTTAGTTTGAAACCCTAACTTCCTCTCTTCGATTCTCCTTGCTCAAGAATGATCTCAAGGAGTTATTTGACTTTTTAGAAAGCTTGTAATGTGCTCTATAACCCCTCTTTGAATCACTTTTTAAAATTCCCCTTGGAACTATGCGAAAAATGCCATGAATTTAGGTCAAAATCCTACCTAAACTAGGGCAAAATTTCCACTAAGTGTTTAGTTTCAAGACCATGACTTCATGGACTAATAACTTGAGATACAAGAATTTCTAGGAGAAGTTGTGTAAATCAATGTTGTATATATCATGAAGATATACAAATTTCATGTTAAAAGTTTCTTTTGAATCATCTTGCATCATGGTGAAAAAATGGCTCAAAGTTGTGAAAAAATATGAAGTTTTCAACACTTAGAAAAATTTCTAAGTTTGAAAACTTTGACTTTTCAAAATGAAATCTTGAATTTTTTATTTCTTGATGAACAAGTTTCATATTTTGACATGTTTTGATGAATTGTGATCTTTGACAATTGATTTTGACCAAAAAGTCAAATTTTGTCTTTTCAGTATACAGTTGACTTTTGATCAGTTGACTGAAAATCAACTATCAATCAAATGACCTTGAGCCGTATTTTGAGTCATGCCATCAGGTAAAAATGATGCAATTGAACTCTTGAGATCAAGCCTCAAACCAATTAACTATTTTCTAGGTCAAAAATAAGAAATTGCCCTTTCTCAGTCAAAACCCTAATTTTGACCATTTTTCCCTTTTGATGATTTGATCAAATTTCTTGAGGAATTGTGATCCAAACTTGATAAAATTATACATATGAGTATATAATGTTAATATGGATCAAGAATTATGAAGTTTGAATGTAAATTGGCCACAGTTTACTTTTTCCCCAATATAGTTGATTTTTAGGTCATCTGTTCAATTGACTGAGCAAAAATGTGATCCAAGGCTTGAAACTTGACATGAGTAATCTTGGGGGTCCATGAAAGTCATATGAGGCATTGAAAGTTCAATTATCCTTGTTCAATATCAAACCCTAATTCCAGTCATTGTGCTTAAGGAGGTGTCTTGAGTTGATCAACCCTTGTGCAATCTTGAACCAAAAGAGATCTTGTGAGAAAATATTTGATAGATGAGAGGAAAATTTTTGGGGTACAATAACACTTTATTGTGCTTAGCTAGTAACTTCCTCACATCAACCAATGCTTCTCTTCAACTAGCAACCCGGAAACAAGTTTCATAACCAACACTTGAACAAACTTTATGAAACAATAAAATTTACAACAATGCACAAAGAAACATGATGACAACACATGTATACATCACTTGAACAAAAATAAAAACATATATGCACAAGTATAGAAAGTAAACACAAAACAAATACAAGTTAAAATAAACAAGTTAATTTACAAATTCTATACAACATATACATTATGTACAAAGCTTAAAACCAATGAAAACTATTGCGATGTAATTCAATATCAAAACACAAATCCCCGACAACAGCGCCATTTTGTTTAAACTGAAATATAGCGGCAAGAGAAAAAGAAAGGAAGTATTTTTATGGGAAAAGATTCTCAACTCCACAGGAATCAGTGCAAGGAAAAGAATGTCGTTCAACATTTTCTGTGTTTCTGAGCTTGGGTTAAATGGGTTTGAAGTATGAAACGTAAAACCATTGACAAGAAAATAAATTCATTCTTTAGAGAGGAGAAACTTATCGAGCATGAATTTAAACTACTTGTCACAAACTTAAGCATATCGATCAATTGTACTCAACCTACAATACTCTTCAAAATCATCAAGTATCTCTCGAGACGTACCACAACAGAGGTTATATGTAACGCAAAGTTGAAGACAACCATATTACTCGCGTCAGTGATCTCTCAACACAACACAAACAACACAAAGGCATTAAGCTCTGATACCCACAATTATTATTAACTCTAAATCTATATATAGAATCTAGAAAATAATAGATATCCATCCCTAATCAGAATTTGTGAGGTATATGTCTATAACAACAAAAATTCAAACATAAAGCAAAAAGATCAAGTAAGACATTCATAATGATTTGTAAAGGAAACTTTATACAACACCATAATCAATACATATACATATGTTAAGAGTAAGCATACAAAGAAACCAAACAAATAGAGAAATAAATAGAGAATAAAAGAAGAAAAACCAAACATCTCACGGGTTGTCAGCTCCGGTTGATGAGAAATCCGACTTCGGACCATCCAAATGCAAGCTCCAATGTTGTTTTCTAGCTTCTCTCATCGAAAGAATGAAGGTGATGGTGTTGGGACTAAAAAATACTCAAAACATAACCTAAATATGTGTTGGCCATATTTAGTATGTTTTAAAGTATATGACACGCTAAGCGCGCACAGAGGGAGATCAGAGCGCTCCATGTTGTTCCAAAAAAATCAGCATTATGTTTTTGCCATAACTTGAGAACTGTAACTTCGAATTACACACGGTCGGAAGTGTTGGAAAGATTATTCAATGGTCTATCTAACAAAGACTAAATATTAATGAAATTAATGATTTCCTCTTATTTTATTTGAGACTTATTCTTTGATGGATTGCCCAAAATTGCCTCTTTGAAGCTATGCATTTGGCTCTTATTACTCGATACTCCAATTATGAATGAATATCTACAAAAGAGATGAAAAACCATCAAATGATACAATATTTACACAAAAATATGATTATACTCAATATGTACAAATACACACAAGTTGAGGTTTATTCAAAGGATTACAACAAAATGAATCGATAAGTGCCACTAAAATATACACAAATATAACGACTATTTTGCACTTATCAAAATCTCCCCAACTTAAAACATTGTTTGTCTTCAAAAAAAGTTAAACAAAAGAAATAAAAGTAACAATCATGAATAATGAATCAACAGGTTTTGAAAAACGAAAAACAAATGTATGGTTCAAGAATAAAAAACGTATAAACAAAATAATGCTTAACACTACACTACAACGACAATATGAAAACAAAACGAATCCTAAGTACAAAAATCATATCAAACATTCAAAAACAAAACATGCTCAATCATGAATCACACCTAGAAAAAATCATCGAGGGGTGAGAAACACACACAAACATGAGGATTTGACACTCATCCAACAATCTTGCAAACAATAGACTAAATTATACATTGATCCAAAAACTCATTGAAAACACAAAAGAAAGAATAAAAAGGGCTTTAGGTGTTGTAATGTGGCTTGGTTAACAAACACGGGGAAATTTCTAAAGGTAATTGAAACAAAAACTTGCCTAAACATAAGAGAGTGATCAATTCACAAAGATTCAAGTACAAAAATTTCAATCAAACTTCATCTTCTTCTTTCCCAAATTGTCATACCAAACATAATACTTACTTAGCATAATTTTTCTAATTTTATTTTTCGAAGCTTTTCACTTTTTTCTTTCTTTTTATTTTCATTTTTTTTCTTCACAATTTTGTTTCTTTTCTTTTATTTCTCTTAACCGCATAACAACCAACCAAAAGCAAGCAAAAATTGCTCTCCCTAAATTGAATTCAGCCAACATCAAAGTGTGAATACTCCCTACTTTCTAAGGAAAGATAAAAATTTAAACCATAAATCATGGTTGAGAGTTCAAGAAAACAAAGATCAAAGTCCATTCAAAAAATGAACTAAACACTCATAGACAAGCATCAAGTTAAAATGAAACATGAATATTGACAAAAAGGCTTAAACGGGTTCACAAATGTTCACTCACTCACAAGGTAAATTGACTATTTGGTTCAAGATAGTTATTCTTAAAATAAAACAAACATGCCTTGATCATTTTGACGCTTTCATAAAATTAACATAAATAAAAGATTAAACATAATAAAATCTAGTTAAAACAAGAATGTTGGTCTCTAGCACATATGAATAATGGAAAGCTTCCTTACAATTGAGTGTTTGGAAACTAAAGTGATTCAATTAAAAGCAAGTAGTGCAAAAGGATGAATGACATGGTAATTGTACAAACTACAAGTTTCCTAATCGTGTTATGCTATAGAAAGTGATAAATGTGTACCTTGAATGATATCAACTTCGATTACTATCATTACCACACAATTACATTGTTGACACAATCAAACTTGAGCAATCACAACATGCTTCTTCAAGCCAATAAAAACCAAAATTTGAAGACAACCAACAAACAAAAATATTAGAAACTATACAAAATTTACTAATGTTGGGGTGCCTCCCAAAAACCGTTTGTTTCACGTCGTTAGCTAGACACTTTATTATGCTTAGCTAGTAACTTCCTCACATCACCCAATGCATTTCTTCAACGATCAACCCGGAAATAAGTGTCCTAACGAAACACTTGGACAAACGTTACATAACAAGAAAATTTACAACAGTGCATAAACAATCACGATGACAACACATATTTACATCACTTGAACAAAAATAAAAACATATATGCACAAGTATGGAAAGTAAACACAAAACATGTACAAGTTAAAATATAAAAGTTTATTTACAAATTCTATACAACACATAAATTATGTATAAAGCTCAAAACCATTGAAAACTATTACGATGCAATTCAATATCAAAACACCAATCCCCGACAACGACGCCATTTTGTTCAAACTGCAATATAGCGGCAAGAGAAAAAGAAAGGAAGTATTTTTTCAGGAAATGATTATCGTCTCCACAGGGATCAATGCAAGGGAAAGAATGTCGTTCAACAGTTTTTGTGTTTCTGAGCTTGGGTTAAATGGGTTTGAAGTATAAAACATAAAACTATTAACAAGAAAATAAATTCATTATTTAGAGAGGAGAAACTTATCAAGCATGAATTTAAACTACTTGTCACAAAATTAAGTATATTGATATATTGTACTCAACCTATAATACTCGTAAAAATCATCAAGTATCTCTCGAGATGAACCACAGTAGAGGTTATGTCTAACACAAAGTTGAAGAGAACCATATTACTCGCGTCAGTGATCTCTCAATGAAACACAAACAACACGGAGGCATTAAGCTCTGATACCCACAATGATTATTAGCTCTAAATCTATCTCTAGAATCTAGAAACTAGTATATATCCATCCCTAATCAAAATTTGTGAGGTATATGTCTATAACAATACAAATCTAAACATAAAGCAAAAAGATCAAGGAAGACATCGATAATGATTTGTAAAGCAAACTTTATACAACACCATGATCAATATATATACACATATGTTCAGAGTAAGCATACAAAAAAAACCTAGCATATAGATAAATCATAGATTAGAAAAGAAGAAAAACCAAACATCTCACGAATTGTCATCTTTGATTAATGAGAAATCTGACTTCGGACCATCCAAATGCAAGCTCCAATGTTGTTTTCTAGCTCCTCTCATCAAAATAATGAAGGTGATGGTGTTGAGACTTAAAAATACCCTACCCATAACCTAAAAGTATTTTTTTCCCTATTTAATGAGATTTAAAGTTGCATGGCACGCTAAGAGCGCACAGAGGGAGCTCAACACACTCCCTGCTATTTTGAAAAAAATCAACATTGTGTTTTTGCCATAACTTGAGATCCGTAACTTCGAATTATGCACGTTCGGAAGCGTTAGAAAGCTTATTCAATGCTCTATCTAACATTTACTAAATATAAATGAAATTAATGATTTCCTCTTCTTTCATTTGATCCTTATTCTTTTATGGATTGCTCAAAACCGCCTCGTTGAAGCTATGTATTTGGCTCTTATTGCTCGATGCTCCAATTATGAAACATCATCAAAAAATCACTTGAAAAACCACTTGAACAGACAATATGATATTGGGGGTGGGATAATACTCTCAGTGAGTTCCCGTATCCTATGGGTCCACTCGGCTCTAAAGGGTTCTCTTATCATTTCTTAACTCAAGTCTTAATCCTCCATTACTTGTGTGTCACTCACACAACATAACTAAGACTTAAACATTTACGGGTTATTCATATTGTATAGAATCATGTAACTTGAGGTCATATAACTCAATAAGTCACTATTCATAAGCACAAAACGCCGATCTCCTAACAAACCTATGTCTAGGGAAAGGCTCAGTTCATGCATGTTCGTATGATTCAAATTTCTTTTGGATTCAGGTTCTTCATGGAACTCGAACCCACTTGAAGAATCATCACTCGTATTAGACTCGAACCCACTTAGAGTATTTTTTTCCATATGGGACTCGAACCCACTTAGGCGTCACATCTCTGTGGGGATCAAACCCACTTATGAGACCTCTCCTATATGGCACTCAAACTCGTTAAGAGGTATAAATTATTTTTGTCACAAACCTATTATATATTATATAAGCACCTAAATTGGGATATGCACGATCAAGTGAGAATTATGAATACATGATTAGGTTCCAACATTCATTATGATTTCACTCATCAATCACTAGGTGGTCACATTCACCAATTCTCATATTATCACAACATGTTCCATATAAAGCCTATTATTTTATAACTCAAGAGAATACTCTTCCGCGCTACACACCAAGGTACCCTTGCGTCCAATCATCACCATCTACGTCATTTCATAACCTAAGTTATCTTTCTAACCCATTCATATTGTTACAAACCTAGGGTTTCCTTACTCATCATATTAAGGGTTTTAATCATATTATTACACAATCAACACAACCAAAAAATCATAGTATGGTTCATATCATACTCATCATAATATCATAAATAAGGCACACATCATATTATAACCTGTTAAATAAGTCTTAGGAGAAGCTTTCACGCAACCTACTTCAACCTAACCTATTCCACTTACATGCCACATAGTAAACGTACATCCGATCATTCTATTATGGGGTTAAACATACTTAACCGGGGCATTTAAATTGGAATAAGAACTTGGAAACTCCACTATCTTATAGTTCTCGGTGTTAGCTTTCCAACACATTTGATCGCGTCTCATTTTGAGATACGAAACTTAGGTTACGTTCAGAATAAAACAACACATTTAGGTTTGGAGGATGTTATGGGTTCCCGTAGTAGGTGCTACAGTGTTGACAAGAACTTTTTCGACTAGGGAAATAAGCCTTAAGCTGTAAGGTTCCTTTGACTGAAAAGGGATGAGTTTATTGAAAACAATAGGAGGTGTCGACCAGGTTGAAGGGTATCGACTAGAAGAACTAGTCGATGAAAGACATGAGATTCGGGGGCAGTCATCGATATACGTAGGGGTCGACGAGCAAGGATTTATGGTGGCGAAAACAGTTATCAACATGCAAGCCTGTAAGAACGTGGGAATGTTCAAAGTAGTTTAAGGCAGTTTCTCCATAAAGTCACAACGTGGGCTAGTAACCGTCGACGATTACATACTTACAATTTCTATTTAAGAAAATGTTTGTATTTGTGTGAGGGTTCGCATTTATCTACATTTAGAGCATTACACTTAAAGTACTCGCATCTAAGAGAGAAACGGGTTTTAGGCTTAACAATGTATGCATGTTTCCACATTTAAATTCATAGCAATTTCCAGTTTTCACTTTAAATTACAAGTCTTGTCTTTAATTTCTTTACTTTGCAATTGTCTTTCAATTTTTCCCTTTTATCAAATATCGATAAGTTTCAACCCAAAAACACTCAAAACACTAAGTCTAGGATTATTGTAGCCGATCCTGCAAGTAACCTTTAATAAGAGGCTAGCGGTTGTTTCATGGAGAAGCAAATTAGCACACTTGGTGGGACACGTTTATGTTTGAGTCTTCTTGTTTCATGCATGAAATTAAGAAGTGGTAGAAAAATGGTAGATCGTAGAACTCTTGTGTAGCGGTAGAAATGTTGAGACTAAGCCATTTGATTGACTTGACTCACACAGATCAAATAAAAATCGCCACCGTGCTTTATTGTTTCCAAAGGAATGGAAAAAGAGAGAATAACCAAAAAGAGGGGGAGAGAATCTAAGTTCGGGGTTTGGTTATGCATATGGAAGGTATTAGCATCCTAAACATCTACGGTAATCCACAGGAACCTCTTTGAAAATCTGTTTACTTTGGCTATAAATTTTATATACAAAATAGATTGTGGGGATGAGAAAAGAAGTATATTTTTTATGATTTTTGCACCTGCCACAGTTGCAAACCTTTAGTGCCTACGTACCACCTTTCGTGCAATAGGGGATCAGGGTACTCGTAGTTCACTTTTAAAAATTTTGAAACACATGTGTATCGGTTAATTTTAAGAGACATGACATCATCGTTTTATCCAAGTGGAAGAACATACTTACTACTCACAATTATGAGAAAGGAGAATTTGCGTCATCTCAAAGTGGAGGATATGGCTTGGATTTTAAAATCAACAAAGCCTCACTCAACACCCAAGTGGTAAATATCTCACTTTACTACATATCGTAGAAGTATAATAGCTCGCATCACTACAAGGATTGACAAGAGTCTAATCTTTTATGAAAATTTTAAGGATAAAAGCCAAAATGGAAAAAATGGTTTGAATTAGACTGATTTACTTTTAATCTTCTCACAAAAATGTCAAAGTATTATTAAATTGGTTAAAATTTGATTAAGAAAATATCTTGAAAAGACATGGACCTAAGTCCAAGTTTATTGTGAAAGCGGTTCAAGTTTAAAAATCAAGAAAAAATTTCAAAAGATGGGAGAATATTTTTTAAATTAAAGAAGATGTGAGGAAATGAAAGGACTATCTTAAAAGCATAAGGTAAAAGCTAGGGAAAAGAACCGTCTAACCAACAAGAAGCCAACACTTGACACAATGAGTTAATGTAGAATTCCCATGCTTTAGATTTGAAACCAAACAAGAAAATATAATAAACCTCTTAAGAAAGCCAAGCTTCAATTGCATTAAGTCTTCACAAAAATTGGGCAGAGTAACGGCTGTATACAGATGAATTCCTGATCACAGACAAAGTACGTAATCACAATAACCTGCACACAAAGTAAACAAAAAACCCAATGCCTTAGGGTAAACTCCCAAGAACTCCAAACAAAATAACAATTGAGGTCACAAGGTCTCAAGGTAGGTCAAAGTCTCTAATACTAAGTCCAAGAAGTCCATCACTCCAAAGTGCCAAGGATAGTAACATAATAGTCCAAGTAACATTAAAGTTTTTTATGGTTCAAGTTGATTATTAAGTATCTTCAAAAAGAAATGAGAAGCTCAAGTGAGCAAAAAAAATGACATGAAAATAAATGCTCAAGTGAGCAAAGATGAAAATAGCATGAAATGTAAATGCTAAAATAAATGTGCTTAAAATAAAGGCATAAAGTAAAAGCACAAAATAAAGTCAATTGTTAGAAATTAGAGGTTAGCTGAATGACCATCTTAAAAATTGCATTTTAAACTCATTAGAAGATTGATAAAATTAAAGCCTCTCAACAAAAAGTTTCATTTTCTTTTTGTCAAGTATATCATACATTTAAAATTCTCTAGCGCTATGTTAAGCAATCGTAAGTGGACTTATATAGAAGTCGCACCTATTTTAAGGCCGGTCAATATCAATTTATGTGTCATATATTTGGAGAGATGATATGTATATCATCCTCTAACAACATGTGACACAATAAGAAGAGGATGAGATGAAAAGGGGAGGGATGATATTTGAAATAAAAATTTAATCAAACTATCATTAAAATCATTCATCCATTTTTGTGGAGTTAAACTCAACACCCAGGATCCAATGATGTTAATGAAGTCACTGATCAAAAGTCAAAATAGTCAGAATATGTTCAAAAATAAAATAGTATTTAAAATAAAATAAAATGGTTTTTTAAATGGTTTTTTAATATGGAAATAAGGGAAAAATAGCAATATATTCAAAACACACAAGAAAAATTAAGTGAGACCATAGAAAAATCAGAAATGAACTCAAATATTTTTATGAATTTTTTTGGTAATTTTTTAAAGTAAGAAACTATTTTTAAACTAATTTAAATTGCTCAAATAAGTGAAAAAAGATCAAAAATAGTAAAAGTCAGAATAAAATTCTAAAAAAAATTCAGAAACTCATAAACATTGAAAATGATTTTTATAAAATATTTCAGAATTTAAAAATATCAGAAAGTATTTTTTAAACAATTAAAATGTAGCAAACAAAGCAAAAATTATGAAAAATATCAAACCTTAAAATAAAAATATGAAAAAATATTCATAAAGTTAGAAATAATTCAAAGTATTTTTGTATATTTTTTTAATAATTTTTGGATAAAAAATAAAAGAGTTATGAATTTTTGAAATTTAAACAAATTTTATAAAAATAAATAAATCAGAAATAATGTAAGGCGTTGGATCCAATTTACTAAAACACGCTGGCACATCAAGTGGCTCAAAAACAAAGATGTATGATGATCCCTGGTGTCATACGGTGGCAGAGCCGACTGTCCACTATGATAGTATCAATTTTAAGCTAAACTACTCAGCTTACAACTTCTCACTTAATAACTACTCATGCTAGATTTCTATCTAAGACTCACCTAGATATGAGCCCCCCCCCCCCCCCCCCCCCCCCTCAATCCCTCTTCAATCACAGACATCAATTGGATAAATTAAAAAATTATGAACAAATCGAAAGACACACTTCCATGGCAATTCCTAGCCAAGAATCTTGACCAAGAACACAACTTGAAGTGGCTTCAAAGCTTCCTCCAAGAACAATACTCAACTCATTACCTACAGGTTTCAGAGTGAGAACACATTTACCATCTCAGAACCCGAGTGGTTCACTTACACCAACACTCTTAAAGAGCGGCAAAAGACTCAGCCCTAATGATTACATCTTTAGAATTCTCAGCTGGTGCAAATACTAGGTTACAAAGCTTATATTTATAACCTATACCCAAATGGATTTGGGCCTTAAAAGCATAACTCTCTGGTTGTTACAAATAATAGTAACTTATGCTACAAACAAGGTCTTCAATCAAATCTTCCTAAATTATCTCCATATTTAGAAATTCAACATTCTTCTTGATTCTTCTTAACCTACAAAATACTGCCACATAGGATAATATAATATCCTTAAAATATATTTTGTCTTTGTAACTTAACAGAATATAACAATCGAGTTCAGCTTAGGCGCGATGTCGTGTGCTCCTTCATAGGATATCTTATCTGACACGTTGCTCCATATGTTAAAACACTTTAACTTAACATGTCCCAACATAGAATAAGACTTCTTGCTCCACTTGGTCTTCATAGCAAGTAAATACATCATATCTAACATAATGCTGCTATATTAGTTTTACCAAATATAATGCCAATTACATGATTCAGAGAATTAACAATTTCTTTCCTACCTTCAACCCTAAGTTAGTAGTTTATCGTCATCCCTGAGTCGGTATTATTCTTTCTTGTTCGCCTTCATCTTTGAGTTGGTAGTTTACTGTCATCCCTGAGTCGGTATTATTCTTTCTTTTCTACCTTTATCTGTGAGTTTGTAGTTCACTATTATTTGTTAATAAATGTTTTCCTTAGCTTTACCTTATTTATTGAGATGATGTTACCTTGTCTCCTCTTTGGGTTTTACCCCAATAGATTTGAGTCCTCTTTTCCCCAACAAAGTTGATTTTCCTCTAAGAGAGTCAAGTTTCTTTCCCCAATCGAGTTGGTAATCCTGTCTTGAAGATTACCTCTTTATTGGCTAGTTGCTTGCTTTGTTAAGAATTTCCCCATTTGAATTCTTACTTTGTATTTTGTTTCTTTAACTAAGATATTGGTTTTGCCTATTCATATTTATCCCCAGAGTCGTGTTATTTCCCAGTGATTGATTTTCCTGGTTGAACTCTCTTGCTTAATCTTTCTTGTGTCGTAGTTTTGTCTACATTATTTTGTTATTCCCAGTGGTGTCGTGTTTCCCTTGTAAATTTCATTTTTTACGTTCATAATCATAAGCATTGCATGACATCTTAGGACCAAAAATAGAGTTTGTTTTATATTTAAGTATCTTCAATCGTGTCGAAACGAAGATTTTAACCTTCGTATCTTCTGATAGAAGACACATAAATAAGGGCCGCAGTTATACCCCAACTTTTGCCCCTAAGATCCTCTACCATCCCATATCATCACAATACATCAAGATCACGCATTTGGGTTGGTTATCATTTCTATCTTAAGGTTTATCCTTGAGGGATCATCAAGCACCGTGGTTGTGCATCATGTACCTAAGTGTTTTATATTTTTTTACTGACCTATAACCCAAAATACCAAAAATATGTGTGCTTTATTTTTGTATATTTATGTTTTGTAGGTATCGAGCCGAAGCATCCAACTAACAATTCTTTTTGCCACTTTTTTCCTGCAGAAATTGGTTCCCTATATACAAGAAACCAATTTCTCTCACTGATTTCGCTCCTGGATTTTCATTTTGCACAGCAGAAATTGGTTTCCCTATATGGAGAAACCGGTTTCCCTATATGGAGAAACCGGTTTCCTGTGTGAATTTGGAAGAAAAAAAGAAGAAATTTTCAAGTTTGTAGCATGTGGCTCCAATTTCCTTCTTTTTTGAAAATATTCTTGATTACCAAAAAATAATTCTCCTACCTCATCAAAATTAAATTCCATCATATACTCTTATTTGATACATGTGCACCACTTGATCTTAACTTTAGCTCCAAAATCATTTACCAAGCCTAATTTTGTTTCTAAATCAAACTCCAAAACACCACTAATTTCAAGCCTAAACTCTATAAATAGAGCTCTCATTTCATTCATTCATCAAGCTTTTGATAGCCAAAATTACCTTACTAAAAATTCTTTCTACTCTCTTTATCTACCAAATTCACTAAAAGCTCTTTTTCCATTAAAGTTAGTAAGCTTTTCATTGAAGCTTACTAATCTTTGAGCTAAACCTCCATCCAAACACCTTTTCTTAATTAATTCTCTACATCCAAGCTTGGGAGATTAATTATTGGGGCTGAATTGAAGCAAGTTTTTTGAATTTGCCTTTCATAATTTTTTAGACCTACCTTTGGTAAGTTGGATCTTTATCTTTCACAATGTGATCTCTTGTGATCTTGGTTGTTTAATTTTTTTAGCCATATTTTGTGATTCCATTGGTGCTATTTTCTCATAATTTGATAGAATTTTCGTGCTCAATTGAATCCAAGATCATAAGGTGTTTGATAAAAAGTTTGAACAATAATTTTCTCTTTAAAATGTTGTTTTTGAAAATTTCGCAGGAGAGGCTAGTTTTCGTGTTTGGAGAAACCGATTTCTCTCACTGTTTTTTGCACCAAATTTGAAATTTCATGCAGGAAACATGTTTCCCATATTCTGGAAACCAGTTTTCTTACAGCAGAATGCAGTTTTTTTCCTTGTGTTGTACCCCAATTTTTGCCCCTAAGATCCCTTCACCATACCATATTGATTCAATCACAACAAGATCACATTAGGGCTTTTAGTTCTCCTCCCTATCTTTAGCTTTGCTCTTTGAGGAATCACCAAGCACCTTGACTTGTTTTTCTTGTGTAATCATTCATGTTTTGTTTGACTTTCCTTTTAATTAATAAAATGCAATGTTGGTTTGTCTTACTTGTCAACAATGCAGATAAGGGCAATGGGGCTTGGCAAGTTGATCCATGGGTTCATGAGTTTATTTCCATAACCTAGTAAATGAAGCTTGAGAAGTTCAAACCTCACCATTAAAGTTTTTTAGGAAGGCATGACATGGCAAGGTTATTTTGGTTCACTACATTTCCAAGTTATCAAGATTTGATCCAAAAAGTACAAGGGGTTGATTGAAAAATAGTCATGGTTGGACAAGGTCTTGTTCCCATTGGTCACAAGTGCATATTTCTATCAATTATCAAGATATAGAAGTGGTTGTGGTTGCTATGAGTTCTCATTATCATCCTCAACAACTTATATTTACAAAGCATTTGTTTTGGTACAAGAAGTTTGTTCAAAATTGTCAAAGTTCCCCAAGGCATGTTTCTTAATCTAGGAGCTAGGGTTTTGAACTTCAAAGGAGTATATGTTTCCTATCTTTTGGTATTTTTGAGTAATTCCAAAGACATCCTTCTCTTCAAAGGTATATCAATAAATCACTTCAAAAGTTCCAAGGAGTTTTCATGTGGAAGAAACTTGATGATGAAGAAAGATTACAAGTCCTCTAGATGAACCCCCAATTTCTCAAGTTTGACTTCAAATGATCATAAGTTGGTAAATTTTTATCTCCTTGAGCCCATTATTTTTCCATAATGATCTTGAAGATGTGAAATTTATGCCTTCTTTTATGTGCAAAGTGAGAAAATGGATGGAAGTTGCCTTAAGGATACTAAAGATTATAGGTCATTTTATGAAATTTTGCCAACTTCAACAAGTCATAACTTTCTCAATTTTTGGAGATTGTTAATGGTTCAAGTTTCAAAATGTCATTCAATAGATCTAATTCATGCCATCTTTTTTGGTCAAGAGAAAATTCCAAGTGGAAGGCTATGTTTGGATGCAAGACATTACAGGTCACTTTTGAAGAAAATTTGAAATACTTCTAAGTATGGAAAGTCAGCCCTTTTTCCTTAACTTTGACTCAACACAACTTTCAGCTCATGCATCCATTTGATTCCATTTTTTTCATTTCAAAGCTTGAAACCTCACCTTTCTAAAGCATCAAGAATCATGCCCTAAGACCCCTTGAGTTGAAAATGCCATTGGTCAGAAGTTGGCACTTTGAAACTGAATTTCTCACCAAGTCAGAATTTTAAAATCCATAATGTGGCCTCTAATCACAAGTTTTTCACGCGTTGTTGCCTCTAAACATGTTTAGTGAAGTTCCATATTTGTTTAGCACCTCAAAACGCAAGGATTGGATGAGTTTTGGTGAAAATTAGATCACACTTCACTCGTGCATCAGGTTTGCACGAATTCCCTCTAAAATGCATCATTCACTCTTCTTTTTGATCCCATTTGCTTCTCTTATAAATACATGAACTATACCATTCGTTTTCTCAAGCTTGGATAGCCAGAATCACCCTGCCAAACTTGTTCCCTAACTCAGAATTCAGCAACTTCGAAATCCATTCTCAAGCCTTTTTCAATCCAATTTTTTCATCAATTCACCTTCCTTGATCTTCCCTGAAGGTAACCATATAATTACATTCAATAATCGTGCCCTATATTGCTCAATACAAGTCAAGTTTCAGAGCTCTGCAA
The DNA here is from genome assembly GCA_948472305.1 of Vicia faba. Classification (NCBI taxonomy): domain Eukaryota; kingdom Viridiplantae; phylum Streptophyta; class Magnoliopsida; order Fabales; family Fabaceae; genus Vicia; species Vicia faba. Next base: position 176,211 of record CATIWC010001396.1, on the reverse strand, counting down.
CTCAACTTCAATAGGTAGATTCCTTCATCAATTCTTCAAAACTTTGATATCATTGTGATGCTCTCATTTCCCTAGTTCTAGTCGCAACACTTACTTCTTACTGGAAACACGTTTTGACCATGAAATTTCAAATCCCTTTTCAAAACTTTCTTTCCAAATTGCTTGAGCTACATTTTATATAAATTTGGTGCGAGGGTGTGGTTGTCTTCGTCTTGAAGAGACAAAGCGAATGACATAGGTCTGAGCTTCTGATTTTATAGTTTGAGAGACCTGCAATTCACGTTGGCTGGAGGTTGAAGGTGACCAACGTGTCATCTTCCAACCAATGATGGCACGCCACTTGTTATTTTTGAATTCTGATTTTATTTCTAATTCAGTGCTTTATTCACTAATGTTTTTGATTATTCTCTTTCTGATTTTTATTTTTTTAACAATTTAATTTTGTGTTTTGGTATTTTTTATAAATTTACACTTTATTGGAATTATTTTAAATGTTTAAAAATACTTTTATGCATTTTTAAATATTGAAAAAATTATGGAATGATCCAATGATATTGTGACAAATATTGGTGACCTTATTTTATTTTTGTTTCTGACTTTGCTATATTTTTATCATTTTTGGTTTATTTCACCCATTTCTTTAAATTTTAAAATAATTTCTGACTTTAAAAAATTAACAAAAAATTTATAAAATTATTTTAGTTCATTTCTGATTTTTCTATGGTCTTACTTTTTATTTCCTGATTAATTTGAACATAGTTGACATTTTTTCTCTTTTATTTCTATTTTTAAATATTATTTTTAAACCTTTTTGTATATATTAAAATGTAATATTATTTCGTGATTATTTTCTGACTGATCTTGGGTTAAATTTTTTATCATGAACTTTATTAACATCATTGGATCCATGGTGTTAAGTCTAACTCCACAAAAATGGATGAATTATTTTAATAATAGTTTGATTAAATTTAATCCAAAAGTGGTTTGTATATTCTCTCCCACCCCTCTTCATCTCATCCTCTTCTTATTGCACTAAATATTATTGGAGCATGATCTCTATATCATGTCTCAAAACAAATGGTGCATAGATTGCTATTGACCGACCTCAAAATAGGTGTGACTTCTATATAAGTCCACTTACGATTGCTTAATATAGCGCTAAATTTTGTCCTGATTCGAATAAATGATCATTCATGGCCCAAACTTATGTTTGCAAGCCCAAGTATGTTAATTTGATCTCTTTGATCCAATAACCTTGAGATTCATTGTGTGGAGGCTTTGGTTATACCAATCCTCTAATGGATCTACAACATCTTTGATCAACGTGGATCACTTAAACATCGTTGATTATTAAATGATACTCATAAGGATTCCAAATGGATGATATACTTGACAAAAATAAAATGCAACTTGTTGTGTGGAGACTTTGGTTCTACCAATCCTCTAATGAGTTCCAAATGCAAGTTTCAAGATGACCATCCAACTAATCACTAATCACTAATAATTGATTTTAATTTGTGTTTTTATTTTGTGTTATTTACTTTATGCACCATTTACTTTTAGCATTTACATTTCAAGCTATTTTTCATCTTTGCTTACTTGAGCCCCTTTATATTCTTGTCATTTTTTATTTTGCTCACTTGAGCTTTTCCTTTCTTTTAAAGACACCTAATAATCAACATAAACCCTAAAAATATTTAATGATACTTGGACTATTTGGTTAATACCCTTGGCATTATGGAGCATTGGACCTTTTGGACTTAGGATTAGAAAGCTTGGCCTATGATTGGAGACCTTGTGATCTTATCTGATTATTTTGTCTGGAGCTCTTGAGGTTTACCTCAAGACATTGGGTTGTTTGTTTGTTTTGTGTGCAGGTTATTGTGATTATACCCTTTGTTTGTAATCTGGAATTCACCCGTATACAGCCGTTACTCTGCCCAATTTTTGTGAAGACTTAATGCACTTGAAGTTTGGTTCTCTCAAGAGGTCTAGTATTTTTGCTTGTTTGGTTTCGATCCAAAGAATGGGAATTCTATCTTGGCTCATAGTGTTAAGTATTGGCTTCTTGTTGGTTAGATGGTTCTTATCCCTAGATTTTACCTTATGCTTTAGGATAGCCTCTTATTCACCTCCCATCTTCTTTAATTTCATAAATATTCTCCCTCCTTTTGAAAACCCTTCTTGTTTTAAACTTGAACGACTTTCATAATAAACTTGGACTTAGGTCCATGCATTTTCAAACATTTTCATAAATAAACTCCAATAAACTTAATAATACTTTGACATCCTTTTTGTGAGAAGACTAAAAGTCAATCAATCTCATTTCAAACCATTTTACCACTTTGGCTTTTATCTTTAAACTTTTCCAAAAAAAAGATCGAACTCTTGTCAATCCTTGTAGTGATGCAAACAACTATACTTCTATAATATGTAGTGAAGAGAGATATTTTCCACTTGGGTGTTGAGTGAGGCATTGTTGATTTTAAAATCCAAGCCATATCCTCCACTTTGAGATGATGCAAATTCTCCTTTCTCATGATTATGGGTAGTAGGTATGTTTTCCACACAGACAATGACGATGACGTTTTATCTCAAAAAATTAACCAACACATTTTTTTTAATAAATTTTTTAAAAAAAAGAGGAACTACGGGTACCATGATCCCCTATTGCACGAAAAGGTGGTACGTAGGCACTAAAGGTTCGCAACCACGGCGGGTGCAAAAATAATAAATATATTTCTTTTCTCACCTCCACCATCTATTTTATACAACATGTTTCATAGCCAAAATATACAGATTTTACAAAGAGGTTCATGCGGAGTACCGTAGATGTTTAGGGTGCTAATACCTTCCCTTTGCATAACCAACCCCCTTACCTTGAATCTTCCCCCCTCTTTTTGGGTTATTCGTTATTTTCCCATTCCTTTGGAAACAATAAAGTGCAGTGGCGATTTTTATTTTGATTTGTATAAGTCTAGTCAATCCAATGGCTTAGTCTTGAACATTTCTACCGCTACAGAAAAATGGTGACTTCACTGGGGAAATATTAACCTTTTACTGGTCAATCCCTAAGTGGGTTGAGCCTATCTTTGTTTATATCTATATATGTGTTATTATTGTTTTCGTGTTGTATGTTGTATATATGTTAGTCTGGATTTTCCTAGTTTTCAGGGTGCTTGGTGATTACTCATAAGTCTTATACCCGGACTTGGGAAAACTTTAAGATAGGCCAGGTGGTATAGTCATGTTAACTTTGAGGGAGTAATCCAAAAAAAGGAGGCATGAGATCTCCCATTCAGTGGAGGCCCCTTTGACTGTAGTGTCGTTTACTGAGTAATCAGGAAGACGTACTGCTTTTGACCTGGGAGCCTGCTGAAACTGAGGACCGTAGAATACCTAACCCATCTTGGCCTTTTAGGTTTAGTGCGAAAGCTATAACAGAGTAATCCGGAAATAGTTGTCACGCGATACTACGCTCGGACGAGTTTTTCTTGAGAATATTACTATTTACTGAGTTAATTGGGAAGTTAGTAATATCCGAAGGAAGGATGTAGACTCTGGGAACCTATAGAACCTTGTTCGGAAGGTGATAACTTTTAGACCAATACCTTATGGGTAGTACCTTCGACCTCATGCTCGTGACGTTGAACCTATGAACCCTATATGTGTGATCTTGTGTGTGATTGTTGCATCATGCATCTATGCACTCATAAGCATCTTTTGGAGAGATCACATTTCAAGGGATTTAAAGGTTGACCATTTGTGAATATCTCAGGTACTTTTTAACCATGGATTCTGGAAAGAGAAAGACCAGGAAGTACAGTTTCAAGGATCCCAAGATAGATGAGTTGATTAGTCTAATTTCCGAGATTGAGTGTCCTGCAGATTTTCGGAAGAAGTATGGATCCATTATTCCTCTCATGAAGTTGAAGATGAAGGAGGGTATTCTCTCGACCTTGGTCCAGTTCTATGATCCGATGTATCATTGCTTTACTTTTCTCGACTATCAGTTGATGCCTACACTGGAGGAGTATTCTTATCTGTTGCATTTACCTATTATCGATCGTGTTCCTTTTACTGGTTTGAAGGGTGAGCCAAAACCACATGAGATTGCTGCTTTGATTCATCTGGGGAAGTCTGAGGTGGAAGCCCATATGACTACTAAATGAGGGATTCGAGGATTACCAGCTCAGTTCTTATTGGAGAAAGCCCGTTACTTTGCTAGGATGAAGAGTACAGTCGCTTTTGAGGCCATCTTTGCTCTACTTGCTTACGGGTTGTTCTTATTTCCTAATGTGGACAAGTTTGTTGACATTAATGCTATCAGAATCTTCATGATTGGAAACCCAGTTCCTACCTTGTTGGGTGATGCTTATTACTCTATTCATCTTCAGAATTCTTATTATGGGGGGATGATTCTCTGTTGCATACCCCTGTTGTACCAGTGGTTTATCTCTCATATGCCTCAGTCTGATGCTTTTTGGGATGTCAAGAAGGAACCCCGTTGGGATCATAAGATCATGGCACTTACTCATTCGGATATTGATTGGTATCATCGAGCTTACTAGGATATAAAGATTATTGACATTTGTGGTAGTTTCCTCAATGTACCTCTTCTTGGTACAAAGGGAGTAATTAACTATAACCCTGTTCTCACACGATGACAGCTTGGTTATCCGATGAGGGATAAACCAAATAGTATTCATTTGAGTAGTTTCTTTTTGAAGGATGGAGAAGACCATAGGGAATCTAGGGAGCAGATTGTGAAGGCCTGACGTCACATTCATAAGAAGAGTAGGAAGGATTAGGGACCTAGGGCTGCTGTTTCTTTGGAGCAGTATCTTCAGTGGGTCCAAACGAGAGCTATTCAGTTAAAGATGTCGTATTCTCGGGAAACACCTTTACATGATCTGTTTGTGAAGACCACTCCTCCCTTATTAGATGATCTAGAAGAGCTGCAACTTGCTTTGGTCAGGATGCAACTGGAAAAGGACGCTTGGAAGAATAAGTGCCAAACTTTAGAGGTTTCCTATAGAGCAGACTTGAAGGAGAAAGACGACTTGATTGAGATCCTTGAGAGTCGAGCGGTAGAGACTATGGAGAGGAAGGGGGATTTATTTTCTCCTAAGCCTCAATCGGATGCTGATCACTCACTTCCTGATTCAGATGATTGGAAGAAGGTTGCCACCAGGTATGTGGAAGAAAATCAGATATTGAAGGCTCAGATTGCCAGGCTCACAGGGAAGTGCCAGCGTATAGAGTGATCTCCATCAGTTTTACTTCTCAGGATTTTAGATTTTATTTTCATCTTGTACTTGGGATCATTGAAACTTGTAATCCATTTTGGAGTTGTTATAATAAAATTTTTCAGTATTTCAAATGCGTTATTACTTTGATATTTGCAATATGTCCATAAATTTTGAATCCCTTGAAATATTAAATAAAATAAAATCATATGCATTACATATCATGCATCATATTGCATATATTTCTTGCATTTGTTATGCATATCCAGGTGTCTTACCAAGATTCTTTACTTCAATAGCAAGCTGACTCACCACTACAACACTCGGGCTAATCTCAGAAAGAAGATGGACAACTTAGAACAAGAGAAATGTGAGCTGCGCGAGGAGGTTTCTGATTTGAAAGTTGGCATGGCTAATCTGACTACTCTGATGGAAGCTCTGGTGGCTGCTCAGAATCAGCCACCGAGTGTCCAACCTCAACCAATAAGGGCAACTAGTGAAGCTCTGACTGTTCCCGTATCTGCTACTCCAGCTGTTGTTCAGAATCGCATGCCTCAAGGTTATCCATGGGGAATGCCAGAGAATTTTACACCTGAAGGTTTCAATCTTGGTCCTCAAGATACTCCGATTGTTCAGACTATTGTTACTCCGACACCACCTATGGTACATGCTGCTCCTACTGCGCCACCTTCGGTGAATATGGTTCCGTTTGTTAATGATGATGTGTGTCGTCCTTTCCCTCCACCGAGTGAAGACTTGGGTCTTTATGACATAATGGATGATTTTCAAGAGCAGTTTGACAAGATGCAAAGAGAGATGAAGGCCCTCAGGGGAAAAGCGCTATTTGGGCAGAATGTGAATGAGTTATGCTTGGTCCCGAATGTTAAGATACCTTCTAAGTTTAAGGTCCCAGAGTTTGAGAAGTACAAAGGAAACACTTGCCCTCGTGCTCATCTAGTAATGTACGTGAGGAGAATGTCTACCCATATTGATGATCAGCGTCTGCTGATTCACTTTTTTCAGGATAGTTTGACCGGTGCTGCGCTGAAGTGGTATATGAGTTTGGGCAGCACCAACATCCATACTTTCAATGATTTGGGGGAAGCATTCATCAAAAAATACAAGTACAACATGGAAATGGCACCTAACCGTGATCAATTCAGGGCCATGGTTCAGAAAGATAGGGAATTATTCAAAGAGTATGCACAGAGATGGAGTGAGGTAGCCGCCCAAGTGATTCCTCCCATGAAAGAGAAGAAGATGACTAATATTTTCTTGAAAACGCTGGGTGCTTTCTACTACGAGAGGATGGTATCAAGTGCGCCAAATGATTTTACTGAAATGGTAGGAATGGGTATCCTCTTAGCAGAGGCTGTAAGAGAGGGTCGTTTAACAAAGAGGGAAAGTTCTGGAGGTATGAAGAAACCATCTTATGGGTTTACCAAGAAGAAGGAAGGGGATGTAAATGTTGTTATGCAAGAGAGGAGGGTTAATACCCTTAGAAGGAATTATAAGCGTCATTAGCAAGTCACCTCAGTTATTCTAGTTGTGGGTGCCGCTCCAACTACTGTTGCTTATCAGAGACCGTCCCAACAGGGGAATTAAGAGTATAATTAGAGAAGGGAGAGTTATGACCCTGTTCCTATGAGCTATACAGAGTTACTACCAGCATTGATTCAGAAGAAGTTGGTTTAGACCCGACCACCTCCCGTCGTACCATCACCATTGCCTTGGTATTACAAAGCAGACCAAACATGTGCTTTTCATCAGGGAGCACCAGGGCATAATGTTGAGAACTATTATCCTTTGAAGACTGAGGTGCAGAAGTTGGTAAAGTCTGGTGTTATATCTTTCAAGTACGTGGGACCTAATGTGAAAGAAAATCCTCTACCCAAGCATGGGGGAGTAAATGCTGTGAATATGGTGGCCAGTTGTCCAGGAGACTTCCGGATTTTTAATATTAATCTGGTTAGAGGAGATTTGGTGAAAATGCATGCAGACCTTTGTGAATTTAGCTACTATATGCATGACCATGCCGGTTGTGTTATTTGCAGTACAGATATACAGGGTTGTGATAAGATAAAGGCTGATTTACAAGAGATGGTGGATGAGGGCCTGTTGTACCCCAAAATTTGCCCTCCCATATTCTTCAAGATTTGCCAAGATCAAGGTTCAAAATCTCTCAAGGGTTGCACAGTCCAATTGCCTCCTAACACAGTCAAAATTAGGGTTTTGGTTCTTGCAAAGAAATTGAAGTTTTCAAGGGTCCAAACAAGTCCCACACGCCCATATACATTGTCAAGCATCCATATGTCAAGTTTCAAGACTCACAGCATCAAATTGCACAGTCAAAAACCCTAAATGCTTCACAGTCAACTGCAGGGGCAAAATGGTCATTTGACAGTCAAAAGTAAATTTTTTTGGTCAACATCTTATTTTGAAGCCACAAACATCATTTGGTCAATTCTTGATCATGATTCTCAAAGCATGGCTCAAAAAGTCTCAAGATGCAAAAGTTTCTATTTTTGGACAGCTGAAAAAGTCAACTGCAAGTTGACCAAGGCATAACTTCTTCATGGTTTATCAGAAAAATTCCATCCAAAGCTAATTTTGAAGAGAATGACATTTCCTAAAATTCATCTTCACACTTCAAGTACAAGAAATGCTCTCACAAAAAGTTATCAATTTCAACATTATAGGTCATTTTCAAAAGTCAACAAAAAGGCACTTTAAGTCAAAGACCATAACTTGAGATTGGTAAATCAAAATGACATGGGACCAAAGGCATTGGTTAGAGGACTTCAAGAACTTTCCAAAATGTCCAAGAACATGTTCATAGCTTCAAAATTGAGCAAGATATGCCTTCTAGAAGTTGGGAAATTTTTGGGAATTTTGAAAAGTCAACTTTGCTTCAAAAGCTTCAAGAGTGCTAATGGGCCTCAATTTTTTTCATGAATCATTACCCAAAGGCTATGCACGACCCATTGACCTCAAAGGGATTTATTTTCTTATTTTTGATTAATTATTTGAATTTTTATTATTATTAATTCATTTAATTAAATTCAAATATGAGAAAAATATCAAATCATGGTTTTAAATCTTTTTTGTGCAGCAAATATCTTCCACATATGCAAAAGATTTCGTGCATCATCTCAAGGGGACAAGATCATCCCTATTTGGCAAGTTTTCCATGGCAAAAAGATTGAAAAAAGATGTGAAAAAATCAAAGATTGGAATCATTAATTCAATGGATTATGGGCTTGTTTCTTGACCTAATTCCATTCACCTACAAAGGCATAACATAACCCTATTCCAATACACACGAAAGCTGCTCAGAAAACAAAGAACCAATTTGCAATTTTTCCTTAAAAACTTGAACACTGAAATCCTAGTCACAAGGCGATTCAAGGTCTAAAAGCTTGTCCATTACGTTCCTGACATTGCTAGGAACGTGTTTCAATCAAGAACCAGTCTCCAGACCTCCAGAATTGGTAGAACAAAGTCAAACTTTTCTTAAACATGTCCATAATCGTTTTTTAATTTACATGCATTATTCATGAGTTTTAACTGTTGATTCTTACTAACAATGATATTCTGAAGCTGTTGGTACCATTCAATTGAACTATGGCTGCCTAAATAAGAATCCACCATTGTTGAAACCTAGGGTTTCAGAAGCTTCGAATTAGGGATTTCTGTATATGGAAAAATTGGATCTCAAGACTTATGCCATTGAACTCAGGAGCTCCATACGAACACAACCATGACCTCGCACCCTTTTTATATTGAGGCATATGCTAATCGCTATTTTCATGAATTGCAGTTAGTGGGGGTTTAAAACCCCCGCTATTTGTTTATGTTGCAGGCATAAAAACGAAAAAGACGCATGTGTGTCATCTGATGGTTGGACAATTCAAATACTGGCGCGTGATTTTGGTTCATACCATTAACGCTTTGTTTTCTATTATAATAATTACGTTCCACTAACAGTACAAAGAAACGCGTTGGCTCAACTGGTGGCTGAGGTGTCCTGCAGGTACTGGGACCTGGGTTCGATTCCCAGGTCCCCCCATATACTTAATAATTTTTGTTGTAACGTGTTCATGTGCAGCATGCTCTCAACGTCCTACCATGCACACACATGCCCAGGCTTGCCACATATTCATGATGATCCATCTGAAGGCTATAAATGGAGGTCCATCGTGTACACTCAGTCAACCACATGCATTCAAACTGGAAAAGTCAACAAGGCTTTGATTTCAGTGGGCCAAATTACTTTACAAAAACCTCCCAAATGGGCCAGACACCCCCAATGTTTGCATTATATTTTCTAACTTCCTTTTCTTTTCTTCTTTTCATTTTAATTGTTTTAATTGTTTTAATTGTTTTATTTAATTCACAAAAATAATTTTCATAATATAAAAATCAGAAATCAAAAATTGTAATATATTTAATAATATTTAACTCACTATTAATTTATTTTGTAAATAAACTTTAATAATTAATTTAGTTTAATTTAGGGTTTTCAATGTTAATCTTTTCTTAAATAAATAAAATAGGTAGAATTAGGGTTTTTAACCTTTTCATTTTTTTTAATAAATAATTTTCTCATCATTATTATCATTATTAATTACTAAATATTTTGTAAATAAATATGTAAATAATTAATTAGCATAAATTAGGTTAAACTTTAATATTTTTTTAACAATTAAAAACAACTTAGAATTAGGGTTTCTCTTGATTTTCAATTTTCTTTATTTTCATAAAACAAAAAAAAACCTAAAAAACATTTCTTTCCTCTTATAAAATAATTAATTAACTTTTAATTTCAAAAGGGTCCAACGCCCTCGAACGTTCTATCTTTAATTCTTTCGCGCATTTATTCTTATTTTCCTTTGTGAATATTATGTAACTGTTCAAGCCATGTAATAGTAATTAGGAATTTATTTACTTTCCGCATCTTTTACCAAACGGGTCTTTGTAATTTGGCGATGTATAGACCCGCGCCTTGTAATAGCGTAGGATTTTACTTTCCGCATTTAAATTTCCGCACTTTTAAATTATAATTGCATGAAAGAATGTATGGCCTAAATTAAAAACAAGCGTAGATCACCATGATACATGTACAAGATAAAACATGACATAAAAACAACACACAAATTCACACACCACTCCTAGGGTACGCCTCACTGTTGCCTTACCTTCGAAACGTGGTCGTCGAGTATAGGACGTTTTAGTAAGTCCTTATGTCCATGACATGATCCAATTTCCTCGAAACGGTTGCCTCGGAAATTAAAAAGGATCAATGGCATAAGGGTAGCTTCTAAGGTGTCCTATTGTTTCTCTGGTGACCACACTGTCCCTAACAAACGAATTGACCCGAACACCTCCAACGGTGGTGCTACCTACCTCTCAATGGTGGGATGGCACTACCTTAAGGACATTTACACAGCCTAATTCCTTAGGGTAGGTAGATGACTCATGGATACTTGCTCTATTCAAAAACAAATCAAAAACTCTTTTCACACCGACACTTTTCAAAAAGCTTTCAAAATAATTTTTCAAACACTTTTGAGGACTGATACAAGAGTCGATCTGAAATCTTTAAACGAAACTTTTTCAAACCCACTCACACTTTGAAAAGCAAACACTTTTGAAAACACAATGAGCATGTATTTAAGAGCCCATGGATAACCATGGATAGAAAGGGTGCTAACACCTTCCCTTTCTATAAATCTACCTCCCGAACCGAGAAACTATCTCATAAGGAATTTTGTTGTGCTGTTGTCCTGTCCATGTTGGAGAAAATAAAAGACGGTGGCGACTCTTGCTTACCGCGACATTTTGCGAACCAGCGTTAAACAGTCAGTTCCAGATCCACCGATCACAGGGCCTAATCCATATAATCAGGCCCAGGGCAGAGTATGAAGAGAAGGTGAATATGGTTTCTGGATGTCCTGGAGAATTCAGAATTTTTGATGTAGAGTATATGAATAAAGACCTTGTGCAATTGCATGCTACCTTCTGCCATATGGCTGGCCAGGTGGAACACCAATATGGATCTTGCCGAGTTTGCTGTCGAGATTATCGAGGATGTTCAATCGTGAAGAAGGGTGTTCAGTTATTGTTATACATTGGAATTATCAAGGTCACAAGTCAAAGGGATGATTACCATGAAGTTGATATAGTTGAGGTTTGTTTAACTGAAGAAGGGTCGGATGAAGAGTATGCCTCCGCAGATGAGTGTTTCTCCTCATCTGAGGATTTATTTTCTAGAAATGAATTAATAATGATTGATTGTGTTGAAGAAGGGGTAAACGTCATTGTACCTTGTTTTGGGGCACCCTCCCATCTTGAAGTTGAATATTATAGCAAGCCAGTTGTTACCCCATTGGTGATTAGTTTGTCGGGTGCTATCCCCTACAAATCAGATAAGGCTATGCCTTATAAATATAATGCTACAATCTTTGAGGATGGAGTGGAAGTTCCCATCCAGCCAATGCCTGATGTTGGGAATATTGCTGAAAATAACAGACTCCTTCAGCCATTTGGAAGTTCCCATACAGAATTGTAGATCAGCTACTGCAGACTCCTTCAAAAATTTATATCTTAGCCTTATTGATGATCTCTTCTGCTCACAGAGAATCCTTGATGAGGGTATCGGACCAAGCTTTTGGGGAAAGTGATATGCCAATAGACCAATTCAGCAGTGTAATAACTTGAGTTTCTACGATGATGAATTACCAAATGAAGGAAGGAATCACAACTTGGCCCTCCACATCTCTATGAACTGCAAGAATGATTCACTATCCAATGTTCTGATTGATAATGGATTTGTGTTGAATGTTATACCGAGGAGTATGCTTATGAAGTTAAAATATCAAGGAATGCCTATGCACCCGAGTGGCATCATTGTGAAAGCGTTTGATGGATCAAGGAAATCTGTTATTGGTGAAGTGGACTTGCCTATTCATATAGGACCACATTTGTTCCAGATTACTTTCCAAGTCATGGACATTATTCCTACTTATAGTTGTTTGTTGGGACGGCCGTGGATTCATGAGGCAGGGGTTGTCACTTCAACTTTACACCAAAAACTGAAGTTTGTACGTGAAGGGAAAGTAGTGATCATAAATGGGGAACAAGCATTATTGATATCTCATTTGTCCTCTTTCAGCATTGTGGAGGCGGATGAAGCTATTGTTGGAACCCAGTTCCAAGCCTTATCCATTGACAATTTAAGAGGAAATGAGAATTCCATGGTTTCACTTAAGGATGCGCAGCAGGTTGTACGTAAGGGTCATAGTGAAGTGTGGGGATGGATTGTGGATCCACCTGTGAACAAGAACAGAGCTGGCTTGGAGTTCTCTTTGAAGAATGACACAGGTAAGGGCATGAAGCCGAGGTCTGCCGCAAGTAAGTATCAAGACATCTTCCGTAGCGGGGGTTATCTTCATCCAACTGTTTCCGTGATTAATGCCATTGTAGAAGATGAAGCATAGCAGGAAATGCCGAATTATGTGGCGCACAAAGTTAGGGTTCAGAACTGGATCCCCATTGATGTTCCCTCTTGCATACATGTTTCAAATTAATTTATTTTGTTAATCTTTTTGAAAAAAAGATTTCACTTTGCCCAAGGTGGAATTATTAATGTTATAGAGCTTATCTGTTTGTTGTGACCTTTAAAATCAATAATAAAAGTTATCTTTGTTTCCCAAATTGTCTTTATTTTCTACTTTTTCTCGGATAATGGTAAAAAAAAGTATAAAAAAAACCCTTTCAAAATAAATAATAACTGAAATTCAATTTTCATGATCACTTGTTATATGTGTCAGTTTCTAAAAGAAATCATAAATCATATGTGTAGATTAATTAAAAAAACCTTTGAATACAATGACCCTGCATCCTCTCCCAACTTTGAATGTCTTGTGTATGAGGCTGAAGAAGAAGATTATGATGAAATTCTAGAAGAGGTCTCACGGTTGTTTGAGCACAAGGAAAATACCATTCAGCGATATAAAGAGCCAATAGAAGTGATTAATTTGGGTTCAGAAGAAGATCCGAAGGAAGTCAAGATTGGAGCATTGCTGCATCCTGATGTGAAGAGCAGGTTGATTGAGCTGTTGAAAGAGTATGTGGATATTTTTGCTTGATATGCCTAGTCTAGATACAAATATTGTAGAGCACCATTTGTCATTGAAGCCAGAGTATCCACCAATTAAACAAAAGTTGAGAAGAACTCACCCAGATATGGAAGTGAAAATTCCATAGATGTTGATGATATGATTGCTAAATCCCATAATGAAGAAGGGCATGTAGAAGATTTGTTGAAGTTGTTTCAGCATTTGAGGAAGTATCGTCTCCGCTTGAATCCAAATAAATGCACCTTCGGTGTTCGATCGGGAAAATTGTTGGGTTTCATTGTTATCCAGAAAAGAATTGAAGTTGACCCTGATAAAGTCAAAGCAATTCAAGAGATTCCAGTGCCAAAAACTGAAAAGCAAGTCAGAGGTTTCCTCGGGCGTTTGAATTATATTTCCAGATTCACTTCCCACACCAGTGCAACATGTGAACCGATATTTAAGTTGTTAAAGAAAGATCAAGATTGTGTGTGGACGGATGACTGCCAAAGGTCATTTGAAAGTATTAAAGAATATCTGCTTGAACCTCCTATCTTGCTCCCTCCTGTCGAAGGAAGACCGTTGATTATGTACTTGACAGTGTTAGATAATTCCATGGGTTGTATACCGGGACAACAAGATGAAACAGGGAAGAAGGAGTTCGCCATTTATTATCTCAGTAAAAAATTCACTGATTGTGAGTCGCGGTATTCCATGCTGGAAAAGACATATTATTATTTGGCATGGGTGGAAAAGCGTTTGCGGTAGTATATGTTGAATCACACTACTTGGTTGATCTCCAAAATGGATCCAATCAAGTACATTTTTGAAAAGCCTGCTCTTACTGGGAGAATTTCCCGCTGGCAAATGTTACTATCTAAATATGATATTGAATACCGCACTCAAAAAGATATTAAAAGCAGTGTGTTGGCAGATTATCTTGCTCACCAACCAGTGGATGATCATCAGTCTGTAGAATATGAATTCCCCGATTAGGATGTGATGTTCTTGAAAGTGAAGGATTGTGATGAACCATTGCCTGAGGAAGGTCCTGACCCTGAATCTCGTTGGAGTATGATATTTGATGGAGCTGTGAATGCTTATGGTAAAGGAATTGGCGCTGTGATTGTCACTCCACATGGATCGCACATTCCTTTTACTGCAAGGTTAACATTCAATTTACTAATAATATGGCAGAATATGAGGCTTGCATCATGGGTCTCGAAGAAGCTATTGATCTCAGAATTAAAAATCTAGATGTGTATGGTGATTCAGCTTTGGTAATAAATCAGATTAAAGGAGAATGGGATACTCATCACCCCGGCTTGATCCCTTACGAAGATTATGCTAGAAGATTGTTACCCTTTTTTAATAAAGTTGAATTCCATCACATTCCTAGAGATGAAAATCAGATGGCGGATACTCTGGAAACTCTGGATTCTATGTACCAAGTGAATACTTGGAATGATATACCTCGAATTATGGTTCGGCGGCTGGATAGGCCCGCTCATGTGTTTACAACAAAGGAGGTAGCAGATGAAAAACCTTGGTATCATGATATCAAGCATTTTCTTCAGACTCAAGAATACCCGATCTGTGCATCAAAGAAAGATAGAAAGACACTGAGAAGATTGGCTGGCAGTTTCTTCCTCAGTGAAAATGTGTTGTATAAAATAAATTATGAGATGGTCTTGCTCAGATGCGTGGATAGACATGAAGCAGACATGTTGATGCATGAGGTTCATGAAGGTTCATTTGGCACTCATGCCAATGGACATTCGATGGCTAAAAAGATGCTAAGGAAAAGTTACTATTGGCTGACAATGGAATCTGATTGTTATAAATTTGCAAAGAAGTGTCATAAATGTCATATTTATGCGGACAAGGTCCATGTGCCTCCGACACTTCTCAATGTGATTTCCTCCCCGTGGCATTTATCTATGTGGGGTATTGACATGATTGGGATGATAGAACCCAGAGCTTCAAATGGACACTGTTTTATCTTGGTAGCAATTGATTACTTCACCAAGTGGGTGGAAGTTGCTTCATATGCCAATGTTACTAAGCAGGTGGTTGTGCGCTTCATCAAGAATAATCTTATATGTCGGTATAGTGTGCCGAGCAGAATTATCACCAACAATGGATCGAATCTGAACAATAAAATGATGACAGAACTGTGCGAAGAATTCAAGATTGTCCATCATAATTCCTCTCCGTACAGGCGAAAGATGAATGGGGTTGTTGAAGCTGCTAATAAGAATATCAAGAAGATTATCCAGAAAATGGTCGTTACTTATAAGGATTGGCATTAAATTCCCCCTTTTGCTTTGCATAGATATCGAACATCTGTCCGCACTTCAACAGGAGCAACCCCGTTCTCCCTGGTGTATGGAATGGAAGTTGTACTCCCAGTCGAGGTTGAGATCCTTCTTTACGTGTGATAATGGAAACCAAATTGTCAGAGGCTGAATGGGTCCAGAACCGGTTTGACCAATTGAATCTGATTGAAGAGAAAAGGATGACAACTTTATGCCATGGACAGTTATATCATAAAAGGATGAAGAAAGCTTTTGATAAGAAGGTCAAACCTCGTAAATTCAGAGAAGGCGACCTCGTGCTCAGGAAGATCATGTCTTTCAACACTGATTCTAGGGGCAAGTGGAATCCCAATTTCGAAGGCCCATATGTTGTCAATAAAGCCTTTTCTGGTGGTGCATTAATTCTTGAAACTATGGATGGTGAGGAGTTCCCACGTCCCATGAATACTGATGCAGTCAAGAAATACTCCGCCTAAAGAAATAAAAGAACAACTCGCTAAGTTGAAAACCCGAAAGGGTGGCTTAGGAAAAAAAGAGTGTCTCGGTAGGCCGAAAACTCGAAAGGGCGGTCTAGGAAAAAATTAGAGACATAAACAGAATAAATTTCACGCTAAGCTGAAAACCCGCAAGGGTAGTTTAGGAAAAATTTAGGGACTTTCTTGGCAAGTAACTATATCGGACAAGACTTGATCATTGGAGCAACAATCTTCTCGTATTCTCATCACAACTTCAACAGAAGTTGCTGCTCAGGATTTCCAAAGTTGTTTGAGGGGATAGTGGTCATTGTATCTCAATGTATCTTTTCCATTATAAATTACCATTTTCTGAACTTTGTAATCATCCATGGAGTCTCTCCATTCACAGACTACCATTCTATCAATACAATTTGAGCTTTTACCCAATTCTTTATATTTCTTATTTTATTTAGCTTGCAAAGACTCCATTTATTATTGATAATAATTTTCAAAGCGAAAAGATTAAATAACAAAATATTTTTTCAAAAAGAATTTACAATTTACTTTTACTTTGGATTTTGTGATTCAAGAGAAAAACAAAAGTGGTGATCCCAGGAATGGACAAACTCCAATTTGTTTTAAGAAGTTTTGTTCCCCACGGGAAGGTTTACTCAGGATGATTTGCCGTATTGGGTTCGTGACTCTGGTATCCTCGGTCAAGTTTGGATCCATTTCTCCTCTTTTTTGAGTTTTCATGATGTGAAGTCTCAATCTGAGATTTCTCCAATGAAGTTTTCGTTCGGTCTAATGGAAGTTATTTTTCCCGAGAAGTTGGTACCATAATCACTCTTGAAGAACGCAGGACCCTGGTTTCTCTAGTGAAGAACATATTGTGGTTCTCCCTTTGAGGATGTGGTGTTAACCTCCCCAATGAAGTAGGCCTGAATTTCCCCAGTGAATGTTTTGATGATTTGGTGTCCATCTGCTTTACTTGAGACTGGATTTGCAATCCCAAGTAGAAGTATTACTTTTGAAAACATTTGTTTCCCTAAAGAAGCCTGAAGAAGGATGTTCTATCCCTGTATCTGTACTATTCTGTCACTTTGTTTTGTTTACTTCCGAATTATGTTTCTCCCCAGTAAAGCTAAAGCAGGCAGTAGGTTTTGTTTCCTCAGTTGGCATTTACTTTTTCTTGGAATGATCATCCTGGATGTGGTTTAGCCGAGTGTTGTTCGTGCCTGAGTTGGTTTTGCCTAGTTACTCCCAGTGTTGTATATCTATTTTGTCAGCATACGCACGATAACACTCATACATTCATACATACATCATGCATAGCTAAAATTGGCAAATCATTGTTCATTGACATTTTTTAATATAGTTGTGTGAGCAAATTCTGAATCTTTTAGTATCCTAAATTCAAAATGTAAAAAGTGTAAGAGTCCATAAGATGTATAAATCATTAATAATATTATAAAAATATATAAGTATACAAGAATATTTGAGAATTCATAAAAACTTACAAACGTCGCAATGTTGTCCCTTGTGCCTCTGTGAGAATCGTCCGTTGTGAGAAGAGTCATAGTTGAAATTGTATAAGATAATGAAAGAGTTTGTATCAGAGATTGAGATGATTGTTGATTCAATAATCCTGCAAACGGTTAACATGACCCTCCTTCTACGCATGTCTACTGCATTAGACATATCGTACAAAATTTCATGAGGGAGATTAAAGACAAGGCTCTTACGAAAGAATTTATGAACTCGGGGTATGCATTTACACAACCTACGTTCAAACACTATCACAATGAGATCAGATTGTCAAATCCGGATGCAGGTAGGTGGATCGATAATATTCCGGTAGGGTAATGGAAAAGGTCATACGATAATGGACAATGATGGGGCCATATGACAACAAATCTTATCAAATCCATGAATGATGTATTCAAAGGCATACGAAACCTCCTAGTAACTGATTTGGTTAAATCAACATATTTTAGGATGGCTTCTTTGTTTGCCAAAAGAGGTGAAATGTGGAATGTCGTCTTGCAATCAGGACAACTATGGAGTGAAAACTGCATGGAGTATATTGAGGCAGAAAGTGCCAAAGCCAACACCCATCTGGTTATAAGGTTCGACCGACACAACCACAACTTCATTGAAAGAGATAATTGACCACAACAAGGGGCTGCCAAGACAAGAGTATATGGTAATACTACCATCTCGTTGGTACGATTGTGGCAAGTTTAAAGCCTTTCGTATGAAGAAGTGAAAAACACAAGAAGGGGGGTTGAATTGTAAAACTTGAAATCAAATGCAGACAACACGTTATTTTTATCCTGGTTCGTTTGATCTCAAACTACTCCAGTCCACCCGTCAAGGTGATTTCGCCTCTCTCCAGCGAGGTCTTAATCCACTATATTCAACTGAATATTACAACTGCTTTAACAACTGCTAAAGCCTTCTTGAGTCTAAACCACAGACCGGTTTCTCAAGGAAATGCTTTCTTACAGATAAATGAATACTATGTGTGTTGAATGTTTTCTACAAAAACTTTATATCACAACTGTGATAATACACAAATTAAGCTTATGTGAAACTAGGATGCTATAACTATAGAGTAAGCAATTTGAAAGATATAGCAAGCTGTATGAGTGAGGATGAAGATGATTTGCTTTAGGCATGTAAAGAGTTGTAGAGCATTAGCCAATTCATTCCTCACTGACTTGTTTATGAAGCCTTGGAAAAGATACGTTGTAGTCAATTATTCCATTTCAATGCCCATTACGTTCTTTCCATATTGAGAAGATCTTTGTCTTGGAATACAGCCGTTGGTAATAAAGTGTCTTGAATGCACAATACCGTTGTCAATTAAGCGTGTTATTGGCTTTGGCTTATTCTGACGCTTCTAGGTGCTGATGATATTGTTTTGGTCTTGATCAGAGTTTAGAGTATGTTAAGCGCAGATCTGTTCATCAAGCTTCAGCGTAAGCACATGCTTTGATCTTCTGATGCTGGCATATGATATTTCATCTTCTGATGCTGGCATATGATATTTCATCTTTTGATGCTGATGTTGACATTCTTATGCTGATATCCATTAGAGTTTCTGTAAATGCACAATATAATTTTTAGGTAGCATATATGTCTCATATGAATTATACAATTTATTTAATCTAGCATTTTGTTATCATCAAAACTTTAACTTAGGGTAGTAGATTCAAACTTTGTTCTAACAATCTCCCCCTTTTTGATGATGACAAAAACCGGATATTTTCAATTGAAATTTAAAGAAAAAAATATCAGAGATAACCAAATAATAAATTTGTATCAGCGATAAACATAAAGGTATCAAAGATAAGAAGATAGGGAATAGAAAGGTATCAGAGTTATGATCAGAAAAACTCCACTGAGTTTATTACTTCCCTTTTAATTCCATGAGTCCTTTAGCATCAGATCTTTATTGAACTTTCTTTGAGCATCAGATCTTTCCTTTACTAGAGCAGAGCTTCAGTGTATTAGAGTTCATCAGATTCTTGTACCTGTAAGCTTATGCAGAACAAAGAAACATTCAAGTATATCAGAGTGTTAGAATGTTTGAGACTTTTGTCTCAGTAATCCGTTATTGAAAAATATCATTCTTTCTCCCCCTTTTTGTCAGCAATCAAAAAGTGCAAATAATTGAAGTTAAAAACAATCAGTGCAGAAAAATGATTGTATTCAGTTCAGAGCTCAAAAAATATTACAGATAACATGTAAAGAAAACAGTGAAAACATCAAGAATCAAAATCTAAGAATGGGGAGGAAGGTGTGTGAACAGAGCTTCTAGCATGTTCTTAATCTGATCAGTGGTTTCCTTCTGCTGATGCACCATGCTGACTACTGAGTCAATCTTACTATCCTGAACATCCATCCTTTCCTTCATTCGTTGATCATTCTCATCCATTCTCTCCTGCAGTCGAATATCATTTTGCTTCAGCTCTTCAAGAGTCTGCCTGTCCGATGCAGCTTGAGAGATGTCAGAATCAGGATGCTTCTGAGAGCTTTCTGCAATAACTTCTTCTTGACTTAAATCTTCAGCTGGAATTGTCTGTTCTTCTGCTGGTTGAACTGTGGAAGCTGGACGCTTTTCAGACCAAGGCTCACTGTCCAGAAGAAGAACTTTATCCTTCAGCATACCTTCAATTTCTTTCAGCAGATTGTTGAAGTTTTGTTGAGCCTATCCATAGCTTTTGTCTTTCAGCTTAAAGGTTTCAGCGCATACCCATCTTCTGAATTGTGTCCAGAGGTGGTCTGAAACAGCAGGATCAATCACTTCCAGACTAGCCTGTTTTAGAGAAGAAATCCACTTCTGCATGTCTGTTTCAAAATTCAAGATGCTAGAACCAACATCTGGTTGTTTGGGTTTGGGAATGGCGATTTTATTTTTAATGGCAGCAAGGCGTTCAAGGACTGTTAGATCAATGAAGGTCTTGATGTGGTCATCTGGATTTTGCTTGGGTGAGGGAGTAGGAGAATCAGGAATGATTATTGGACTGGATGGGGTATTAGGTGGAGTAATTTCTGGTGAGGATGGTAATTGAGGGATATTAACAGTGGTACCACCGGGAAATTTAATGGCTAAGGGTTGTGGTTCAGCGGATTCAGATGATTGAGGTTCAGGGGATTGAGCCTCAGAGTGTTGAGACTCAGGTTGTGGAGATGATTCGTGTTGAGGTGAAGGTGGATTAAGTTCTGGTTGTGGAGATGGAGGTTGTGGAATTTCTGGTTCTGGTGAGTGTGGATCTTCTGGTATTGGTGAGAGTGTAGTTTCTGGTTGAGGTGAGTGGGGAGTTTCTGGTTGTGGTGAATGGGCAGTTTCTGGTTGAGGATTTGGATTTTCTGTATGGGGAGCGGAAGAGTGTTGATCTATTTCTGAAAGAACTTTTTCAAGTTCTGGTTCTGTTGTGGTTGTAGGTTTTGGATTGTGAGGTTTGGCGTGGGATCTTCTGAGGGTTAATGACTCAGAAGGGTCAAACTCAGGTTCAGTATCATCAATGGTTGGAATGGGAATTGGGATTTCAAATGAAGCTTGGGTTGGAATAAATGTTGGAACAGCAGATGAATTTAAAACATTAACAGAAGACAAATTACCTCTCTTCTTTGGGGTCTGCTGAGACGATCCTTCTGATACAACCTTTCTCTTCTTAGTCTTCTTTAGAGTAACCTCTGGTGTTTGCTGGTGCAGATCTTTAATGTTCAGATCAGGATATGTTCCATCAGCTTTACACGCATCCAAGTATCTGAGAACAATGACTGGTTTAGAGTCAATCTCAGAGAACATAGGAAAGTTGTCTAGAGGGACTCTTCTGCTGGTGATTTCAGCATGAGGAGTGACGCTGGGCTCCTTCCTTATATTCTCTATCAGCTTCATCTTCTTCAGATTATTGGCATTCAGCTGCTTGCCAACAGAAGGTTCTAGAGAGCTTATTTCCTGTGCCTCTGTCAGGTGTTCAATCAGCCTATTCTCCGTTAGAATATCTGATATCAATCTGCCGAAGGGTATCCAATCCCTTTTAGTCCTTTCTTCTTCTCTCGTTTCCTTGACGCTTGTCTTCAGATGATGGAACAGAAGATGAGCTAGGTTGATCTTGGACTTATTTGCAATAAAATAAATCAGAAATTGCTGATCTATGTTTATATAGTCAGGAGAGCTTGTAGGCTTCCTGTGGTTGAAGCAGCCCAGAATAATCTTTGCCCAAATTATGTGCTGATCTTTCAAATCTCTTATTTTGATGGAGGGAACCCCATGTGTGAAAATATCTCTTGCAACTAGGGCAAATGTTGTACCCCAAAATTTTCCCTCCCATATTCTTCAAGATTTGCTAAGTCAAAGGTTCAAAATTTCCCCAAGGGTTGCACAGTTCAAGGGCCTATTAACAGTCAAAAACTAGGGTTTTGGTTCTGACAAAGAAGTTGAAGTTTCCAAAGGTCCAATCAAGTCCCACATGCCTATAAACATGGTCAAGCATCCATATGCTAAGTTTCAAGACTCACAACACAAAATTGCACAGTCAAAAGCCCTAATTGCTCAGCAGTCAACTGTAGGGGTAAAATGGTAATTTGACAGTCAAAAGTCCAAATTTTTGGTCAACATCTTATTTTGAAGCCACAAACATCATTTGATCAATTCTTGATCATGATTCTCAAAGCATGGCTCAAAAAGTCTCAAGATGCAAAAGTTTCCATATTTGGACAGTTGAAAAAGTCAACTGTAACTTGACCAAGGCATAACTTCCACATGGTTCATCAGAAAAATTCCATCCAAAGCTCATTTTGAAGAGAAAGACATTTCCTACAACTCCTCTTCACACTTCAAGTCCAAGAAATTCTCTCACAAAAAGTTATCAATTTCAACATTATAGGTCACTTTCAAAAGTCAACAAAAAGGGACTTTAAGTCAAAGACCATAACTTGAGATGGGTAAATCAAAATGACATGGGACCAAAGGCATTGGTTAGAGGACTTCAAGACCTTTCCAAAATGTCCAAGAACATGATCAAAGCTTAAACATTGAGCAATATATGCCTTGTGGAAGTTGGGAAATTTTTGGGAATTTTGAAAAGTCAACTTTACTTCAAATGCCTCAAAATTGCTAATGGGCCACATTTTTTCCCAAGAATCATTATCCAAAGGCTATGCACGACCATTTGACCAAAAGGGGATTTATTTCATCATTTTTTATTATTTATTTGAATTTTTATCACCATTAATTCATTTAATTAAATAAAATATGACAAAAATACTAAACAAATGTGTTTGAATCTTTTTATGCAGTATAATCACTCATGATTCACTCAAGATCTCGTGTACATCAAAAAAGGAAAGATTTGGTGCAAATTGGCATGTTCTTCATGAAGAAAATATTGAAAAAGATTCCATGGAAATCAAATATTTTTTTCATCAATGCAAAGGGTTATGGACTCAATTTCTTACCCTAATTCGTCCCATACATATACAGGATGCTAAACCTAATCACAATGACCTGGAAGCTGCGCCCAAACCTGAATACAAACTTGGCATTTTTTGTGAAAAAAATTGAAAAACTGAAAACGCACTTAGAGTTGGTTTCAAAGCCTATAATCCATTCCAATAGCTTGCCAAGGCATCAAGGAACCTAACTGAATCCTTTTCCACGCTTCTAGCATCAAGAATTGGTATATAGAAGTCAAAATTCCTCATACTTTATGCATAATCGTATTTGAATTTCTGGGCATTTTCCATACATTTTGATTGTTGTTTTCTACTAACATGGACCTTCTGAGTGTATTGATATCAATTAATTGAGTTTTCGTCGCCTATATGCAAACTTGCCATGGAAGCCCTTTAGGGTTGCAGAGGTTTTAAAAGAGGGCTTTGTTCCTCTGGAAAAATTGAAACATGAGACCTACACCATTGAATTCAGCGCACTTGGACGATCCAGAACCACTAGTCGCGCCTTTTTTATATTTGAGTACGGCCTAATCGCTATTTTTCTGTACAGTGGTTAGTGGGGGTTCAAAACCCCCGCTATTTGATGTATTTTTTCAGGTAAAGCAAAGAATCAACGAAGAAGAAGGCGTGTTGTCAACCGGTGGTTGGACCATTCAAGTTTCAGCGCGCTTTTTGAATTAATATCATTAGCGTGGTTTGTTTTATATATTATTTATTTTCTATCATAATAACAAAGAAAGCAAATGGCACAAGTGGTAGCTGCGTTGTCACACAAGCATTGGGACCTGGGTTCGATTCCCAGGTCCCCCATATTTCTCATTGAATTTTGTTTTAACCTGATTCCATGCAGTGTACGCCCAGGGGTTCACCATACACCCACTACCAAAGCTTGCCAAATGTCATGGAAGATGAATATGAAGGCTAGGATGGGAGGTCCAGGGAACACCCCAGTCAACGCATATGCACGTGGCCAGGAAAGTCAAAAGAGGCCTCTAATAAATGGGCCAGATTGCTGGCATTTTACCTCCTAAATTGGGGTCAACACCCCCCATTGGTTTGCTTCTTTTTCATTCTCTTTATTTTTTCTATTTTATTTGTTTTATTTAGTTTTAGTTTAACTCCTTAAATTAATTTTTTCTTTAACAAAAAATAATAATAAAAAATCAGAAAGACAAAAAAAATATAAATATATTTTATTTAAATGTTTTTGTAAATAAACTTTATTAATTAATTTAGTTTTTAATTCTAGGTTTAATTATAATGTTTTTCTTAATAAACTAAAAAATGTAGAATTAGGGTTTTAAATACTTTTATCCTTTTTTTTCTTTTTTTCACCATATTTAATTATTAATCATATTTTGTAAATAAATTGCCATGTAAATAATTAATTTAAACTAGGTCTAATTTAAACATTTTCTTAATAAATTAAAAAACAATTTAGAATTAGGGTTAATTAACTTTTCTTTTTAATTGCATTTAATTTTCTTACTAAATTCCATAAATATAAAAAACTCAAAAATAATTTCTTTTTCTCATTTAACTTGATTAATTTATTAATTGTAATTTAATTTCCTTAAAAGGGTCCAACGCCCTCGCATTCCCGACTTTTACTTCTTCTCGTATTTTATTTTTATTTCTTTTTTGTGAATATAATGTATTTATCCCAAAGCCGTGTAATAGATTAACTAGACATTTATCTTTCCGCATTTTATTTCAAATCGGGTCTTGGACTAATTTGGCGATGTAGACCCGCGCCTTTGTAATAGCGTAGGACTTTTTAATTCCGCATCTTTTAACTGTTAATAATTTGCATGAAAGAATGAATGCCAAATAAAAGCAACGCGTAGATCACCAATGCATGACAAGACAAAAATATCTGAAAATGACACACAAATCACACACCACCCCTAGGGTACGCCTCACTGTTGCCTTGCCCCTCGAAAAGTGGTCGTCGAGTAGAGGATGTTTTAGTAAGTCCTCATGTCCATGAACATGGCATGAGGGTAGCTTCTAAGGTGTCTTCCTATTGCTCTGGTGACCACAATGTCCCGAACCCTCGAATTGACCCGAACACCTCCAACGGTGGTGCTACCTACCTCTCAATGGTGGGATGGCACTACTTTAAGGACATTTACACAGACTAATTCCTTAGGGTAGGTAGATGACTCGTAGATACTTGCTCTGAATTCAAAACAAATCAAAAACTTCTTTTCACACCGACACCTTTCAAAAGACTTTCAAAAAGCAATTTTTCAAACACTCTTGAGGACTGATACAAGAGTCGAACTGAAATTTTCAAAGAAACTTTTTTAAACCCACAGTTGAAAAGCAAACAAACAATTTTGAAAACACAAATGAGCAAGTATCTAAGAGCCCATGGATAACCATGGATAGAAAGGGTGCTAACACCTTCCCTTTCTATAAATCTACCTCCCGAACCGAGAGCAATCTCTATAAGGAATTTTTCTGTGCTTTTGTCCTTTCCATTTGGAGAAAATAAAAGACGGTGGCGACTCTTGCTTCCGCGACATTTCGCGAACCAGCGTTAAATAGTCAGTTCCAGATCCACCGATCACAGCAGAGTTTGCACATCTATCTACCATGTCAATACAGCGGATACCACCACTAGTGTATCCAATCAGCCTTGCAATGTGATCTTCAGTAATCACTATCTTCTTTCCCATGATATACGAAGTAACCTAATGAGTTGATGAAGACGCATGTATCCAGAATTCTTTAACCAAAATTTGGAACGTTGGACCCACCAACCTATCAAAGTACCTTTCCCAACCTTGTGCCTCAATTTCTTCAGACAAATCAAAGCCATTTTCCTTCAAACTGTTGAAATCTACTATCAATTCTGACAGAACTTCCAAGTTCTTGACCGGAGTAAGGAGCGTTCTGAAAGGAATCTGATACTGTTCAGAAGAAGCATCTTACTGGGAACCTGCAGATGGAATGCTAGAGGATGCCATGTTCACACAAGGGTTTTTGAGAAAAAGCTTGAAAAGGGTTTCTTTGAGAAAGAAGATGAACACACAGTAAGAACACAAATATTTTGAAGATTGTAAGTGACGGTAAAAAGTGAATGAATGATGTTTAAGGCGTTTAAATAGGTTTCAAAAAATGTTTTGAAAACATAAACGTTTTAAGAGAGAGAATTAAATCATGATTACTCGCATTTAATGTTGGCTGATTTTGGGGGATTTAGAAAGATATTTGGAACAGTTACCCATGACATGTGTCTCAATGCATCCAATCAGCGCTTTGCCTTCTTAGAAGCGTGCACGCGTGTTCTGCCTCATGAATTAGCTGATGACTGGATGACACTTGTTTAATTTAGTGAACAACACATCTATCCTTGAAATGAAACACTCAGATCTTTATGGATAGAATCTGATACAATCTACATGTCTAAATTTCTGAAAGAAGATTGATCAGAAGTTCACAGTAAAGTAAAACAAATTCTGAAAGTTAATATATAAAATTAAAACATTTTCACTCTGGGCATAGCTTCATGCTGAGATGTTTCAGAATGAAGTTGAACCTATCTTCAGAAAGTGGTTTTGTGAAAATATCAGCCCATTGATGGTCTGTATCAATAAATTTTAAGTTTAAAACGCCTTTCTGAATATAGTCCCTAATGAAATGATGTTTTATTTCTATATGCTTAGCCCTAGAATGCAAAATTGGATTTTTACTTAAGCAAATGGCAGAAGTGTTGTCACAGAGTATAGGAATGTTACTCTCAAAAATCTGGAAGTCTTCAAGCTGACTTTTCATCCAGAGCATTTGTGTGCTGCATCCTGCTGCTGCTATGTATTCAGCTTCTACTATTGATAGCGCAATTGTGGATTGCCTTTTGCTGGACCAAGAGATCAGATTTTCTCCCAGAAACTGGTAGCTTCCAGAAGTACTTTTACGCTCTACTCTGTCTCCAGCAAAGTCAGCACCACAGTAACCTACTAAGCTGTAATCTCTAGATTTTCTATAAAATAAACCCAGATTAGTAGTACCTTTCAGATACTTGAAAATTCCCTTAACAACTGTTAAGTGAGACTCTCTAGGATCTGATTGGAATCTTGCACAAATGCATACACTGAATAAAATATTAGGCCTTGAAGCCGTCAGATAAAGAAGATAACCAATCATACCTCTGTAGACCTTCTGTTCTACCTTTTTGCTTACCTCTTCTCTTTCCAGAATGCACGTGGGATGCATTGGAATCTTTGATGACTTATATTCTGAGAGATCAAATTTCTTCAGAAGTTCTCTGACATATTTGCTCTGATGAATGTAAGTTCCCTTTGGAGTTTGATTGATCTGAATTCCCAGGAAGAATTTCAGTTCCCCCATGAGGCTCATCTCAAATTCTGCCTGCATACACTTAGCAAATTTTCTTCCAAGAGAAGGATTAGTAGATCCAAATATAATATCGTTAACATAAATCTGACACACTAAGATGTCATTCTTAACTGTCTTACAGAATAAGGTTGTGTCCACTTTCCCTCTGGTGAATTCTTTTTCTAACAGAAAGTTACTTAGTCTTTCATACCAAGCTCTATGAGCTTGTTTCAGACCATACAGTGACTTCTTTAGCTTGAAAACATATTCTGGATTTTTTGTACTTTCAAAACCAGGGGGTTGGTGCACATAAACCTCTTCTTCTATATAGACATTTAAGAATGCACTCTTGACATCCATCTGATATAGAATGATGCCTTTATTAACAGCAAAAGAAATTAAAAGTCTGATAGATTCTAACCTGGCGACTGGAGAAAAGGTTTCTGTATAGTCTATACCCTCTTGCTAACTATAACCTTGTGCTACCAGTCGTGCCTTGTTTCTGATGACTTCACCTTGTTCGTTCAGTTTGTTTCTGAACACCCATTTTGTTCCAATGACGTTGAATCCTTTTGGTCTGGGAACTAGATCCCACACGTCATTTCTGGGGAATTGATTCAGCTCTTCTTGCATTGCTAGAATCCAGTCGTTGTCCAGAAGTGCTTCATCAATTGAAGAAGGTTCAATCAGAGAGACAAGTCCCATGAGGGATTCTTCAGAGTTTTTGAAGCTGGCTCTTATTCTGATTGGATCTTCCTTTCTTCCTAAGATTGTTTCTTCTGGGTGATCCATGCTGCTTCTGGGTAGTCTTTTCTAAGGTTGATCAACAGATGTTGCTGGATTGCTCGCAGTGCCTCTTTCTAATGTTGAAGGAGTGTCTTTGTTGAGAGCTTCTGATGACTTGTCTTCAGAACTTGTGAATTCAACTTCCATACCTGCAAAGACTTCATTCTGCTTTGACTTTTCAGAGTCAAGCTTATCATCAAAACAAACACTGATTGATTCTTCCACAATCTGTGTTTCTGTATTGTATACTCTGTACCCTCTTGAGCGTTCAGAGTATCCTAACATAATACACTTTTGTGCTTTAGAGTCAAACTTGTTCAAATAATTTTTTATGTTTAACATAAAACAAGTACATCCAAATGGATGAAAATATGAAATGTTGGGCTTTCTGTTCTTCCACAATTCATATGGAGACTTTTCCAGAATATGTCTAATGGAGATTCTATTCTGAATGTAGCACGCTGTGTTTATTGCCTCTGCCCAGAAGATCTTAGCAACGTTTGTCTCATTGATCATGGTTCTGGCCATTTCTTGCAATGTTTTGTTCTTTCGTTCTACAAATCCATTTTGCTAGGGAGTTCTAGGACAAGAGAAATCATGCAGAATGCCTCTGTCATTAAAGAATGATTCAAAATCTTTGTTTTCAAATTCTCCACCATGATCACTTCTGACTTTAACGATTCTAAGATCCTTTTCATTCTGAACTTGGTTACAGAAGGTGACAAACACAGAGTGTGACTCGTCCTTGTGTCTTAAGAACTTTACCCATGTCTATCTGCTATAGTCATCTACGATTACTAACCCGTACTTCTTGCCACTGACTGAAGCAGTTTTAACTGGTCCAAATGAGTCAATATGCATAAGTTCTAATGGCTTAGAGGTGGAAACAACGTTTTTAGATTTGAAAGCAGGTTTTGCAAACTTACCTTTCTGACATGCTTCACACAGAGCATCTGAATTGAACTTCAGATTAGGAAGTCCTCTAACCAGATTGAGTTTGTTAATTTGAGATATTCTTCTCATACTAACATGCCCCAATCTTCTGTGCCAGATCCATTGCTCGTTGTTAACAGACAGAAGACACTTTACATTCTGACTTTTCAGTTCAGAAAGTTTGATTTTATAGATGTTATTTTTCCTCTTTCCATTAAATAGGATAGTCCCATCTTTCTGACTAACAACTTTACATGATTTTTGATTAAAGATTATATCATAACCGTTATCACTTAATTGACTTATGGATAACAGATTATGCATTAATCCATCTACTAATAGAACATTATTTATAGAGGGAAGATTTCCATTACCTACTGTTCCAGAGCCAATGATCTTTCCCCTCTGATTGCCTCCAAAGCCTACGTGGCCTCCAGGCTTAAGTTCCAGGCTTTGGAACATATGCCTTCTTCCCGTCATGTGTCGTGAGCAGCCAGAGTCCAGGTACCATGACTGGTGTTTCTGATTTGCTGCTAAAGATATCTGCAACATGTATTATTTTATCCTTAGGTACCCATATTTTCTTGGGTCCTGATTTGTTAGCTTTACCAAAACTCTGGTTAAATTTTGGTTTCACAGAATAATTACTACTAGTATATTTAATGTCATGTGTGTGACCATACACAAAGTGTGAATTCAGAGGACTGCGTTTAATAATTAGATCCATGGCATTCTTTGGTGTAGGTACCTGTTGTACCCCAAAATTTTCCCTCTCATTTCATCAACATTTTCTCACCACAAGACTCTTGGAGCTCAAGATCAAGTTAAGGTTTGCTCTACTCAAGACTCCTTCTTGCACTGTTGACCCAAATTAGGGTTTGAGTTTGCACAAAGATGTTTTGACCTAAAATGCCCAAAGTGACTTTCATGCTTCATGTTGGACTCATAAGTTTATCCATGCCAAGTTTCAAGCCTTGACTCCAATCTTTGCCCAGTCAATTGGACAGTTGACCTAGAAATCAACTGTATTGGGGAAAAAGTAAACTGTGGCCAATTGATAGTCAAACCTCATGAAATTTGAACCACATCAACATAATGAACTCATATGAACCATTTGGACAAGTTTGGATCATAATTCCACAAGAAATTTGATCAGATCACCAAAAGGGCAAAATGGTTATTTTTAGGGTTTTGACTGCACAAAGGCAATTTTTGACTGTTTGACCTAACCAATGGCAAACCAAGTTCACATATGGACTTAAGGACCCAATGGCATTGTCTTGATCCATTCAACAAGTTCAAAAGATCCCAAATGCATAGGATTGACAGATGAATTTTCCATTCAACTGATCAAAATTTGACTGTATACTGAAAAGTCAAACTTTGACTTTTTGGTCAAAATCAAGTGCCAAGATTAATTTTTCATCAAGACATGTCAAATTATGAAACTTGTTCATCAAGAAACCCAAAATTGCAAATTAGGGTTTAAAATGAAGAAATTTCATAACTTAGAAATTTTCTAAGTTATAAAATTTCCTTATTTTTCCTAACTTTGTCCCATTTTTTCACCAAGATGCAAATGGATTCAAACAAAACTAAAAACATGAAAGTTTTGGTCCATTTCAATATCTACAACTTTGATTCACAAAGTTTTCTCAAAGGAAGCTTGTAGCTCAAGTTATGATTTTTGGAACAAGGGTGCAAAACATTCTTAACTTAGAGAAATTTTGACCTATTCTAGGCAGGATTTTTGCCCAACTTCATGGCAATTTTTCACATGCTTCCACTTGGAATTTCAATTTGAATTACAAAGATGGATTGTATTACACATTCCAAGCTTTCCAAATTGTCCAAGAACTTCTCAAACACCCTTGTGGTTAGGGAGAATCAAATTTGCAAAGATGGGCAAAAGTCACTTTTGTTCATAACCAAATACATGTTCATACATTGGCATTTTTCAAATAAGCTTGTACAAGCTAGCTTACAGGCCTCAAAACCAGTCTCACACACCATAATTAAATGCCTAACCATTGTGCTAAGGTGTTATTTTGTTCATTTGGTCATTACATGCAAGATTAACCCTTAATTGGAAAAAGCATATTTGCCATTTTGGAAAAGATGCACTTTATGTCAAATAACAAATCCAAGAGGCATGGGCCAGATATTTGAGGCTACATTTGTACACAAATCCCTCTAATCAAGAACAAAAGATGCAGCATACATAGAGGGTGATACAGGCCTGTGTTGGAACTTACACTATCCTTGCTTACATTAGAAGAAAACTTGCAAACTCACTCCAGGCTCTCATTCCTGTAACAACCAGCCAAAGCAAACTTTGCAAACATCTTTCACACACCCTAACTGACCTAAAGCACGACTGAACCACATCCCAAACCTCCTCATTCACAAAAACATTGTCTTGCTGCAGAAACAGAGCAAGTTCTGCAACTTGACTTTCACAAACATTTCCACTCGTGCACTTTGGCCAAAAAGAGTTCAAACATGTTCCATATCATCCACTGAAGCTATCCCAAGCATTGAACTCAAGTTGTAACATCCTTAACATCGTTTGCCATTTTTGGTTTCAAGTTGTGCAGGTGGACTTCCATAGCACGATACAGGCAGTTTCAGAGCAAACCAAGCATAGGAGAAGCATCCTTGGACTTCAGGCAAGCTGTACCAAAGCTCAAACTCCATTGAAGATACCTCCATTGTTGTACACGACTCAAGCTGAAACAGCTAAAAACATGAACTTATATCTCTCAATATAGGAAGAGTTAGGCTTAGGTTTGTGAATGAAACATGTTCTCCTCATAGCCCTGAAGCCATCCATATATTCAGTTTTCATTTATATTGAGTATGCTGTAAGAATTTTGGCCATGAACATTGAAGAAAAATTAGGTCAGAAATTGGGGATGAAGAAATTCTCCCTCGTTTCTTAGAGTTAGGTCAAGTTTTTTATATGTATGAATTCGTCTCTTGATTCTCTACATTGTTTGTGTTATGAGTTTTTGTTAAAAGTCAAAGAATCAGGAGTTTGAATGAAGCATGAAAAACGCGCGTTTTGGTTGTTCAAACATTTCTGGAGGTTGAAGAAGGTGGACTTGGGCTGGGCCTGAGTTGTTCTTGCTGCTTGCACCCTCTTTTTCCATTTACACCCCCTGGCCCATTGTGTGATATTTTGATCATTTTTGGTTTTTTATTTTTGATTCTGACTTATTATATTTTGCTCAAATATAAAAAATATCAAAAATATTTTTCCATACATTTTTGCATTTATTTGGTTTTATTTAGCATATGTATATAAATAAATATAATACTTTTTATTTAAAACATTGAAAAATAATACAAAAATATTTTTTTTTAGTTATTATTTTTTTTTACATTTTGAAAACATTTTCTAAAAATATACATTTTGTAAATAATTAATATTTTATTTTGGTATATATATTTAGTATATTTAATATATAATATAAATACTTGTATATTTTATTAGATATTTAGGACAAAAATATAGAAATAATACATTTTTTATTTTTATTAATCTCTGACATCAAAAATACCTTTTTTTACAATATACTTCTTTTTTTATTTTTGTATAAATCAGTATATAAATATTGTATATAATTAATAAATAAATACCATTTTATTCAAAAACTAGGGTTTTGCCCTAAACCATAAAAATATCCAAAAATTGACTTTTTTTATTTTTTGTTTATATTTTGCATTGAAAAATATTTTCTCATACATAAAAAATTATTTTTGTGCATAATACATTTTGCACTCTTATTATATTTGTTTAAATATTGTACAATTTGATATTTATATATTCAATATGGATGTAATAGTTTTAGATTTAATTTCTTGCTAAATATCCCCCCATTCAAACATTTGTACCCTCATCCCCATAATCATGTTGTAATAATTTAGGACTTTAAATTTCCGTATTTAAAAGCTTTCAAATTATGCCATGATAGACTTAGGGTTTGTATGCAAATAAAATAACAAATAGCTTGACCTAAATTCAAAGACAAAAATGCATAAAAATGGACAACACAATGCACACTTGCACCCTTAGGGTTACCCCACTTGTTGCCTTAAAAAATGGGCCATGTTGCATGTTGAGTGTCTTTGGCAAAACAAAAACAAATCAAATGATCATAGTCCCTCGATGATGCTTTCTCAAGTTGCCTAAAAAATGATCAAGTCCCTTGAAGGAAAAATTGCCAAAGATACTTGGCACTATTGCATTCATGGTCTAAAAGATGACCCGCGCCCGTCTCGTTAACATCCTAACACAAGATTGTCCACCAAATACAATGGTGGAACAATACTGTTAAAAGGGTTAAAACATAGGAAAGATCTTTGAGTAAATTTAGGGGTAGACAACTCTTAGTTACTTGATCAAACTTGCAAAACACACTTGCCATTTTTCAAAACACACTCTACAACACACTTTCAAAACAACTTTCAAAACATTGAAAACTTTTCAAAAGACAAATACCCCTTTGTATACATTCAAACATGGATCATTACAAAGGTTGCCACAACAAATTGCCTCTTTTCAAAACCTCTTTCAAAATCACACACAAAGCACCATTTCAAACAATTGAAAGCACCATTTCAAACAATTGAAAAGCAAAGGCAAGTGATCTAAGCAAGTAACTAAGAGCCCATGGATAACCATGGATAGAAAGGGTGCTAATACCTTCCCTTTCTATAATCTACTCCCCGAACCCAAGAAAACATCTCAAAGGTTTTTGCTGTGCTTTTTAACCTTTCCTTAGGATAAAATAAAAAGTCGGTGGCAACTCTTGCTAAACCGAAACATTTGCGAAAACAAACGCAAAACCTCAAGTCAGTTCTCCCACCGTATCACAGAACTGGCGAATCTGCTGGGGAAAGAATTAAAAGTGGAGTAACCTTAGGGCTTAGATCACCCTTTTGCATGACTAATTATTTGTTTTGATTTCTTTACATTTTGGTTCTCTTGTTTGGGCTTGAAATCCTACACCCGAATTTGGGGAAACATTCATTGATAGCAATACGTTGTGGAAACTGTGCGTGGTATACCGACACGGTTGAAGCAATAGCTATATTAGTGCGACATATTTGTGAGTACCGGTAACCCTTGAGTTCAATCAAGGAGAGTACGGGGCCGCTGAGTGATGTCACTAAGCACTAATGACCTAGAACCTTACTTGACCATCTTGGCCTTTTATTAGGGGTAGTGAGATGACCGGCTTTGGTGCAGTCTGAAGTTGGTAGATACTCGATACTACACTCATTGAGGGTTGTTTTCTTGGAATATTTTGGTCGCTAGTTAAGTGGCTAAACCAAAACAATGAACATGGAAAACAATCCAATGATATTGAGCTCCTTAGAACCCGATTACTATTTATAGGACAGGTTTTTAAGCCAACTTCACCCAAGAGGGTACTTACCTATGAAACCTCATGCAAGCCTGAAACTAGGGTTTTTTGTGACTTGCTTGTACATATGTTTGTGCATACATCATGAACATCATAAAGCATCATATGCACCCACTAACCATTTCAAGGGTTTGGATCTTCATCTTTGTTCTTGTTTTGTAGGTCATGGAAATTCTTCGCAGGAAAACTATCCAAGTCAACCTTGTGAGAATCCCTCCTCAACTCAAGGAGCTTACATCCAGAATTCCAGAAAGCTCTCCCTTCAGTGAAAGACATGGTAGACTGCTCAGCCTAGTCAACACCAGCATTAAAGAAGACACGGTGAAAGTGTTGTTCCAATTCTTTGACCCCCTTCACCACTGTTTCACATTTCCCGACTACCAATTGGTGCCCACTTTGGAGGAATTTTCTCAACTCCTGAGAATTCCTATTCTTAATCAACTACCCTACAACGGTACGGAAAAAGAACCAAAGCCTGAAGATGTTGCTCAAGCACTACACTTGCAACCATCTGACATCAAGGGGCATTGGGAAACTAGAAGTGGTGTTAAAGGCTTCTTGGAAAAATTCTTGTTCGAGAAGGCACAAGAGTGTTGGAACTCCTTGGATCTACAAGCCTTTGAAGAGATTGTGGCACTCCTTATTTATGGGTTGGTCTTATTCCCAAATCCTGACCAACTTATAGATGTCAATGCTGTCAAGATTTTCCTATCCAGGAATCCCATACCTACATTGCTTGGGGACATCCTCCACTCATTTTACACACGAACAATGAGAAAGAGAGGTGTTCTCATGTGCTGTACTCCTCTCCTTGCAAGGTGGTTTATTTCGCACCTTCCACAATCTGTTTTGAAGAATGAACAAGGTTTAAGGTGGTCACAACGATTGATGACCCTCACACATTCAGATGTACATTGGTGTTCTCGGTCCAGAGAAAATGTCATCATCGTCGATCGTTGTGGTGAATTCTATAATGTTCCATTACTTGGCATTAGGGGAGGAATTACCTACAACCCTTGTCTAGCTTTGAGACAATTTGGATATGCACGGAGGGATGGCCCTCATGACATGCTGATTCTTGACCTAGTTTATGACTTCGACAACGATGCGCAAGGACTTCGCCAAAGATTCATCAGTGCTTGGAGGATGCCTAAAAAGGTAGATAGCAAGACACTGGGGCACAAGAACTCCATCCCTCTTGAGCCTTACCTCAAGTGGGTACGAACCCGAGCCCAGAATCTTATGATGCCTTACCCTTATATTCTCCCATTGATTAAAGAGCCTGTTAAGGAAGGAGAGGTTCCCTACACCATCCTATATCCTGACATGCCAACATCATGGGAGGAGATGCAGAAGAGTTGGATCCAACTCAAGGAAGAGCGGAATTCTTTTGAAGCCAGCTTCTACGCCAGTGAGAAGAAGGTTTTAGAGCTTACCCGCCGACTTCACGAGGAGGAGACCCTTAACACTTACATCGCACCAAAGAGGATGCGCAACGTCTTTTTACCTTAAGAAGTTTTTGTAATATTTGGCCCATGGGGCATTTATGTACTGACAAAATTTCTTCTTATTAATATGACGTGTGTTCTTTTTTTCTGCAACAATTGTGAATTTCTAAATCCTTGAATGCATTGCATGAATAAACATATCATTCATCATATGCATAAACAGGTCTTCACACCAGGTTTCCTTATCTTTCTGCTGTTTATTCCAGTAAGATGGATCTTGAACAGACGGTCAAAGATCTGCAGTCACAAAACTCGCAGTTTCAACAGCTCCTTATGACCTTGGCAAAAGGTCAGGAGGATCTAAAAGCACTGTTGGGGAACAAAGAGTAAGAAAAAGGAAAAAAGAAGAAGAAAAGAGTCGGGGTAGCTACGCTGGGAAGAAGATTTAAGAATGAAGCTAGGAGAGTTCTTGAACTCCCCTCCACATCTGATGAGGGAACCAGTAAGGGAAAAGGAGTTGCACTACCTTCTGAGTCCGAAGCTGAAGAGGAAGAGGTTGAGGAAGATGAAGACTACTCAGAACAGCAATACCCGCCAGCGGACGATAAATACAAAAACCTAGAGGATAGACTGGCAGCTATGGAGCTGCAAAGGGTTCCTGGGTTAGATTTTGAAGAATTGGGATTGATTGCTGGAATTGTGATCCCTCCAAAGTTTAAGGTGCCAATTTTTGCAAAATATGACGGGCTGTCTTGCCCGAAGATGCACCTGAGGTCGTATGTCAGGAAAATTCAACCTCATTCATCCGATAGAAATCTTTGGGTACACTTCTTCCAGGATAGCCTGTCTGGTACACAGCTAGATTGGTTTTACCAGCTTGAGATGTCAGAAGTGCATAACTGGGAAGACTTGGCAGCTGCCTTTTATCGCCAGTATCAATATAACGCTGACTTGGCGCCAACCCGTACTCAACTACAAAGTATGGGAATGGCCTCAAATGAGGGATTCAAAGAATACGCCCAGAAATGGTGCGACTTGGCCGGGAGAGTGCAGCCACCTCTCTCAGATAGGGAACTAGTTGATATGTTCTTGGGGACCCTATCTGGCCCGTTCTTCAACCATTTGATCGAGAGTCTTCCGCAGGGTTTACTGAATTGATTCTAACTGGCGAATGGGTGGAAGATGGTATTAAGAGTGGGAAGATTCAAAGGGATGCCTCTGCATCTACAACTGTTAAAAAGTCATTTCCAGCCAAGAAGGAGGCAGCTGTTGTGTACTCTCAGAAGGGGTCAGGAAGAACTGAGCGCCGGCCGACTGTAAGGGCCGTGATGATTCAAAATTCGTCAAATGATCAGCCTCGTACCAATCAGTCTAGACCTAACCAGCAACGGGTAGAACGGCCACAACGGCAGTTCACCCGCATCAATATGACGCCTGCACAAGTTCTTCCCCATTTGTTGAAGTTGAATCTGACTAGTTTAAAGGAGGCACCGAAAAACCCTAACACCACATCTCCATACTATCATGCCAATGCCAAATGTGCCTACCATTCTGATAGCGCCGGACATGACACCAACAATTGTTGGGCGCTAAAGAATAAAATTCAAGACTTGATAGACGCAAAAGATGTTGAGTTCGACGCCCCTGAGAAGCCGAACGTAATATCCGCTCTGATGCCAAAGCATGGCCATCATGTTCATGCCGTTGAAAAAGATCTGTATGTTTCTGCTGTTGATGATCTGGTAACTCCATTACTAACAATCAAGTCGAATCTGTTGAAAGCTGGGATTTTCCCAGGTTGTAAAGAAGACTGCTACTGTTGTTCCTCCCTACCAATTGACTGTCCATTGCTGAAGATAGGCATCCAAGGCCTAATGGACAGCCAACAGATTCTTTTCGAAAAGATTCCTGCCACTCCAACTCCTATTGAAGATGTTTCAATAATCACCATTTCCACCAATCTTTCCAAGGTCCCTAAAAAGCCTGTTAAGATTACATCCACTACGAAGATTGTTCCTCTGAAAATAACCATGCCTGGGCCGGTCCCCTACAAATCTGACAAATCAATACCATGGAATTATGGTGGAGAAGTCTACTACCATGGTGTTAAGCAACTTGAGATAACTGAAGAGAGCTCTGACGAAGAAAATGCCGACATTGGAAACATTGCTGGTACGAGCAAGATTACCCGAAGTGGGAGAATTTTCTCTCCAGAGATCGCCCCTCCAAAGGCAATCTTTGGACCCTCAGCTACTGCCGAAGTTACTCCTGCACCGATAAAACTTTCTGCAAGAACTCCGCTGATTGAAGAAGTTGTTACTCCTGTGGTTGTCCCTCATACTTTTGCTGATAAGGGGAAAGGGATCCAAGATGAGCTCGTCAGGACGAGGGCTCAGCCATTGGTCATCCCCGAAACCTCTAAGAAAGAAATGGAGGAGATTCTGAAAATAATTAAGAAGAGTGATTATGACGTGGTGGAGCAACTGGGGCAAACCCCCTCGAAGATCTCCATTTTAGCTTTGCTGCTTTGTTCGGAGGCTCATGCCAAGGCCTTGATAAGGTTTTTGAAGACGGCCCATGTGCCCCAGGAAACCTCAGCCGATCAATTTCAGGATTGTGTAGCCAGCCTTACCGCCGATAACGGCCTAGGTTTCTCTGATGTTGACCTGACTCCGAAAGGAAGAAAGCACAATGACGCATTGCATGTGTCAGTTGAATGCCGAGGAACTACTCTCGCCCATGTCTTGGTCGACACTGGTTCTTCTCTAAATGTGTTGCCTAAGAAAGCTCTCGACCGGTTGGATTGTGAAGGCTTGGAGCTGAAACCAAGTAATATCATTGTCAGGGCCTTTGACGGGTCTAAAAGAATGGTGCATGGGGAGGTCGACATTCCCATCAAGGTGGGCACTGAAGTATTCCACTCAACTTTCTATGTGATGGACATCCGTCCGTCATACTTTTGCTTGCTAGGGAGGCCATGGATACATAATGCTGGTGCAGTCACTTCCTCCCTACATCAAATGCTGAAATACCCTGTCAAGGGTAAGATCATAATTGTACACGGTGAGGAGGAATATATGATCAGTCACCTGAACTCCTTTCGGTATGTAGAGGTGGAGGGAGAATTCATCGAAACACCGTTCCAACACTTCGAGGAAATTGCTCCCGAGGTTGCAGTAGCAAATGCCGTAGCTGAGGTACCTAAGCAGGTGGCCAGGATGGCATCTCTGAAAGACGCACAGGCTGCAATGAAGGAAGGAAAGAGCTCAACATGGGATCAGTTGCTTGACTTTCCTCACAAAACAGACAAGTTTGGGTTGGGATTTACCGCTGCGGGGCAAAAAGCTATGCGTCGCTCAAAAATTGAAAGAACACCCATCAAGATTTCTCCTCATGGGGTCAATGCTTTGGAAGACGAAGACGAAGAGGCCAACATTGAAGATTGGATCTTCCCAACCATCGGAGGGGGACTACACAACTGGGAGGCGAAAGACTTCGTCCCCATTACTTTCATTACTCAGTAACTTATCTTTCGAACATTTCCTATTGGTCTGTAATAATTACTTTTAAACAATCTGCACACTACTTTTTCACCTCATGCCTTGCCCAGGGCATGTAGGTCCATTTGTAAGGGTTTTGATTCTCTTCATATTCATATGCCATGTTTAATGAATCATTGGACGTTTTTCATAAACTGCTGTGTTCATTTTCTTTCTTTTTGCATTTTTGTTTGTTTAAGGATGGCTATCCCTTACACACACCCACACTCACAAATGCAGGTACCCATCCACTCTGGATTCTATGGGTGACTATTCTGCTATATCCTTCAATAACTCTGAAGATTTGGTCAACCAGGCTGAATACGAAGGTGACGAAGATTGTGAAGTACCAGGAGAGCTAGCCAGACTTCTACAACAAGAAGAGAGGGCCATCTTACCTCACGAAGAGTTGTTGGAAACAGTCAACTTAGGAACAGAGGAAGACCGGAAGGAATTACAAGTGGGTGCCAATCTGGAACCAAGTGTCAAGGAGCGCTTAATACAGCTGTTGAATGAATACGTTGAAATCTTCGCCTGGTCTTATGAAACATGTCGGGTTTAGACACAGATATCGTGGTTCACCGTCTCCCTACAAGAGAGGATTGTCCACCGATCAAGCAAAAAGTCTGCCGAATGAGGCCCGACATGTCTGAAAAGATTAAAGCGGAAGTAATGAAGCAATTCAACACTGGCTTTCTGGCTGTTACATCCTATCCACAATGGGTTTCTAACATCGTGCCAGTACCTAAAAAAGACGGCAAGGTCAGAATGTGCGTGGACTACCGGGATTTGAACAGGGCTAGCCCTAAAGATGATTTCCCGCTACCACATATCGACATTTTGATTGATAACACGACTCATCACAAGGTGTTTTCCTTCATGGACGGATTCTCGGGCTACAACCAGATTAAAATGGCCCCCGAGGACATGGAGAAAACAACCTTTGTTACACAATGGGGTACCTTCTACTACAAGGTGATGCCGTTCGGACTGAAGAACGCAGGGGCAACTTATCAACGCGCCATGGTGGCTTTGTTTCATGATATGATACATCATGAGATCGAAGTTTACGTAGACGACATGATAGCTCGATCACAAACAGAGGAGGAACACCTTGAACATCTGCAAAAGCTGTTTGCCAGGTTGAAGGAGTACAAACTCAGGCTGAATCCAAGTAAGTGCACTTTTGGAGTTAGGTCTGGTAAACTTCTAGGATTTATTATCAGCAACAAAGGCATTGAGGTCGATCCAGCGAAAGTAAAAGCAATACAAGAAATGCCTGCTCCCCGTACTGAAAAGGAAGTTAGAGGGTTCTTGGGGCGCTTGAACTATATTGCCAGATTCATCTCTCATCTGACGTCTACCTGTGAGCCAATTTTCAAACTATTGAAGAAAGATCAGGTAGTCGAATGGAACGATGATTGCCAAGCTGCTTTTGATAAAATCAAGGAGTATTTGCTAGAACCTCCTATTCTGATGCCACCCGTCGAAGGAAGACCATTGATCATGTATCTGACCGTGTTGGATAACTCAATGGGGTGCGTACTGGGCCAGCATGACGAGCCTGGTCGAAAAGATCATGCCATTAATTACCTTAGCAAAAAGTTTACCGACTGTGAGACTCGCTACTCACTGCTCGAGAAAACTTGTTGCGCTTTGGTATGGGCTGCTCTCCGACTAAGGCAGTATATGTTGACTCATACCACTCTGTTGATTTCCAAAATGGATCCTATCAAGTATATCTTCGAGAAGCCTGCTTTATCTGGAAGAATCGCTAGATGGCAGATGATCCTGACTGAGTATGACATCCAGTATACTACCCAAAAATCTATAAAGGGGAGTGTACTAGCTGACCATCTAGCTAATCAAGCTATCGAAGATTATCAATCCATGAGATTCGACTTCCCGGACGAGGACATCATGACTTTGGACAACATTGAAGGTAACGACCGTATGACGGACCTGAAAAAGGATCCTGATGGACCCTGTACTTCGATGATGCTTCAAATGCACTTGGAAACGGTATCGGTGCGGTACTCATTTCCCCGGAAGGTTGCCACACACCTTTCACGGCCCGACTTTGCTTCAGCTGTACCAACAACATGGATGAATATGAAGCTTGCACCTTTGGTCTCAAGGCTGCTATAGACTTGGGGATCAAATCTTTGATCGTATTTGGAGACTCGACTTTGGTTATCAGTCAAATCAAAGGGGAGTGGGACACCAAACATCCTAATCTTATCCCATACAAAGAACATGTCCTGACATTGTTGCCCCATTTCGAGCAAATCACCTTCGAGCATTTCCCGCGAGAAGAGAATCAGCTAGCAGATGCTCTGGCTACAATGTCTTCCATGTTTGAACTCAACTGGGATAACGAGGCTCCCCAAATCACCATCGAGCGAATGGATGAACCTGCGCATTGTCATGAGATTAATACCGAAGAAGTAGTGGAACAACCCAGGTTTCACGAAATCAAAAGGTATCTCCAGACTAGAGAATATCCCGAAGGAGCTTCCGTCAATGACAAAAAGTTCTTAAGGAAATTTGCAGCCAAGTTCTTCCTAAGCAATGGCATCCTTTATAAGCACAGCCATGATTGTGTTTTACTTCGTTGTGTGGACAAAGCTGAAGTAGAGTTAATCATGACTGAGATACACAACGGCACATTTGGCACCCACTTGAGCAGGCATACAATGGCTAAGAAGATTCTAAGGGCAGGCTATTACTGGTCTACTATGGAAGCTGATTGCCATCAACATTCCCGTACTTTCCACAAGTGTCAAGTCTACGCTGACAAGATTCATATTCCTCCTGTTCCTCTCAACGTTCTGACGGCTCCCTGGCCATTTGCAATGTGGGGCATTGACATGATTGTAGAAATCAAGCCCACGGCATCTAATGGACACCGCTTCATCCTGGTCGCCATTGACTATTTTACCAAATGGGTCGAAGCAGCTTCCTTCGCCTCTGTTACAAAGAATGTGGTTGCCCGCTTCATCAAGCAGAACCTCATATGCCGGTATGGTGTCCCCGACAGGATCATCACAGACAACGGTACAAATCTGAATAATACTATGATCACCGCTCTATGCGAACAGTTCAAGATTTATCATCACAATTCATCTCCCTATCGGCCGAAGATGAACGGTGCTGTTGAAGCTGCGAACAAAAACATTAAGAAGATCATTCAGAAAATGACAGTCACCTATAAAGACTGGCATGAGATGTTACCGTTTGCTCTGCATGGATATCGTACCACGGCACGTACTTCAACTGGGGCAACCCCGTTTTCTTTGGTATATGGCATGGAAGCTGTCTTACCCATGGAAGTTCAGATTCCTTCTTTAAGGATTATGAAGGACGCTGGTTTGAATGAAGACGATTGGATTCAGACCCGACTTGATCAACTCAATTTGATCGACGAGAAGCGACTCACTGCTGTTTGCCATGGTCAGACGTACCAAAAACGGATGATCAAGGCTTTCAACAAGAAAGTCAGACGTCAAGTATATCAAGTCGGGGATCTCGTAATCAAGCGGATTATCTTGCCGCAAAGTGATCCCAGGGGCAAATGGACTCCTACTTACGGAGGACCATTTGTGATCAAGAGCATACTTTCTGGTGGTGCAATGATTCTGACCACCATGGACGGTGACGATTTGTCGCACCCTTCGAACGCAGACATAGTCAAAAGATACTACGCATAAAATCACCCGACAAGTCGAAAACCCGAAAGGGCAACTTGGGCAAAAATGGGCATCTCGGTGAACCGAAAACCCGAAAGGGCGGTTCAGGCAAAAATTAGGGATAAAACAAAAAAATCTGTACACCCGACAAGTTGAAAACCCGAAAGGGAGGCTTGGGCAAAAAAGGGTTTCCCGGTGGATCGAAAACCCGAAAGGGCGATTCAGGAAAAAGTTAGGGAATTAAAGCGTATGATTATGTCTCGTCGGATCACTTTAAGGACAATCTCTTCATCAACCAACTCCAAGCTTCTGATCAATCTAGTCATCGGCGGACGAAGCATTGAATGGACAGATATTCAGAGTTGTGAAGGCTATAGCAGAATGGGGATCCCATGGAATTGTTTCACATAGCCATCTTTCTTTTGTATAAATTTTTAAATTTTTACGACAACATCCTCTTACTAGGATGCCTGTCTCCTTTGTACAAAGATACTCATAAAAAAGTTAATACAAATACTTTTCCAAATACAGAAATTTGCTTTGTCGTCCTTTTTCTCTTTTGCACTTATGTTTTATTTGAGAAACGTCCAGTGTTTTGTTAAATAGGCATATGCATTTGAACATAATCATTCTCTTACAAATCAAGAAAGATGATTACTGATAGGTTGAAGGTACAGATAGATATCTTGATGCCCTTTCAGAAGGAATCCCCAGCAGTTCTAAACTCCAAGTTCCTCAACGAAGTCAAATCCAGAACTTAATTCCCCAAACAGAGTTAAACTTCAGGATCTCCAGCAGAACATAAGCTTTTTCCAAAACTGATTTCCCCCAGCCAGAGAGTCTTCTAGAACTCAATTCCCCTCAGAGTTAAGTTTCAGTATCCCCAGTGGAGCCTTAAAAATCTGAAAATCCTATCCCCAATTGAAGTGAAAACTACCAATCCCCAGCGGAGCTAAAACTTCCAACTATCAATCTCCAGCAGAACCAGACTAGTGAACCTTCTCCCCACAGAGATACTTCCCGCCAGACTGAAGATTCTCAGTCTTACTTCTCCAGCATAAGTCTACCAGGTTCTGGACTCCCCAGTAGAGATCATAAGAATTCTCTTGCCCCGCAAGTCACTAAGGAGTTCCAATCCCCAGCAGTGGTCCTAAGATCCCTCAACAATTGAAGATCCTGTTCCCCGGACAGTCAGCAGTCAACAAGGATGTCTTATCTTCAGCAACCGAAGATTCCTGCAATCCCCTGCAGTAGTCAATGATTCACTTTCCCCGGCAATGATCAAGATTCTTTCATCTCCGGCTATCCAGGATTCATCCATCCTCAGCAAGACAGCTCATCAGCTTACATGCGCATTCATTACATTCATATATCATAAACATTGATATAACATATATATTGCATCATACATATCATGTGACATAACTTTGTGTTTTAGCTAACATTTCATCCTTTTCAGGATAATATTAAAAGGCTATCATTAACAATTATTCAGACACAGTATGGATACACCCCAGACACGGCGGTCATTCTATTACTCATTCAGAATTTCAGGTCAGATACAGTACAGATACACCCCAGACACGGAGGCCAT
Source organism: Vicia faba (assembly GCA_948472305.1). NCBI lineage: Eukaryota > Viridiplantae > Streptophyta > Magnoliopsida > Fabales > Fabaceae > Vicia > Vicia faba. Next base: position 131,338 of record CATIWC010001396.1, on the reverse strand, counting down.
TCTACTACTCATTCAGACTACAGCAATCAGATACAGACTAGATACGCTCCAGACACGTCAGCCATTCTATCTCTCATTCAGATTCACTTATCCACCTCAAGGTTCAATGCATTCCAAGCACGGATACCATTCTGACCCTTACAACAGCAGTTTGATTCTCCCCAGTGCATTCGCCACGGAAGTCATTCTGTCATTTATTTAGATCCCAGTTACAGTTTCAGATACACTCCAGACACGGAAGTCATTCTATTACTCATACGGATCTCAATCCCAGTTACAGTTTCAGATACACTCCAGACACGGAAGTCATTCTGCTACTCATACAAATCTCAACTTCAGATACAGTCCAGATACGCTCCAGACATGGTTGCCATTTTGTCACTCATTCAGAATTTGTCCCCAGCATGCAATTGCTCCATATACAGATGTCTCTCTGTTACCCGGATACAATACAGATACACTCCAAACATGACAGTCATTCTGATATTCATTCTACATTCAAACACAGTTACAGATCAGATACGCCCCAGACACAGAGGCCATTCTTTTGCTCATACAAACTCAGTCTCCAGATACAAGTTCAAATGCATTCCAGACACGGATACCATTTTGATCCTCATTTTTCTGATCCATCACATTGCAGTTCAACAAACATTCCAGATGGCATCCTTAAGCCCATCTCCAGATGGCATCTTTAAGCCCATCTCCAAATGGCATCTTTAAGCCCATTCCCGCATCCATGCTTCGACGAGTGCAAATTTAAGGGCACTCTAGTGTCCAATCCCCTTTTACCTTCGAGACGCGAAAGGCAAACTTGCCAATCTAACTCTTCAGGTGCAAGAAGATTGAACAGGGGCAACTGTTGTACCCCAAAATTTGCCCTCTCATTTCATCAACATTTTCTCACCACAAGACTCTTGGAGCTCAAGATCAAGTTAAGGTTTGCTCTACTCAAGACTCCTTCTTGCACTGTTGACCCAAATTAGGGTTTGAGTTTTCACAAAGATGTTTTGACCTAAAATGCCCAAAGTGACTTTCATGCTTCATGTTGGACTCATAAGTTTATCCATGCCAAGTTTCAAGCCTTGACTCCAATCTTTGCCAAGTCAATTGGACAATTGACTTAGAAATCAGTTGTATTGGGGAAAAAGTCAATTGTGGCCAATTGACAGTCAAACCTCATGAAATTTGACCAACATCAACATAATGAACTCATATGAACCATTTGGTCAAGTTTGGATCACAATTCCACAAGAAATTTGATCAGATCACCAAAAGGGCAAAATGGTCATTTTTAGGGTTTTGACTGCACAAAGGCAATTTTTGACTGTTTGACCTAACCAATGGCAAACCAAGTTCACATATGGACTTAAGGACCCAATGGCATTGTCTTGATCCATTCAACAAGTTCAAAAGATCCCAAATGCATAGGATTGACAGATGAATTTTCCAGTCAACTGATCAAAATTTGACTGTATACTGAAAAGTCAAACTTTGACTTTTTGGTCAAAATCAAGTGCCAAGATTCATTTTTCATCAAGACATGTCAAATTATGAAACTTGTTCATCAAGAAACCCAAAATTGCAAATTAGGGTTTAAAATGAAGAAATTTCATAACTTAGAAATTTTCTAAGTTATAAAATTTCCTTATTTTTCCTAACTTTGTCCCATTTTTTCACCAAGATGAAAATGGATTCAAACAAAACTCAGAACATGAAAGTTGTGGTCCATTGCAAAATCTACAACTTTGATTCACAAAGTTTTCTCAAAGGAAGCTTGTAGCTCAAGTTATGAATTTTGGAACAAGGGTGCAAAACATTCTTAACTTAGAGAAATTTTGACCTATTCTAGGCAGGATTTTTGCCCAACTTCATGGCCATTTTTCACATGCTTCCACTTGGAGTTTCAATTTTCATTACAAATATTGATTGTAGTACACATTCCAAGCTTTCCAAATTTTCCAAGAACTTCTCAAACACCCTTGTGGTTAGGGAGAATCGAATTTGCAAAGATGGGCAAAAGTCACTTTTGTTCATAACCAAATACATGTTCATACATTGGCATTTTTCAAATCAGCTTGTACAAGCTAGCTTACAGGCCTCAAAACCAGTCTCACACACCATAATTAAATGCCTAACCATTGTGCTAAGGTTTTATTATGTTCATTTGGTCATTACATGCAAGATTAACCCTTAATTAGAAAAAGCATATTTGCCATTTTGGAAAAGATGCACTTTATGTCAAATAACAAATCCAAGAGGCATGGGCCAGATCTTTGAGGCTAGCATTTGTACACAAATACCTCTGATCAATAACAAAAGATGCAACATACATAGAGGGTGGTACAGGCCTGTGTTGGAACTTACACTATCCTTGCTTACATTAGAAGAAAACTTGCAAACTCACTCCAGGCTCTCATTCCTGTAACAACCAGCCAAAGAAAACTTTGCAAACATCTTTCACACACCCTAACTGATCTAAAGCACGACTAAACCACATCCCAAACCTCCTCATTCACAAAAACACCCTCTTGCTGCAAAAACAGAGCAAGTTCTGCAACTTGACTTTCACAAACATTTCCACTCGTGCACTTTGGCCAAAAAGAGTTCAAACATGTTCCATATCATCCACTGAAGCTATCCCAAGCATTGAACTCAAGATGTAACATCCTTAACATCGTTTGCCATTTTTTCTTTCAAGCTGTGCAGGTGGACTTCCATAGCACGATACAGGCAGTTTCAGAGCAAGCCAAGCATAGGAGAAGCATCCTTGGACTTCAGGCAAGCTGTACCAAAGCTCAAACTCCATTGAAGATACCTCCATTGCTGTACACGACTCAAGCTGAAACAGGTAAAAACATGAACTTCTATCTCTCAATATAGGAAGAGTTAGGCTTAGGTTTGTGAATGAAACATGTTCTCCTCATAGCCCTGAAGGCATCCATATATTCACTTTTCATTTATATTGAGTATGCTGTAAGAATTTTGGCCATGAACATTGAAGAAAAATTAGGTCAGAAATTGGGGATGAAGAAATTCTCCCTCGTTTCTTAGAGTTAGGTCAAGTTTTTTATATGTATGAATTCGTCTCTTGATGCTCTACATTGTTTGTGTTATGAGTTTTTGTTAAAAGTCAAAGAATCAGGAGTTTGAATGAAGCATGAAAAACGCGCGTTTTGGTTGTTCAAACATTTCTGGAGGTTGAAGAAGGTGGACTTGGGCTGGGCCTGAGTTGTTCTTGCTGCTTGCACCCTCTTTTTCCATTTACACCCCCCTGGCCCACTGTGTGATATTTTGAGCATTTTTGGTTTTTTCTTTTTTATTCTGATTTATTATTTTTTGCTCAAATATAAAAAATATAAAAAATATTTTTCCATACATTTTTGCATTTATTTGGCATTTATTTGGTTTTATTTAGCATATGTATATAAATAAATATAATACTTTTTATTTAAAACATTAAAAAATAATACAAAAATATATTTTTTTTAGTTATTATTTTTTGTTTACATTTTGAAAACATTTTCTAAAATATACATTTTGTAAATAATTAATTTTTTATTTTGGTATATATATTTAGTATATTTAATATATAATATAAATACTTGTATATTTTATTAGATATTTAGGACAAAAATATAGAAATAATACATTTTTTATTTTTATTAATCTATGACATCAAAAATACTTTTTTTTTACAATATACTTTTTTTTTATTTTTGTATAAATCAATATATAAATATTGTATATAATTAATAAATAAATACCATTTTATTCAAAAACTAGGGTTTTGCCCTAAACCATAAAAATATCCAAAAATTGACTTTTTTATTTTTTGTTTATATTTTGCATTGAAAAATATTTTCTCATACATAAAAAATCATTTTTGTGCATAATACATTTTGCATTCTTATTATATTTGTTTAAATATTGTACAATTTGATATTTATATATTCAATATGGATGTAATAGTTTTAGATTTAATTTCTTGCTAAATATCCCCCCATTCAAACATTTGTACCCCCATCCCCATAATCATGTTGTAATAATTTAGGACTTTAAATTTCCGCATTTAAAAGCTTTTAAATTATGCCATGATAGACTTAGGGTTTGTATGCAAATAAAATAACAAATAGCTTGACCTAAATTCAAAGACAAAAATGCATGAAAATGGATAACACAATGCACACTTGCACCCTTAGGGTTACCCCACTTGTTGCCTTCAAAAATGGGCCATGTTGCATGTTGAGTGTCTTTGGCAAAACAAAAACAAATCGATTGATCATAGTCCCTCGATGACGCTTTCTCAAGTTGCCTAAAAAATGATCAAGTCCCTTGAAGGAAAAATTGCCAAAGACACTTGGCACTATTGCATTCATGGTCTAAACGATGACCCGCGCCCGTCCCGTTAACATCCTAACACAAGATTGTCCACCAAATACAATGGTGGAACAATACTGTTAAAAGGGTTAAAACATAGGAAAGATCTTTGAGTAAATTTAGGGGTAGACAACTCTTAGTTACTTGATCAAACTTGCAAAACACACTCTACAACACACTTTCAAAACAACTTTCAAAACATTGAAAACTTTTCAAAAGACAAATACGCCTTTGTATACATTCAAACATGGATCATTACAAAGGTTGCCACAACAAATGGCCTATTTTCAAAACCTCTTTCAAAATCACACACAAAGCACCATTTCAAACAATTGAAAGCACCATTTCAAACAATTGAAAAGCAAAGGCTAGTGATCTAAGCAAGTAACTAAGAGCCCATGGATAACCATGGATAGAAAGGGTGCTAATACCTTCCCTTTCTATAATCTACTCCCCGAACCCAAGAAAACATCTCAAAGGTTTTTGCTGTGCTTTTTAACCTTTCCTTAGGATAAAATAAAAAGTTGGTGGCGACTCTTGCTAAACCGAAACATTTGCGAAAACAAACGCAAAACCTCAAGTCAGTTCTCCCACCGTATCACAGTACCTTACCTTGGTATCCTATTCCCTTTCTCCTGTTTCTGCTAACTCCATAGATCATTGAAGCCATTTTGCTTCTATTTATGCTTTTAGCAAGGAACTTCTGAAAGCTGTGATCATACTCCTTGATGATCTCATCAGCGCTGCTTGGAGTTTCAAAAATTGTTTCCTTCTGAGAGTTTTGTTAAATATTTTCTAATTTTGAAATTTTATTTTTCAACTCAGAATTTTCCAATTTAAGACTCAGTTTTATCAGAGTCAGAATCAAGATTCCTTTTCAGGTTTCTGAATTTAACTCTGATCTGCTGATATCTTTCAAGAATTTCGTTAAGGCTTTCAGCAAGTTCAGCCTTAGTAAAATTAATTGCAAAGTCAGGGAATACCTCTTCGGTGTATGATTCAGAGTCTGATTCAAAAGCTTCACTGTCTTTTGATATGTTAGCCATGAGAGCTATGTTTGCTCTCTCATCATCTAATTTTGAGTCAGCTTCAGACGAGTCAGAGTCATCCCATGTAGCCATGAGACTCTTCTTCTTTTCCCTTCCAAACTTCTTTTTGGGCTTTTCCCTCTGAAGCTTTGGACAGTCACTCTTGTAGTGTCCTTGCTCGTTGCATTCATAGCAGATGATGTCCTTGGTGTTTGGCTTTATGCTTCCTGACGAGCCTTCAGATCTTCTGTATCCAGAGGAGGAGTCTGACCTTCTGTATCTGGAGGAGGACTCATTCTGATCGGATCTTCTGGTATTCCTGAACTTTCTTTGCCTCTGCTTCCATAGTTGGTTCACTCTTCTGGAGAGGAGGGAAAGTTCGTCTTCTTCTGATGAGGACCCATCAGAGGTTTCTTCAACAGCCTGCAAAACTTTGGAGTCAGATTTTCTGTTAGATTTTAAAGCTAAAGGCTTACCTTGCTTCTGAGGTTCATCAGCTTCTAGCTCTATCTCGTGACTTCTGAGGGAGCTGATAAGTTCCTCCAGAGAGATTTTGTTTAGATCTTTAGCTAGCTTCAGCGCTGTAACCATTGGCCTCCACTGTTTTGGCAAGCTTCTGATGATCTTCTTGACATGATCAACGGTAGAATACCCTTTGTCCAGAACTTTGAGACCAGCCACCAGAATTTGAAATCTTGAGAACATCGTTTCAATTGATTCACTTTCTTCCATTTTGAATGCCTCATACTTCTGAATGAGCGCAAGAGCTTTAGTTTCTTTGACCTGAATGTTGCCTTAATTCGTCATTCTGAGAGAGTCAAACATACTCTTTGCAGTGTCTCTGTTAGATATCTTTTCATATTCAGCGTAAGAGATGGCGCCGAGAAGAATAGTTCTGGCCTTGTGGTGATTTTTGAAGTCACGCTTTTGTTGATCAGACATTGCCTTCCTGTCAATCTTCTGACCACTTGCATTCACTGGGTGCGTGTATCCATCTGTCACCATGTCCCACAGATCAGCATCATGTGCCAGAAAGAAGCTTTCAATTCTGTCTTTCCAGTAATCAAAATTCTCTCCATCAAAGACTGGAGGTTTGCCGCTGAATCTGTCTTTATCTTCATTGTTGTCATTGCTGGTGTGTTGATATGTTCCTGCCATTGTGTTTTTCTGACGCTGGATCTTGTACTGACACGGTTAAGTGTTTTAGCTCAGAACCAGGCACTCTGATACCAATTGAATAAGTGAAAAACACAAGAAGGGGGGTTGAATTGTAAAACTTGAAATCAAATGCAGACAACACGTTATTTTTATCCTGGTTCGTTTGATCTCAAACTACTCCAGTCCACCCGTCAAGGTGATTTCGCCTCTCTCCAGCGAGGTCTTAATCCACTATATTCAACTGAATATTACAACTGCTTTAACAACTGCTAAAGCCTTCTTGAGTCTAAACTACAGACCGGTTTCTCAAGGAAATGCTTTCTTACAGATAAATGAATACTATGTGTGTTGAATGTTTTCTACAAAAAATTTATATCACAACTGTGATAATACACAAATTAAGCTTATGTGAAACTAGGATGCTATAACTATAGAGTAAGCAATTTGAAAGATATAGCAAGCTGTATGAGTGAGGATGAAGATGATTTGCTTTAGGCGTGTAAAGAGTTGTAGAGCATTATCCAATTCATTCCTCACTGACTTGTTTATAAAGCCTTGGAAAAGATACGTTATAGTCAATTATTCCATTTCAATGCCCATTACGTTCTTTCCATATTGAGAAGATCTTTGTCTTGGAATACAATCGTTGGTAATAAAGTGTCTTGAATGCACAGTACTGTTGTCAATTAAGCGTGTTATTGGTTTTGGCTTATTCTAACGCTTCTAGGTGCTGATGATATTGTTTTGGTCTTGATCAGAGTTTAGAGTATGTTAAGCGCAGATCTGTTCATCAAGCTTCAGCGTAAGCACATGCTTTGATCTTCTAATGCTGGCATATGATATTTCATCTTCTGTTGCTGGCATATGATATTTCATCTTCTGATGCTGATGTTTACATTCTTATGCTGATAACCATTAGAGTTTCTGTAAATGCACAATATAATTTTTAGGTAGCATATATGTCTCATATGAATTATACAATTTATTTAATCTAGCATTTTGTTATCATCAAAACTTTAACTTAGGGTAGTAGATTCAAACTTTGTTCTAACATCGTATGCCTTGTTCTCATGTCATTGTGGCATGTGCGTATACTCATTAAGATGCATTACAACTTCTATCTCCCATTTACAAGTCATAAACCTTGCTCAACGTATACAACAACAGCTTCCCATTGGTAGCGAAACCTGATTATTGGTCTACATACAACAGTGAAATAGTATGGAACAAAAATAAAATGCGAAGGAATAAAAAAGGTCGTCCCAAAAGCAAGAATATCACAACTGAAATGGACTCCCTTGACAAGCTAGAAAGAAAGTGTGGTTTATGTCGTTAGGTCGGACACAATCGAAAAAATTGTCCCACTCGGGCTACTAGCTCAACCACATAAAAACTGTATGCAAACCATCTGTACTTTTTTAAGTTCTAAAAATTATGGTTTTTCATTAAGAATATTTGTTACAACAAACCTTACGCAAACAACAAATAAAAACACGATAAAACTTCTAAAAAATTACAACCGTCAAAACAATTTCATCTGACCCATGAATCATCAACATTACGTCTCTGTCTGTTTTGACTTCCTCTAACCAAAAATTAGGTCTTCCAGTTGCAAGTGAGATGGATGTTCTTTTTCATTAGATCCTTCTAATTTTTTCCCCATCCTCGATGTCTCCCTATAGCCATCACACCAACTCTCTCTTCAGACGCTCCATGGAGTGAATGTGCCAAAATTTCATTTTCATCGGAGGTTTGGTGGCCGAGAAAATAATGTATTTGTCGCTGGTGAAAATCATGGGAGATGTCATGATGCAAATAACAGAGAAAAAATAAGAAGACAGTGCGAGAAAGTGTTAAGAATGATGGAGAATTAGGTCATTTATTTAAAGAAATGTGCATTGCCCTAGGTTCCAAGTGAGATGGCGCCTCCTCTCACATTTAAAGTGCATGTGCCATCTCACTTGGCTAAAAGTGAGAGCATGCACCAAGTGAGATGGCGCCTATGGCATAATGGAAGGTGCATGCGCCAACTGGGTTGGCTCCTCCTTTGTGGGGTTTACTGAAACATGGTTATTTACGTAATTTTCTCCAAAATATGGTTATTTGTGTATTTTTTTTCAAAACCTAGTTATTGCAAAAAAAAATTGATAATTTGACATCAAATTATAGTTCCTAGACTTGTTGATATGCTATATTTTGCACATCGTTTATTCTTTGATAGACCATTATCACAACTCCGTTGTTCTCTGGAACCAAAAAGCCAACATCAAAAAGAAGAAGAAACGTTTTTGTCGTAGTGATGCAGATGAATAATACATAAAAGTGTCATATTCTAAATTTGTTCATCTTGATGTTACAATCGAAATTATTTTTAAATTTGGGTTTTTAAAAATAAATTTAGTTTATTTACATTAATATTTTGAGTTTTATAAATATTCATTTTCAAATATATTTAAAAATATAATAATTGATTTTAAAATTATTTGTAATTTTTAAATAACAAATATCTGTTCACCTTTCATATACTTTCAGTTGAGTTTTTATTTCAAATGAGTAAGATAGCATAACTGATAAGATATAAAGTTTGCAAGTATGAGGTTGTGGATTTGTATATCTTGTGTTGCACTTTTAACATTTTTTCTTATTTTTGATTACTAACTGTGTTATGGTGGCAGAACCTACTGTTATACTGGTTTTGCATTTTGTATTCGCAAATGTTGCGGTAAGCAAGAGTCGCCACCGACTTTTCTTTTATCCAACTGTTTCCAGTGATTTCTGGTAAACAACCGCTAGTCTTCCAAACTATCGAATAAACTTACTGACTGTTATTCAATTTCTATGGTAACTCGCAGGATCGACTAGATTGATCCTAGGACTTGTTGGTCATTAGGGTAACTCTCATGATCGAATAGGTATTCATGGTTGGTATTTAGAGTGTTGTGTAGGTGTTTGACTTATTTCGATTTCTCTCTTAAAGATCTAAAGGTGCAATCAAAATATATGTGCACGAAACTAAATTGCATGAATAAAGGTTAATTGTAAAGACATGTAAAACTGCATAAAAGACAAGTAAATGACTTCAAATTATAAAAACAGTTAATGTAAAAGATACTCTGGAATGTAAAAGATTTGAAATATGAAGAAAGCGTTTAATGCAAGAAATCTGTAGAATGACTTTAAGTGAAAAAAGTGTTCGAAGGATAAAAACTGGAAGATAAAGGCATGAAAAGTATGATAGTTCCTGAAATGTAAAGTGTTTGAAATGGAAAGAAAGCATTTAGATGTAAAGCATTAGTGAAAAGATTTCGAATAAAAAGACTTTAGATGAGAAAACTTGTAAATGGTATTTGACATAAAGATAAGGAAAGTACTGGAAATGATAAGAGGCTTTCATTGAATCATAAACATAAACATATGGTGTTATCATACGTACATTGCTCTTGCATTTGTTTCCCTAGCCATGTGGTAATTTGAATGTTTACTGAGTTTTCTTGTACAATAGATATGACACACGAAATCTTAATGCTAAGACTTCTATTTATACTACTTCGACCATAACGGTCTTGCTATAAGATTCTGCCACGTTCAGAACATGCAGAGCAATGCCTCTCTCTTGCTTCCACGTGTCTTCGAATGCTCCAGCGCATATATTTCAAATTTCAAACATCCCGCTTGCATTTGAATTTCAAATGTTTTGGCACTTCTTCGCTTCGAACGCCCTTCTTAGACACAACTTTGTTGTCATTTCGAGACTTCTTTAGATATGTTCTCATAATTGCCACTCGAAGCTCCAAGCTTTGATATGCTCATTCGAAACACTGCTTCTGCTATTTCGAAACATGACGTTTTGCTTCATTTCAATCGAAACGTCCACTTTGCTTTGCTTCTAATAATATTATCAAAATCTTCAGCCAACAAAATGCCCCTTTAAAATATGTATTTCGATTCCTTTGAGAAATACTTATTTTAAACATATACACAAGATTTTGATGCGACCTTCGAATCATCGTAACATTTAATGCATTTGACTTCAGTCACGTCAATCATAACACTTTTTAGATTCCTTAACCGCCTGGAACCACTTCACAGTATGGTGCAGTTACAAAACAATGATTATCTTTAATCACGCCTATTACCAATGTTAACTTTACGCCACCTCTTCATCAAACCAACCCATGATTTCCACGTATCACAACCTTACTCAGTGGATGCTTAAACTTCCACATTATAAAAACCTATCAACTTAGTCTTTTTCTTTTTCTTCCCACATTCTGAATCTTTTCTCCTTATTCTCTTACCAAAACCCTAAGCTTTTAACATTCTTCCAACAATGTCTTCTTCTACTTCATCCCAACTCAAAAAGGTTTCAAAAAAGAAAGGAAAGACCGCAGGAACTACCATGGAAAGCAAGATTGTCACTCACCAAGGTCAATCTGTTCTAGTTCCCCAGATGATCTCAAAGGAAAAAGAAATGCTTTATGCATCCCAGGTACTTATTCCTACCACCGCTGCTGGTAAGAGGTTAGCTTTAATGGGCCCTCTTACAGTTTTTGAAATTTTAAAAGATACCAGGAAAATTTTCCCAGTTTGCTATAATTTCAAACCCCTGTTCAATAAGATGGACGCCCCTAAGGCAATAGAATCTTCTGGCTCAAACACCATGGAAAATCCAACTGTTCCTCCTAAGGACCCTTTTGTATTAGACTATGTAAAGAGTAATTTTAAATCGTTTCGATCTTGCCCCACCTCCGACACTGCTTATCAAAACTGGTTCAATAAGGTAGAAGCTAAGAAATCCCAGCAATGGGAAGAATTAGGTATCTATAACTTGATTAAGCTGTCGAAGCCAGGTTTCACTTACAACCACCCATTGTTATTCGCGTCCCTATATTTCTGGGACAGTACTTATAATACTTTCCATCTCCCTGGTGGGATGATTACCCCTACCTTCTTTGACATAACGGCCATCACTGGGCTATCACCAGTAGGAGAAACATATATCCCCGACAACGAAGAACATTCGAGTATAATCGACTTCGAAGTCAAACTAGCAAGTTTTTCCAAGTTTATCAGTCACTACCATGCTGAAGGAGACAATGTGTCTGATGTAGAACACATTGCTTTCCTTACCCTATGGCTGTCAAGATATGTCTTCTGCAGTAGATCCTTACAGGTAGCCAGTAGGTTTATTCCTCTAGCTAGGGATTTGCACGAGAATCGAAGAGTGTGTTTGAGCGAATTGCTACTAGTTGATCTTTATGAAAGCCTAAGATCAGCTGTTTCGAGCCTAAAATCTCACACCTCTAAGAATATCCTGTTAGCTGGCCCTTTTTGGTTACTTCAGCTATGGTTAAATGCCATGTTCGAACCTTCCTTGTCAACCGCCAACACCATTGATGAACGAGACCCTGAAATAACAGATAGAATAATCGAAGGCACTAGGCTGCGAAGATTAACTCCAAATGACGACAAGGATGACTTCAAAGTCCTATTCTCTAAGTACATCATGATATTCTCCAAAAGGCATAAGTTCGAAGAGACCATGGCGCCTTTTGCTTCAAGGGCTCATCGACCTTTATGGTTCACCATGGCTCTCTCAGAAGCCGTCAAGAGCAAAGAGATTCAAGATGTATGGAGAGCCTTTTTGCTACCCCGACTAATCTCCTCAAGAATAACTCCTGCCAAAAATCAGATTTTCCTCTTCACTTACCAGCCAAATTTTGTTTCGAGACAGTTTGGCTTATGCCAACTAATTCCTGAACCCTTATTTCAAACTGAGAGTGCCATTACCTCTGGGCGAACCTTCAAGGCACGGGAAGCCAAACTACAGCAAGAACAATACCAAGGCTTTGCCCAGTTTGAGCTAATAACTTTCGAACCTACCCATCTTACAGCAAAAGGATTTCTGGAATGGTGGACAAAGTTTTATCAAACTTATATGTTCGATACTCTTACAATTCAGCAGAAACTAACTGATGCCTTCGATGTGCAGGTACCAACCAAGAAAGGTATGTTCACTCATGCCAAAGAGATTAAAGCTTTTCAAAATTATTTCGAAACTACTTATGATCCCACACACTTGGAATCCACTGTGCATCAAGCGGCTGAGACCTTGAAGGAAAAATTCAAACAAAAAGTTTCTAAGTTAAAACTTCCTTCAGGGTTGTCACCTGAGGATAGGTATAGGTTGGCATTCGAAATGCATCCACCTAAATTTCCTAGATTACCTACCTCAGAACTGGCTCTGGCTTGGTTTCCCCCATAACCTTGGTGGTTCACTTGCAAAGAGATGTTCAAACATCTTCAAAAGAAACCAAAGCCATCTGAGACTGTGACATGGGCTCAACACTGGCTCCACGATTTCCCAGGACACCTTCGTTACGACCTTTCTGCCATGTCGATTAAATCTGATCAAGGCACAGGTGCGAATGCTTGGGAAAATCCCAAACGCTTTTCATTTTCCATATCTTTAACTTCTGCTTTAATTGTTTCGATTTTCAGCCATCAGGATAAAGACAGCTGCCTCAAAGTCGAAAGAAGGGAGTGCCTCTCAAGCCTCTATCGAAACCACTGACAATGTGACTCCATCCGAAACAACCAATGCTGCAACAACAACAACACCACCAAGAATGCCAACAATAACCAGTGTTCCAACTCCACCGGTAATCACTTAGCCTCGATGTTTCGAATTCACTAATGTTTCATGATTTGCATCTAACTCTTTGTTTAAATCTTTTCAGACCAACAAACTTCCGCCTACTACTCCAAAGAAGCGAAAATCAAACACCACTGGGGAAGACCCCAAGGCTGGAGGAAACTTACCAGCTGCTTCGAAGAAGAAGCAGAAGAAGGATATTTCAAAGAGTACCGTACCAACTAGTGTCTCTAGACTCGATTCCAGGGATGCTGCTCCCTCACCCAAATCCAAAATTCCATCTTCGACCTCCAACGTAATGTTGGAACGCATAGCTAGCAACCTCTCTTCCGAGAGCCCACGGGTAAATTGAACTTCAAATCCTTTTGAAAATACTAATTTCTCATTACCTTGATGCATGCTTTTAATATTCTTTTGTTCCTTGCAGAACATCTTAAATCCAGCTTCCACTACTTCGACCTCACCATCAAAAGCTGCTGCTCCACTCAACTCCTCTCCTCAAGGAGACTCCAGCAACCTTGTACAGAACAAAGGTTCCTCCAATATGGCGGTTCTGGCTGGAACTTCTGAGCAGCAGGATGATCAGAGTACTTCCCCTCCCTTAAAAGAGACAAATGAAACACCACTTCAAGCATCTGCAGAGGATTTGCAAAGAGCTTCTCTTCAAAAGTCCCCTCTTGAAACCCTTCAAGAGGACCCAAAGGATACTCAAGCTGAAGGAGAGAAAGCTGATTCTGGCCAAAGAGACGAAGAATCTGCAGAAGAAGAGTCTGAGGAGGAGGATGTGAATGATGGTTCGACTGCTGGGACAGAGTCCAATGCGAATAGCAGCGAAAAAGAAGACATCGAAGTGGTGGACTTGGATGACGATAAAGAAGATAATGAGCACGAAACGAATGAAGGGGATGGTGACACAACCAACAAACCCATGGAAGTCGAATTGGACGTGACTCCCCTACATGTGGAACTCCCTCAACCGTCTTTGTCTCGAATGACTGACGAGGAGCTTGCACTCCTAAGACGAAATGACCCTATTTGGTACATGAAGGCGAAGCTGGCTCAAAGGGACATTCCACTTGCTAGGGCTGGCACCAGTTCGACTAGCTATCCTCTTCCCACAGATGAAAGAATTGTACTTCTTAACAAGATCAGGAAAACAATTCTCAATGTGGATACATTCGAAGTGCTTAAACAGGATAGCACTGCTTGCTACACAATGAAGGAGTTTCTTACAAAAGTCAACCTTGCTACGTGCTCCTTGCCAGTTAGTATTATCTTGTTCGATCTTCAGTCTTTGCTGGACAACGTAACTGGTTACCTTCTCCAAGATGAATCTGCTGCCAAGAAGGTTCAAGAAAAACGCATTGCAATGGATGCTGCTTATGAACAAGCTTCGAAACTCTCTCAAGAAGCTGAGGATCAAGCTATGCATCTAAAGCAAGCAAAAACTGATTATGAGGCTCGAGCTGAGTCCATCCTTCTTTGGGAAAGGCAGATTCAGGAACTTCAACAGAAGGTTAAAGAGGCTAAAGAACAACAAATAGCCTTCGAAACCAATGCTGCTGGTAACCAATTCGAAGAGCTTCTCAACCAGGGGCTTGCAGAAATGGAAACTGCAGAACAACTCAAGGGAGAAGTGGCAACCTTGGAAGGAGCCAGGCGTTTCGCTCAACAGAGACTTGAATCTTTTCGAAGTACCTTCAACAGACTGAAGAATAATTCTTATTTCTAAATTTCATTGTTCATTTGATTACAATTTGGTTTTTTTTATATGTAATATTCGAACAACGCCATTTTGGCATCTCAACTTGCCATTTTGGCATTTTTATAATATTTTTGTTATGTTGTTACTATTCGAATCTCCTGCAGGCATGGCTTATATTTCTTTAAATATTTCCCATTAACCTTTAGGATACGCTTATCATCCATCAGCTCTTCGATTTCATATGCATTGTTTGAGAATACTTTTAATATTCGAAAAGGTCCTTCCCAATGAGGTGACCATTTACCTAGTGTTTTATTTTTCTTGTCCATGGGCAATATAACTTTCCAGACTAAGTCATTAATAATGAATGCTTTTCTCTTCACCCTTTTGTTATATGTCCTGGCCACTCTTTCTTTTTGTCTCATCAAGATTTCCAATGCATGTAATCTAACTTCGTCCAACTCAACTAATTCATTCATCATCATCTCCCAATATAATGCAGCTGGGATTTCGTTTTGTCTTTGAATTCGAACTGATTGTAGATGAATTTCTACTGGCAGCACTGCATCGTGACCAAATGTGAGTTGGAAAGGCGTAGTGTTAGTAGCTTCCTTAGGAGATGTTCTACAGGCCCATAGTATTTGGTCCAAAGTTTTGTGTCAGTTCCTTGGCTTTTTACCAATATGTTTCTTGATTAACCCCATTATCACTTTATTGGCTGCTTCGACTTGACCATTTGCTTGAGCATAATATGGCGTTGATGTTAGCAATCTAAACCCCATTTCTTGGGCAAATTCTTGCATCTTTCTACCAGTAAACACAGAGCCTTGGTCTATGGTTATGCTCTCTGGCAATCCGAACCTATAGATAATGTGTTTTTGTATAAACTCAATAATAGCTTATTGATCAGCAACTATTAATGGTACAGCTTTGATCCACTTGGTAAAATAATCTATTCCTACCAAGATATATTTCTGTCCTTTGGACGAAGCAGGATTTATTTCTCCTATCAAATCCAATGCCCATCCTCTAAATGCCCATGGTTTGATGATTGAATGTAATTCACTTGCAGGGGCATGTTGAATCCCTGAATGTTTCTGACATTCCTCACACCCTTTAGCAAAGTCTATACAATCTTTGAGCATGCTAGGCCAGTACAAGCCATATCGAAATAACAGCCATTTCATTTTATGGCCTGCTTGATGTGCTCCACATGCCCCATTGTGGACTTCTGACAATGCTAAGTATGCCTCACTTTCTCTTAGGCACTTCAATAACACGCCCTCTTGGGTCTTTTTGAACAATTCGTTCCCCATGAGGAGATATGATAATGCTCTGTATTTTGTCTTTCTATCCACATTCAGAGTTGGGTTTTCTAAATAACTCACCAGTGGACTTCGCCAATCTGCATCTGATAAAGTGTTTATGGCTAATATTTCGAATCCCTGTTTCTCAGCATATCCCAATTTCATACTTTCTAGATCTGATGGTGTGAATCTAGTAGCCATAACTCTACCCCTTAATTCAACTAAATCCTTAAAGTTCCTGGCAGAAACTTTATAACCCGAATCCAACTGTGCTAAATCATTTGCTTCTTGGTTCTCTACTCTTGGTATATGTTGAATATCCATGTATTCAAATTTCTTAAGTAGCCTGTTGACTATGACGAAGTATATCATCAAGTTTTCCTTTATGCATTTATACTCCTTTGTAATTTGTTTGACCACTAATTTTGAGTCTCCTTTAATTTCGACTCTAGTTGCCCCCAATTCCAACAAAGCTTCAAGTCCAACAATGAGCGCTTCATACTCAGCTTCGTTGTTCGAGCAACGGGTACCATCTAATTTATACTTGAATTTTGTTGGAATTCCTTCAGGAGAAATTAGAAGGACTCCAACACCACTTCCATTCCTGTGGGTTGAACCATCAAAGTATAATTTCCATGGTTGCATTTCAACGTAACTCATGACAGTCTGCTCAACCAATGAATGGTCCACAATGAAGTCAGAAATCACTTGACCTTTCACAGCTTTTAAAGGCATGAAAGTCAAAGAATATTCTGTTAAGGCTAAAGCCCATTTACCAACTCTGCTATGCATTATTGGTTTTGAAAGCATGTGTTTAATGACATCGAAATGAGATGAAACATAAACATCAACAGGCTTTATATAATACTTGAGTTTCATACAAGAGAAATACAAACAGAGACATAGCTTTTCTAAATTTCTATATCTGGTCTCTGCATCATTCAATACTCTACTTAGATAGTATATGGCTCTTTCGATACCATTGCTATCTTCTTGTGCTAACATACTACCTATACTAACTTCAAAGGCAGATATGTACAATCTCATGGGCTTCCCCCATGAAGGTGGAGACAAGATAGGAGGCTGAGAGAGGTATCTTTTTATCCTGTCAAATGCCTCCTGATGGGCTTCGTTCCATTCGAAGGCTTGGCCTTGCTTTAGACGAAGCAACAGAGAGAAAGCTTGGGTTCTTCCACTCAGGTTCGAAATGAATCTTCTGAGGAAGTTAATTTTCCCTAGCAGAGATTGCAACTCCCTTTTTGACGTAGGTGCTTTCGTCTCCATTATGGCTTTGGTTTTGTTCTGGTTGATCTCAATCCCTTTCTTGTGAACCACAAAACCAAGGAAATCTCCGGCCTGCACAAAAAATGCACATTTAAGGGGATTCATCTTTAAGCCATGTTTTCTCATTCGTTCGAATGATTGGCTCAAATGATGCAAATGTGTTTCTGCAGATATAGATTTGATGACTATATCATCAATATACACCTGCATAAAGGTTTCAATGAAATCATGAAAAATCGAATTCATTGCCCTTTGATAAGTTGCCCCAGCGTTCTTTAAACCAAAAGGCATCACCACCCATTCGTAGGTGCCTAAGGCTCCTGGACAACGAAATGCTGTCTTGGCAACATCTTCTTCAGCAATAAAAATCTGATTATACCCAGAGTATCCATCTAACATACTCAAGTATTCGAACCCTGCAGCAGAATCTACTAGCATTTCTGCCACAAGCATAGAGTACTCATCCTTAGGGGTTGCAGTGTTTAAATCCCTAAAATCTATGCAAATTCTTAAAGAACCATTTTTCTTAATAACAGGTACTATATTTGCTAACCATTCGACGTACCTTGTGGTTCTGATGAATTTGCAACGCAACAACCTTTCGATCTCAGCCTTAATCTTTGTGAGAACCGCTGGTGCGAATCTTCTAGGAGTTTGTTTGATGGGCTTCTTGCCATCTTTGATTGGCAGTCTGTGTTCGACCAACTCTCTCTTTAAACCAGGCATTTCGTCATAATCCCATGCGAAGCAATCTTTGTTTTTCTTGAGGGCTTCGATTACTTCCTACTTGAGGCCTGGGCTAAGCTTTGCACTTATGTAGGTTATTCTTTTCGTGTTTTCATCCCCTAAGTTGACTTCTTCGAGTGGATCTTGTGCCAACATTTTGGCACCTGAGTCTATGGGGTCCCTTTCGAAGCCTAAGGGTTCTTTATCGTAGTTGGCGTCCAACCTTTGATCCATCTCAAGTTCTTTGAAGGGTGAGCATTTCGAGCCATCCCCACTTATTTCTTTCATCTTTACAGCTAATTTATTTATTTCAGCCTCTAAGGCCGCTTTTGATTCGTTCTCAGCCATATAGGCCGAAATCCTTTCGAAAAAGGTGGACTCAGTCATGGATAAGGTTGTCGAAGTCCCAGCCTGCTGGCCGTCTTTGTATAGTACTTTCGACTCCCTCGTCTTCACTGGTTATTATTCTATCCCAGTATAGGCCATCATGGCGAAGGGTCATGTAGTAGTGGGCGTTTCTGGTTTCGTTGATCTCATCATTTGGAACACACAGAGCAATCTTTGCCAGATGTTTATCATAATCCATCTTGTCAACTAAATTGACTGTTGACATAAAGTAACTCTGGTCTGCTTCGATGTTTTCCAAGATCCCATCATCTCTCCATAGAACTAGTCGCTGATGCATTGACGAAGGAACTGCCCCTACGCCATGGATCCACTCCCTTCCCAGCAATAAGTTGTAGTTGGCCTTGGCTTCGATCACCATAAACATGGTGGGCCTACAGCTTGAGCCTATTGTTAAGTCCAACTGAACCACTCCCAGTGTTTTTCCCACTTTCCCCTCATAATTGGATAGAACCATATTGTGGGGCTTGATGTCTCCTTCGCGGATCTCTAATCTTTTGAGCATGAAGTGGGGTATCAAATTGACTGCAGCACCCCCATCCACTAGAACCTTGTTCACGCCATGGACACCAACTTTTTCCCGAATAAATAGTGGCTTAAGATGGTTCTTCATAGCTGGTTCTGGACGTTCGAAGAACGCATTTTGCTCCTCGACAGCCCCATTGTCCATCACATAATAGCACACAGGCCTATGTTTCATCAAATCTATGGTATCTTCTTCCTCACATTCATCAATTTCTGTTTCCTGTCCAAATTCACAGGGAAGCACAGATACCATGTTGCAGTTTAGGTTGAACGAAGACTCCCCCTCCGATTCGAAGTTATCTGTTATCATATCTTCGTCCTCTTCTGGACCTGGAGTGTATTCCTTTGGTTCATCTAGTTGTACTTCAGAGAAAAGCCTCCTATTAACTGGAGGTTTATCTTCAGTTTTATTTTTTGGTGTGGGTTTATTGGTGCTAGATTCACCTTGGTTCTTTGTTGAAGTTACCCCCTTTACTTGCCACAGCTTCTCTCTCAGCCTTTCGAATCCTCTGTTGCCTTCGCCACTGGGATCTCGACATGGGGTTCCTTCCTTTGTAGTTTTCTAATCTTACCTCTTCCCTTTTTGCTATGTTGAATTGCCTTCTATACGTCGTAGCATGGCGTGCATTTCGTTCGGTGTTTCTCCATCTGTCTTTGCCTTTGTCATTTCTGACTTGCAGCCATCTGTCGGTTGGCACTTCAGCATGGAGTTTGAAAGTCACTCTTCGAGCACCCCTGGGATGAGGACTATTGGGCCTTCGTTATTTGTATTTGCTATCGAAACGTGGGCCCATCTGCACAGTTTCTTGATGGTTCCAGCAAGGGGCGAAGGGAATTGTTTCGAAGGCTCTGGCCATGCTTTGATCATACACAGCTGAACACCTTGGGCATATCAAGCACTTGGTTGCCCCTTTGTAGCAGCGGAACACAAATTCCAGCAAACTTTCTCTGGCCTTGGGATAACACTTGAATAGCTGGTTATCCTGGCGCCAATTGTTGCCAGTTTGAGCCCTCTGTACCCTTTCGAAGTTCGCAGCGATTCTCTGATTGCGGAGGATGCTGCACCTAGGGCACAGTATCATTCCTGTATCTCCCTTGTGGCACTTCATGAGATAATCCTTGAGACTAGCATCTCCAACATGATTATCCTCCATTTTATACTTCTCTTTTTATAAGTATCTTTCTACCTCCTCCATCTCAGAGTGAGGTCTTTCCATGTCCACCATGTTTACCTCAACATCCTCCCCTTCAGCTTCATCATCTCCCCATCCTGTGGGTTTTATATCTTCAATGTGGACCTTCGAACTCTCTGGGGCAGAATATTTGACCAAATAGTCAAATTTTCCACTGGGTTCCCCTAGAGTGTCCCATATTTCCTTCTGAGGGGAAGTTGGCTTCGTGATTTGGACTTTCTCCAATTCCAGCCTCAGGCCTTCAGTGACCTGTGTTAACTCTTGGTTTTGATTTTCCTGGCCTTCAGTAGCCTGGGTTTCTTTTGCAACAGCTACAGGTGCAGCTTAAATCGAAGTCTCTGGTAGCTTCTGGACACCTTCAGTGACCTCCTTATCGGCTTCGACTATCACCCAGCTTTCGTTTTCAGTACCTTTCTCTCCTATTGGGGCATCACTTTGGTCAGCTTCCACCATGTTAATCTCTCCAATGCATGCAGGCTCGGGGTAATTGGTGTCTGCCACGTCCAAAGGATCTTCGTCCACTTTCATCTTTGCTTTATCAGCAAACTTCAGTCTGCCATCTTTGATTGCATTCTGAATTAGGTCCCTGAAAAGAAAACACTGTGAGGTTTTGTGGCCTAGGAAACTATGATATTTGCAAAATCCTCTCTTCTTTCTTTGATCTAAAGGAGGAATTTTGATATTTGATGGCACAATGAGTTGGCCATCTTTGACAAGTAAATCAAAAATCTTGTCACATTTAGTGACATCAAAGGTATAAACCTTCTTTGGGAATTTGTCACTTTTCTCATTTTCAACAATCTCTTTCCCTTTTGTGGGGACTAATAACTTGCAAGAGTAGGGTGGTTCCTGTTTTAATTCAGCGAGGTCGATTTCGACCTCTTCGAATTCGAATTCAGGATAGTCCTCTGCTTCCTCAGTTCCAACATAGGAGATCCTTTCCTTCTTGTTATTTTTGAAGACTCTGGCCTTTTCGGCTTTTAGCCTTTCGACCTGTCGAACCCTGTCGGCTAACTGAGCCATGTCCCTCAGGTATTGAGTGTCTAGTTTCTTTCGAATAGAGTAATCCAGGCCACCAGCGGCCATTTTGACTAACTCATGTTCAGGCACCACTGTGTAACATCTGGATTTCAAAAGCCTAAATCTATACAGATAATCATCTATGGGTTCAGTGAACTTTCTCTTGACACTGGCTAATTCCTTCAAGCTTATTTTCGATTGTCCCATGTAAAACTGTTCATGGAATAATCTCTCCAAAAGAGCCCAAGTATCAATAGACCCAGGAGGCAAAGTGGTAAACCACGTGAAGGCGTTTTTAGTCAAGGAACTTGGGAAATATTTGATCCTAAGATCTTCATTATTGGCTATATCTCCCGCTTCGGTTAGATATCTGGATATATGTTCGACTGTTGACTCATTGGTATCCCCAGCGAACTTTGTGAATTTAGGGACTTTATACCCCCTTGGCAAATCAGTATGCATTATGCAATCTAATATAGGAGAAGCATAATTTGTCCTTCTCATTCCTGTGTTGAGGCCATTCTGGGCCATGACTCTCTCTATCATGGTGGTTAAATTGTTTTCTGCCAAGATGTTATCGTTTCGAATTCTATGAACGACAGCATCAGCATCTTGATTTCGACCCACCATGACAACCCCCCTAGGTTGTTCTTCTCAAAACTCTGGGACTTCCAGCCTTTCGACCCTTGCCCCTGGTTCCATAATTTCTCTCTGTGGGCCTGGGATCATTGGGGCTTCTAGCCTTTGTGCCCTTGCCCCCAAGTTAACTTCTTCTCTAGGTGGTCTATAAGTTGGGTCGTTAGCAACTTGTTCCATAACAGGGATGTTTGCTCGAACTCCCGCCTGATTCTGCCTACGCCTATCTGGGGCAGCAAAGAAATCTGCTATTCGACTCATGTTATCAACGTTTTCTCTGTTTGTCACAGTCATATTTTGTACTATTGGGGCAAATATTTCCTGCATAGTTTGTGCTAATACCCCTATCATATTATGGTTACTGTCATCCATCAATTGCCTAAAAGCCAACTGATTTTCTGTGGTTAAAATAGGCATTGTGCTATAACCCACTGACCCTTGGTTATTTGTCATAAACTGATTCGCCCCAGACCCAGACCCTAATTGTGGTGATGAATTCGATGTGGAATTGTGTAAACCTGCCATAAAAGATGTTGGCATTCCGTAAGAGGAATTTCTGGTTCTATTACCATCGAAACCGGGTTGTCTAGTTAGTGGAGTGGCGAAATGGGTTTGTGTTCCTGATGGTGGAACGAATCCCCCAGGATAACCAATGGTTCCAGTATTTCCTAAGATCGAACTATTAGTTGATATGCCACTTACTCCATTAGTGGCTATATTACTGGTAGAAGACGCAACAGACTGTGCATTCGAAGGGATCACATTAGATGTTCCCATCGAAGCGGACACGTTAGTGCCTGTTGTATGTGGGGCATTTTGTTCCCCTTGTTGATTGTCAGAATTAGACATCTTGTTCAAACGTTTTCTTCTGGATAAGGGTTGGTTGTTGTTGGTTATTTTACCACTTCTTAGGTTCATAAAACAGCAAACTTCTTAGGTTCCAACATTTTTATAATGGTTATGTCTCAACAATCTTTATTTCTAATGTCCAACGATTGTGTCCCACCGGGTGTGCCAATTTGTTTCCAGTGATTTCTGGTAAACAACCGCTAGTCTTCCAAACTATCGAATAAACTTACTGACTGTTATTCAATTTCTCTGGTAACTCGCAGGATCGACTAGATTGATCCTAGGACTTGTTGGTCATTAGGGTAACTCTCATGATCGAACAAGTATTCATGGTTGGTATTTAGAGTGTTGTGTAGGTGTTTGACTTATTTCGATTTCTCTCTTAAAGATCTAAAGGTGCAATCAAAATATATGTGCGCGAAACTAAATTGCATGAATAAAGGTTAATTGTAAAGACATGTAAAACTGCATAAAAGACAAGTAAATGACTTCGAATTATAAAAACAGTTAATGTAAAAGATACTCTGGAATGTAAAAGATTTGAAATATGAAGAAAGCGTTTAATGCAAGAAATCTGTAGAATGACTTTAAGTGAAAAAGGTGTTCAAAGGATAAAAACTTGAAGATAAAGGCATGAAAAGTATGACAGTTCCTGAAATGTAAAGTGTTTGAAATGGAAAGAAAGCATTTAGATGTAAAGCATTAGTGAAAAGATTTCGAATAAAAAGACTTTAGATGAGAAAACTTGTAAATGGTATTTGACATAAAGATAAGGAAAGTACTGGAAATGATAAGAGGCTTTCATTGAATCATAAACATAAACATATGGTGTTATCATGCGTACATTGCTCTTGCATTTGTTTCCCTAGCCATGTGGTAATTTGAATGTTTACTGAGTTTTCTTGTACAATAGATATGACACACGAAATCTTAATGCTAAGACTTCTATTTATACTACTTCGACCATAACGGTCTTGCTATAAGATTCTGCCACGTTTGGAACATGCAGAGCAATGCCTCTCTCTTGCTTCCACGTGTCTTCGAATGCTCCAGCGCATATATTTCAAATTTCAAACATCCCGCTTGCATTTGAATTTCAAATGTTTTGGCACTTCTTCGCTTCGAACGCCCTTCTTAGACACAACTTTGTTGTCATTTCGAGACTTCTTTAGATATGTTCTCATAATTGCCACTCGAAGCTCCAAGCTTTGATATGCTCATTCGAAACACTGCTTCTGCTATTTCGAAACATGACGTTTTGCTTCATTTCAATCGAAACGTCCACTTTGCTTTGCTTCTAATAATATTATCAAAATCTTCAGCCAACAAAATGCCCCTTTAAAATATGTATTTCGATTCCTTTGAGAAATACTTATTTTAAACATATACACAAGATTTTGATGCGACCTTCGAATCATCGTAACATTTAATGCATTTGACTCCAATCACGTCAATCATAACACTTTTTAGATTCCTTAACCGCCTGGAACCACTTCACAGTATGGTGCAGTTACAAAACAATGATTATCTTTAATCACGCCTATTATCAATGTTAACTTTACGCCACCTCTTCATCAAACCAACCCATGATTTCCACGTATCACAACCTTACTCAGTGGATGCTTAAACTTCCACATTATAAAAACCTATCAACTTAGTCTTTTTCTTTTTCTTCCCACATTCTGAATCTTTTCTCCTTATTCTCTTACCAAAACCCTAAGCTTTTAACATTCTTCCAACAATGTCTTCTTCTACTTCATCCCAACTCAAAAAGGTTTCAAAAAAGAAAGGAAAGACCGCAGGAACTACCATGGAAAGCAAGATTGTCACTCACCAAGGTCAATCTGTTCTAGTTCCCCAGATGATCTCAAAGGAAAAAGAAATGCTTTATGCATCCCAGGTACTTATTCCTACCACCGCTGCTGGTAAGAGGTTAGCTTTAATGGGCCCTCTTACAGTTTTTGAAATTTTAAAAGATACCAGGAAAATTTTCCCAGTTTGCTATAATTTCAAACCCCTGTTCAATAAGATGGACGCCCCTAAGGCAATAGAATCTTCTGGCTCAAACACCATGGAAAATCCAACTGTTCCTCCTAAGGACCCTTTTGTATTAGACTATGTAAAGAGTAATTTTAAATCGTTTCGATCTTGCCCCACCTCCGACACTGCTTATCAAAACTGGTTCAATAAGGTAGAAGCTAAGAAATCCCAGCAATGGGAAGAATTAGGTATCTATAACTTGATTAAGCTGTCGAAGCCAGGTTTCACTTACAACCACCCATTGTTATTCGCGTCCCTATATTTCTGGGACAGTACTTATAATACTTTCCATCTCCCTGGTGGGATGATTACCCCTACCTTCTTTGACATAACGGCCATCACTGGGCTATCACCAGTAGGAGAAACATATATCCCCGACAACGAAGAACATTCGAGTATAATCGACTTCGAAGTCAAACTAGCAAGTTTTTCCAAGTTTATCAGTCACTACCATGCTGAAGGAGACAATGTGTCTGATGTAGAACACATTGCTTTCCTTACCCTATGGCTGTCAAGATATGTCTTCTGCAGTAGATCCTTACAGGTAGCCAGTAGGTTTATTCCTCTAGCTAGGGATTTGCACGAGAATCGAAGAGTGTGTTTGAGCGAATTGCTACTAGTTGATCTTTATGAAAGCCTAAGATCAGCTGTTTCGAGCCTAAAATCTCACACCTCTAAGAATATCCTGTTAGCTGGCCCTTTTTGGTTACTTCAGCTATGGTTAAATGCCATGTTCGAACCTTCCTTGTCAACCGCCAACACCATTGATGAACGAGACCCTGAAATAACAGATAGAATAATCGAAGGCACTAGGCTGCGAAGATTAACTCCAAATGACGACAAGGATGACTTCAAAGTCCTATTCTCTAAGTACATCATGATATTCTCCAAAAGGCATAAGTTCGAAGAGACCATGGCGCCTTTTGCTTCAAGGGCTCATGGACCTTTATGGTTCACCATGGCTCTCTCAGAAGCCGTCAAGAGCAAAGAGATTCAAGATGTATGGAGAGCCTTTTTGCTACCCCGACTAATCTCCTCAAGAATAACTCCTGCCAAAAATCAGATTTTCCTCTTCACTTACCAGCCAAATTTTGTTTCGAGACAGTTTGGCTTATGCCAACTAATTCCTGAACCCTTATTTCAAACTGAGAGTTCCATTACCTCTGGGCGAACCTTCAAGGCACGGGAAGCCAAACTACAGCAAGAACAATACCAAGGCTTTGCCCAGTTTGAGCTAATAACTTTCGAACCTACCCATCTTACAGCAAAAGGGTTTCTGGAATGGTGGACAAAGTTTTATCAAACTTATATGTTCGATACTCTTACAATTCAGCAGAAACTAACTGATGCCTTCGATGTGCAGGTACCAACCAAGAAAGGTATGTTCACTCATGCCAAAGAGATTAAAGCTTTTCAAAATTATTTCGAAACTACTTATGATCCCACACACTTGGAATCCACTGTGCATCAAGCGGCTGAGACCTTGAAGGAAAAATTCAAACAAAAAGTTTCTAAGTTAAAACTTCCTTCAGGGTTGTCACCTGAGGATAGGTATAGGTTGGCATTCGAAATGCATCCACCTAAATTTCCTAGATTACCTACCTCAGAACTGGCTCTGGCTTGGTTTCCCCCATAACCTTGGTGGTTCACTTGCAAAGAGATGTTCAAACATCTTCAAAAGAAACCAAAGCCATCTGAGACTGTGACATGGGCTCAACACTGGCTCCACGATTTCCTAGGACACCTTCGTTACGACCTTTCTGCCATGTCGATTAAATCTGATCAAGGCACAGGTGCGAATGCTTGGGAAAATCCCAAACGCTTTTCATTTTCCATATCTTTAACTTCTGCTTTAATTGTTTCGATTTTCAGCCATCAGGATAAAGACAGCTGCCTCAAAGTCGAAAGAAGGGAGTGCCTCTCAAGCCTCTATCGAAACCACTGACAATGTGACTCCATCCGAAACAACCAATGCTGCAACAACAACAACAACACCAAGAATGCCAACAATAACCAGTGTTCCAACTCCACCGGTAATCACTTAGCCTCGATGTTTCGAATTCACTAATGTTTCATGATTTGCATCTAACTCTTTGTTTAAATCTTTTCAGACCAACAAACTTCCGCCTACTACTCCAAAGAAGCGAAAATCAAACACCACTGGGGAAGACCCCAAGGCTGGAGGAAACTTACCAGCTGCTTCGAAGAAGAAGCAGAAGAAGGATATTTCAAAGAGTACCGTACCAACTAGTGTCTCTGGACTCGATTCCAGGGATGCTGCTCCCTCACCCAAATCCAAAATTCCATCTTCGACCTCCAACGTAATGTTGGAACGCATAGCTAGCAACCTCTCTTCCGAGAGCCTACGGGTAAATTGAACTTCAAATCCTTTTGAAAATACTAATTTCTCATTACCTTTGTGCATGCTTTTAATATTCTTTTGTTCCTTGCAGAACATCTTAAATCCAGCTTCCACTACTTCGACCTCACCATCAAAAGCTGCTGCTCCACTCAACTCCTCTCCTCAAGGAGACTCCAGCAACCTTGTACAAAACAAAGGTTCCTCCAATATGGCGGTTCTGGCTGGAACTTCTGAGCAGCAGGATGATCAGAGTACTTCCCCTCCCTTAAAAGAGACAAATGAAACACCACTTCAAGCATCTGCAGAGGATTTGCAAAGAGCTTCTCTTCAAAAGTCCCCTCTTGAAACCCTTCAAGAGGACCCAAAGGATACTCAAGCTGAAGGAGAGAAAGCTGATTCTGGCCAAAGAGACGAAGAATCTGCAGAAGAAGAGTCTGAGGAGGAGGATGTGAATGATGGTTCGACTGCTGGGACAGAGTCCAATGCGAATAGCAGCGAAAAAGAAGACATCGAAGTGGTGGACTTGGATGACGATAAAGAAGATAATGAGCACGAAACGAATGAAGGGGATGGTGACACAACCAACAAACCCATGGAAGTCGAATTGGACGTGACTCCCCTACGTGTGGAACTCCCTCAACCGTCTTTGTCTCGAATGACTGACGAGGAGCTTGCACTCCTAAGACGAAATGACCCTATTTGGTACATGAAGGCGAAGCTGGCTCAAAGGGACATTCCACTTGCTAGGGCTGGCACCAGTTCGACTAGCTATCCTCTTCCCACAGATGAAAGAATTGTACTTCTTAACAAGATCAGGAAAACAATTCTCAATGTGGATATATTCGAAGTGCTTAAACAGGATAGCACTGCTTGCTACACAATGAAGGAGTTTCTTACAAAAGTCAACCTTGCTACGTGCTCCTTGCCAGTTAGTATTATCTTGTTCGATCTTCAGTCTTTGCTGGACAACGTAACTGGTTACCTTCTCCAAGATGAATCTGCTGCCAAGAAGGTTCAAGAAAAACGCATTGCAATGGATGCTGCTTATGAACAAGCTTCGAAACTCTCTCAAGAAGCTGAGGATCAAGCTATGCATCTAAAGCAAGCAAAAACTGATTATGAGGCTCGAGCTGAGTCTATCCTTCTTTGGGAAAGGCAGATTCAGGAACTTCAACAGAAGGTTAAAGAGGCTAAAGAACAACAAATAGCCTTCGAAACCAATGCTGCTGGTAACCAATTCAAAGAGCTTCTCAACCAGGGGCTTGCAGAAATGGAAACTGCAGAACAACTCAAGGGAGAAGTGGCAACCTTGGAAGGAGCCAGGCGTTTCGCTCAACAGAGACTTGAATCTTTTCGAAGTACCTTCAACAGACTGAAGAATAATTCTTATTTCTAAATTTCATTGTTCATTTGATTACAATTTGGTTTTTTTTATATGTAATATTCGAACAACGCCATTTTGGAATCTCAACTTGCCATTTTGGCATTTTTATAATATTTTTGTTATGTTGTTACTATTCGAATCTCCTGCAGGCATGGCTTATATTTCTTTAAATATTTCCCATTAACCTTTAGGATACGCTTATCATCCATCAGCTCTTCGATTTCATATGCATTGTTTGAGAATACTTTTAATATTCGAAAAGGTCCTTCCCAATGAGGTGACCATTTACCTAGTGTTTTATTTTTCTTGTCCATGGGCAATATAACTTTCCAGACTAAGTCATTAATAATGAATGTTTTTCTCTTCACCCTTTTGTTATATGTCCTGGCCACTCTTTCTTTTTGTCTCATCAAGATTTCCAATGCATGTAATCTAACTTCGTCCAACTCAACTAATTCATTCATCATCATCTCCCAATATAATGCAGCTGGGATTTCGTTTTGTCTTTGAATTCGAACTGATTGTAGATGAATTTCTACTGGCAGCACTGCATCGTGACCAAATGTGAGTTGGAAAGGCGTAGTGTTAGTAGCTTCCTTAGGAGATGTTCTACAGGCCCATAGTATTTGGTCCAAAGTTTTGTGCCAGTTCCTTGGCTTTTTACCAATATGTTTCTTGATTAACCCCATTATCACTTTATTGGCTGCTTCGACTTGACCATTTGCTTGAGCATAATATGGCGTTGATGTTAGCAATCTAAACCCCATTTCTTGGGCAAATTCTTGCATCTTTCTACCAGTAAACACAGAGCCTTGGTCTGTGGTTATGCTCTCTGGCAATCCGAACCTATAGATAATGTGTTTTTGTATAAACTCAATAATAGCTTATTGATCAGCAACTATTAATGGTACAGCTTCGATCCACTTGGTAAAATAATCTATTCCTACCAAGATATATTTCTGTCCTTTGGACGAAGCAGGATTTATTTCTCCTATCAAATCCAATGCCCATCCTCTAAATGCCCATGGTTTGATGATTGAATGTAATTCACTTGCAGGGGCATGTTGAATCCCTGAATGTTTCTGACATTCCTCACACCCTTTAGCAAAGTCTATACAATCTTTGAGCATGCTAGGCCAGTACAAGCCATATCGAAATAACAGCCATTTCATTTTATGGCCTGCTTGATGTGCTCCACATGCCCCATTGTAGACTTCTGACAATGCTAAGTATGCCTCACTTTCTCTTAGGCACTTCAATAACACGCCCTCTTGGGTCTTTTTGAACAATTCGTTCCCCATGAGGAGATATGATAATGCTCTGTATTTTGTCTTTCTATCCACATTCAGAGTTGGGTTTGCTAAATAACTCACCAGTGGACTTCGCCAATCTGCATCTGATAAAGTGTTTATGGCTAATATTTCGAATCCCTGTTTCTCAGCATATCCCAATTTCATACTTTCTAGATCTGATGGTGTGAATCTAGTAGCCATAACTCTACCCCTTAATTCAACTAAATCCTTAAAGTTCCTGGCAGAAACTTTATAACCCGAATCCAACTGTGCTAAATCATTTGCTTCTTGGTTCTCTACTCTTGGTATATGTTGAATATCCATGTATTCAAATTTCTTAAGTAGCCTGTTGACTATGACGAAGTATATCATCAAGTTTTCCTTTATGCATTTATACTCCTTTGTAATTTGTTTGACCACTAATTCTGAGTCTCCTTTAATTTCGACTCTAGTTGCCCCCAATTCCAACAAAGCTTCAAGTCCAACAATGAGCGCTTCATACTCAGCTTCGTTGTTCGAGCAACGGGTACCATCTAATTTATACTTGAATTTTGTTGGAATTCCTTCAGGAGAAATTAGAAGGACTCCAACACCACTTCCATTCCTGTGGGTTGAACCATCAAAGTATAATTTCCATGGTTGCATTTCGACGTAACTCATGACAGTCTGCTCAACCAATGAATGGTCCACAATGAAGTCAGAAATCACTTGACCTTTCACAGCTTTTAAAGGCATGAAAGTCAAAGAATATTCTGTTAAGGCTAAAGCCCATTTACCAACTCTGCTATGCATTATTGGTTTTGAAAGCATGTGTTTAATGACATCGAAATGAGATGAAACATAAACATCAACAGGCTTTATATAATACTTGAGTTTCATACAAGAGAAATACAAACAGAGACATAGCTTTTCTAAATTTCTATATCTGGTCTCTGCATCATTCAATACTCTACTTAGATAGTATATGGCTCTTTCGATACCATTGCTATCTTCTTGTGCTAACATACTACCTATACTAACTTCAGAGGCAGATATGTACAATCTCATGGGCTTCCCCCATGAAGGTGGAGACAAGATAGGAGGCTGAGAGAGGTATCTTTTTATCCTGTCAAATGCCTCCTGATGGGCTTCGTTCCATTCGAAGGCTTGGCCTTGCTTTAGACGAAGCAACAGAGAGAAAGCTTGGGTTCTTCCACTCAGGTTCGAAATGAATCTTCTGAGGAAGTTAATTTTCCCTAGCAGAGATTGCAACTCCCTTTTTGACGTAGGTGCTTTCGTCTCCATTATGGCTTTGGTTTTGTTCTGGTTGATCTCAATCCCTTTCTTGTGAACCACAAAACCAAGGAAATCTCCGGCCTGCACAAAAAATGCACATTTAAGGGGATTCATCTTTAAGCCATGTTTTCTCATTCGTTCGAATGATTGGCTCAAATGATGCAAATGTGTTTCTGCAGATATAGATTTGATGACTATATCATCAATATACACCTGCATAAAGGTTTCAATGAAATCATGAAAAATCGAATTCATTGCCCTTTGATAAGTTGCCCCAGCGTTCTTTAAACCAAAAGGCATCACCACCCATTCGTAGGTGCCTAAGGCTCCTGGACAACGAAATGCTGTCTTGGCAACATCTTCTTCAGCAATAAAAATCTGATTATACCCAGAGTATCCATCTAACATACTCAAGTATTCGAACCCTGCAGCAGAATCTACTAGCATTTCTGCCACAGGCATAGAGTACTCATCCTTAGGGGTTGCAGTGTTTAAATCCCTAAAATCTATGCAAATTCTTAAAGAACCATTTTTCTTAATAACAGGTACTATATTTGCTAACCATTCGACGTACCTTGTGGTTCTGATGAATTTGCAACACAACAACCTTTCGATCTCAGCCTTAATCTTTGTGAGAACCGCTGGTGCGAATCTTCTAGGAGTTTGTTTGATGGGCTTCTTGCCATCTTTGATTGGCAGTCTGTGTTCGACCAACTCTCTCTTTAAACCAGGCATTTCGTCATAATCCCTTGCGAAGCAATCTTTGTTTTTCTTAAGGGCTTCGATTACTTCCTACTTGAGGCCTGGGCTAAGCTTTGCACTTATGTAGGTTATTCTTTTCGTGTTTTCATCCCCTAAGTTGACTTCTTCGAGTGGATCTTGTGCCAACATTTTGGCACCTGAGTCTATGGGGTCCCTTTCGAAGCCTAAGGGTTCTTTATCATAGATGGCGTCCAACCTTTGATCCATCTCAAGTTCTTTGAAGGGTGAGCATTTCGAGCCATCCCCACTTATTTCTTTCATCTTTACAGCTAATTTATTTATTTCAGCCTCTAAGGCCGCTTTTGATTCGTTCTCAGCCATATAGGCCGAAATCCTTTTGAAAAAGGTGGACTCAGTCATGGATAAGGTTGTCGAAGTCCCAGCCTGCTGGCCGTCTTTGTATAGTACTTTCGACTCCCTCGTCTTCACTGGTTATTATTCTATCCCAGTATAGGCCATCATGGCGAAGGGTCATGTAGTAGTGGGCGTTTCTGGTTTCGTTGATCTCATCATTTGGAACACACAGAGCAATCTTTGCCAGATGTTTATCATAATCCCTCTTGTCAACTAAATTGACTGTTGACATAAAGTAACTCTGGTCTGCTTCGATGTTTTCCACGATCCCATCATCTCTCCATAGAACTAGTCGCTGATGCATTGACGAAGGAACTGCCCCTACGCCATGGATCCACTCCCTTCCCAGTAATAAGTTGTAGTTGGCCTTGGCTTCGATCACCATAAACATGGTGGGCCTACAGCTTGAGCCTATTGTTAAGTCCAACTGAACCACTACCAGTGTTTTTCCCACTTTCCCCTCATAATTGGATAGAACCATATTGTGGGGCTTGATGTCTCCTTCGCGGATCTCTAATCTTTTGAGCATGAAGTGGGGTATCAAATTGACTGCAGCACCCCCATCCACTAGAACCTTGTTCACGCCATGGACACCAACTTTTTCCCGAATAAATAGTGGCTTAAGATGGTTCTTCATAGCTGGTTCTGGACGTTCGAAGAACGCATTTTGCTCCTCGACGGCCCCATTGTCCATCACATAATAGCACACAGGCCTATGTTTCATCAAATCTATGGTATCTTCTTCCTCACATTCATCAATTTCTGTTTCCTGTCCAAATTCACAGGGAAGCACAGATACCACGTTGCAGTTTAGGTTGAACGAAGACTCCCCCTCCGATTCGAAGTTATCTGTTATCATATCTTCGTCCTCTTCTGGGCCTGGAGTGTATTCCTTTGGTTCATCTAGTTGTACTTTATAGAAAAGCCTCCTATTAACTGGAGGTTTATCTTCAGTTTTATTTTTTGGTGTGGGTTTATTGGTGCTAGATTCACCTTGGTTCTTTGTTGAAGTTACCCCCTTTACTTGCCACAGCTTCTCTCTCAGCCTTTCGAATCCTCTGTTGCCTTCGCCACTGGGATCTCGACATGGGGTTCCTTCCTTTGTAGTTTTCTAATCTTACCTCTTCCCTTTTTGCTATGTTGAATTGCCTTCTATACGTCGTAGCATGGCGTGCATTTCGTTCGGTGTTTCTCCATCTGTCTTTGCCTTTGTCATTTCTGACTTGCAGCCATCTGTCGGTTGGCACTTCAGCATGGAGTTTGAAAGTCACTCTTCGAGCACCCCTGGGATGAGGACTATCGGGCCTTCGTTATTTGTATTTGCTATCGAAACGTGGGCCCATCTGCACAGTTTCTTGATGGTTCCAGCAAGGGGCGAAGGGAATTGTTTCGAAGGCTCTGGCCATGCTTTGATCATACACAGCTGAACACCTTGGGCATATCAAGCACTTGGTTGCCCCTTTGTAGCAGCGGAACACAAATTCCAGCAAACTTTCTCCGGCCTTGGGATAACACTTGAATAGCTGGTTATCCTGGCGCCAATTGTTGCCAGTTCGAGCCCTCTGTACCCTTTCGAAGTTCGCAGCGATTCTCTGATTGCGGAGGATGCTGCACCTAGGGCACAGTATCATTCCTGTATCTACCTTGTGGCACTTCATGAGATAATCCTTGAGACTAGCATCTCCAACATGATTATCCTCCATTTTATACTTCTCTTTTTCTAAGTATCTTTCTACCTCCTCCATCTCAGAGTGAGGTCTTTCCATGTCCACCATGTTTACCTCAACATCCTCCCCTTCAGCTTCATCATCTCCCCATCCTGTGGGTTTTATATCTTCAATGTGGACCTTCGAACTCTCTGGGGCAGAATATTTGACCAAATAGTCAAATTTTCCACTGGGTTCCCCTAGAGTGTCCCATATTTCCTTCTGAGGGGAAGTTGGCTTCGTGATTTGGACTTTCTCCAATTCCAGCCTCAGGCCTTCAGTGACCTGTGTTAACTCTTGGTTTTGATTTTCCTGGCCTTCAGTAGCCTGGGTTTCTTTTGCAACAGCTACAGGTGCAGCTTCAATCGAAGTCTCTGGTAGCTTCTGGACGCCTTCAGTGACCTCCTTATCGGCTTCGACTATCACCCAGCTTTCGTTTTCAGTACCTTTCTCTCCTATTGGGGCATCACTTTGGTCAGCTTCCACCATGTTAATCTCTCCAATGCATGCAGGCTCGGGGTAATTGGTGTCTGCCACGTCCAAAGGATCTTCGTCCACTTTCATCTTTGCTTTATCAGCAAACTTCAGTCTGCCATCTTTGATTGCATTCTGAATTAGGTCCCTGAAAAGAAAACACTGTGAGGTTTTGTGGCCTAGGAAACTATGATATTTGCAAAATCCTCTCTTCTTTCTTTGATCTAAAGGAGGAATTTTGATATTTGATGGCACAATGAGTTGGCCATCTTTGACAAGTAAATCAAAAATCTTGTCACATTTAGTGACATCAAAGGTATAAACCTTCTTTGGGAATTTGTCACTTTTCTCATTTTCAACAATCTCTTTCTCTTTTGTGGGGACTAATAACTTGCAAGAGTAGGGTGGTTCCTGTTTTAATTCAGCGAGGTCGATTTCGACCTCTTCGAATTCGAATTCAGGATAGTCCTCTGCTTCCTCAGTTCCAACGTAGGAGATCCTTTCCTTCTTGTTATTTTTGAAGACTCTGGCCTTTTCGGCTTTTAGCCTTTCGACCTGTCGAACCCTGTCGGCTAACTGAGCCATGTCCCTCAGGTATTGAGTGTCTAGTTTCTTTCGAATAGAGTAATCCAGGCCACCAGCGGCCATTTTGACTAACTCATGTTCAGGCACCACTGTGTAACATCTGGATTTCAAAAGCCTAAATCTATTCAGATAATCATCTATGGGTTCAGTGAACTTTCTCTTGACACTGGCTAATTCCTTCAAGCTTATTTTCGACTGTCCCATGTAAAACTATTCATGGAATAATCTCTCCAAAAGAGCCCAAGTATCAATAGACCCAGGAGGCAAAGTGGTAAACCACGTGAAGGCGTTTTTAGTCAAGGAACTTGGGAAATATTTGATCCTAAGATCTTCATTATTGGCTATATCTCCCGCTTCGGTTAGATATCTGGCTATATGTTCGACTGTTGACTCATTGGTATCCCCAGCGAACTTTGTGAATTTAGGGACTTTATACCCCCTTGGCAAATCAGTATGCATTATGCAATCTAATATAGGAGAAGCATAATTTGGCCTTCTCATTCCTGTGTTGAGGCCATTCTGGGCCATGACTCTCTCTATCATGGTGGTTAAATTGTTTTCTGCCAAGATGTTATCGTTTCGAATTCTATGAACGACAGCATCAGCATCTTGATTTCGACCCACCATGACAACCCCCCTAGGTTGTTCTTCTCAAAACTCTGGGACTTCCAGCCTTTCGACCCTTGCCCATGGTTCCATAATTTCTCTCTGTGGGCCTGGGATCATTGGGGCTTCTAGCCTTTGTGCCCTTGCCCCCAAGTTAACTTCTTCTCTAGGTGGTCTATAAGTTGGGTCGTTAGCAACTTGTTCCATAACAGGGATGTTTGCTCGAACTCCCGCCTGATTCTGCCTACGCCTATCTGGGGGAGCAAAGAAATCTGCTATTCGACTCATGTTATCAACGTTTTCTCTGTTTGTCACAGTCACATTTTGTACTATTGGGGCAAATATTTCCTGCATAGTTTGTGCTAATACCCCTATCATATTATGGTTACTGTCATCCATCAATTGCCTAAAAGCCAACTGATTTTCTGTGGTTAAAATAGGCATTGTGCTATAACCCACTGACCCTTGGTTATTTGTCATAAACTGATTCGCCCCAGACCCAGACCCTAATTGTGGTGATGAATTCGATGTGGAATTGTGTAAACCTGCCATAAAAGATGTTGGCATTCCGTAAGAGGAATTTCTGGTTCTATTACCATCGAAACCGGGTGGTCTAGTTAGTGGAGTGGCGAAATGGGTTTGTGTTCCTGATGGTGGAACGAATCCCCCAGGATAACCAATGGTTCCAGTATTTCCTAAGATCGAACTATTAGTTGATATGCCACTTACTCCATTAGTGGCTATATTACTGGTAGAAGACGCAACAGACTATGCATTCGAAGGGATCACATTAGATGTTCCCATCGAAGCGGACACGTTAGTGCCTGTTGTATGTGGGGCATTTTGTTCCCCTTGTTGATTGTCAGAATTAGACATCTTGTTCAAATGTTTTCTTCTGGATAAGGGTTGGTTGTTGTTGGTTATTTTACCACTTCTTAGGTTCATAAAACAGCAAACTTCTTAGGTTCCAATGTTTTTATAATGGTTATGTCTCAACAATCTTTATTTCTAATGTCCAACGATTGTGTCCCACCGGGTGTGCCAATTTGTTTCCAGTGATTTCTGGTAAACAACCGCTAGTCTTCCAAACTATCGAATAAACTTACTGACTGTTATTCAATTTCTCTGGTAACTCGCAGGATCGACTAGATTGATCCTAGGACTTGTTGGTCATTAGGGTAACTCTCATGATCGAACAAGTATTCATGGTTGGTATTTAGAGTGTTGTGTAGGTGTTTGACTTATTTCGATTTCTCTCTTAAAGATCTAAAGGTGCAATCAAAATATATGTGTGCGAAACTAAATTGCATGAATAAAGGTTAATTGTAAAGACATGTAAAACTGCATAAAAGACAAGTAAATGACTTCGAATTATAAAAACAGTTAATGTAAAAGATACTCTGGAATGTAAAAGATTTGAAATATGAAGAAAGCGTTTAATGCAAGAAATCTGTAGAATGACTTTAAGTGAAAAAGGTGTTCAAAGGATAAAAACTTGAAGATAAAGGCATGAAAAGTATGACAGTTCCTGAAATGTAAAGTGTTTGAAATGGAAAGAAAGCATTTAGATGTAAAGCATTAGTGAAAAGATTTCGAATAAAAAGACTTTAGATGAGAAAACTTGTAAATGGTATTTGACATAAAGATAAGGAAAGTACTGGAAATGATAAGAGGCTTTCATTGAATCATAAACATAAACGTATGGTGTTATCATACGTACATTGCTCTTGCATTCGTTTCCCTAGCCATGTGGTAATTTGAATGTTTACTGAGTTTTCTTGTACAATAGATATGACACACGAAATCCCAATGCTAAGACTTCTATTTATACTACTTCGACCATAACGGTCTTGCTATAAGATTCTGCCACGTTCAGAACATGCAGAGCAATGCCTCTCTCTTGCTTCCACGTGTCTTCGAATGCTCCAACGCATATATTTCAAATTTCGAACATCCCGCTTGCATTTGAATTTCAAATGTTTTGGCACTTCTTCGCTTCGAACGCCCTTCTTAGACACAGCTTTGTTGTCATTTCGAGACTTCTTTAGATATGTTCTCATAATTGCCACTCGAAGCTCCAAGCTTTGATATGCTCATTCGAAACACTGCTTCTGCTATTTCGAAACATGACATTTTGCTTCATTTCAATCGAAACGTCCACTTTGCTTTGCTTCTAATAATATTATCAAAATCTTCAGCCAACACCAACAAATGAAACTGTGAAGAGAATAGAAAAAGACTTTTTTCGAGATTTTTCTGAGTAAGGGGAGTAGATAATGGAAAGGGAAGGTGTTAGCACCCTTTCCATCCATGGTTTACCACGGGCTCTTGGAGGTTTGCTCATCTTAAAATACCTTTATGCTTTGTGTTTGAAAATGTTTTGAAAACGCCTTAGTACGGCAAACTTTCTAATGTTCCTCGGGATAGTGGAGAAAGTATACAAAGTGTTTTGAAATGTCTTTTGAAAAGTAGTATTTGTGTGTAATTGCAAAAATAGTTTGAGAAAACTTCTAACAGCTATCTACTTTTATACTCGAAAAAGGGTCGTTCTTTTCCTCCTATCCTTTAGACAGTGCTATCATATTATTAGTGAGTAGGTAGCCCTATCGTTGGATGTATTAGGGACATACGAAAGGACATTTACAGTCACAAATGCAACTTGTGGAGATGCTTTAGCAATTTTCTTTAGGGACTAGATCATTTACCGAAAAGGAAACTGTAGGATCATCGAGGGACTATGATATTTTGATTTATGGGTCTTTGCTAAAGCATTCCTGCATCATGACTGTTTTATTTCTTAAAGGCAATCAAAGTGGGGTACCCTAGAGGTGCTCGTGTGCAATTGTGTTTGATTCAGTTATTTTTGTATTTTTGTTAAGTTTGCTAACGTTTGATTATTAGTCTTTCCATACACGCCTAGTTACTAACAGTTAAAATGTATAGAAAATAAAGTGCGGAAAGCATAAATCTAGACTATTACATGGTTTTCAGGGAGGGGGATTTACATTGTACAAAATGGAGGGAAAATAAAGGAAAACTGTAAAAAGCCCTATTCAATCTATTACAAGCCAGGATACATTTGCATTATCATAAAATGCGAAAGTAAAATAAACGCGCGCAAGATAAAACAATACGTCTAAGAACCTAAGAAAATTTCTAAGTAAAGAAAAGTCTTTTTTTTTTGTTTTTGGATTTTATTTAAGAAAAATTAATTCTAAATTTAATTAAGAAAAATAAATATTTAAATGGAAAATTATTCTAGTTTATAAAAGAAAAACTAATCCTAATATATATTTTTTGAAATATTTTTATTATGAAAATAAAATGATTAAATTAAAATCTAAGTTCTAATTCATTTTAAATTAAGAAAAATTTGAAATTTAATTAATTAATTAAAGAAATTTATTGTTTAATTAAAAAAAAATCTAAGCCTAATAGTTTTTGTGAGTTTTTTACTATTATGTTAATTAAATAAAGGAAAACAAAATAAATAGAAAAATACAAATAAAACAAAAATGCCCAAATGGGTTGGCATGCTTAAAGAAAATAAGGGTGTGTGAGTCTTTCGATTTAAGGAGAATGATGTGAGCAGCCTTCGATTAGACTTTCCCGGCCTCCTTTGATTGTGCAGGGAAGTAGTATGAGGATCCTTCATTTGGACTCTATTGTACCCCAAAATTTGTCCTCCCATATTTTTCAAGACATGTCAAGAATCATCTCCAAGTTACTCAAGATGGCTCAAGAGTTGGACAATCAAATCACCTCCTAAGGCAGTCAATTCAAAATTAGGGTTTTGTGTTGCATCAAGGTCCTTATATCCAAATGAACTCAAGTTATCCCCAATGTCCTAATATTTTCTCAAGTTCATCCATGTCAAATTTCAAGCCTTGCAGAGAAAGTTTGGTCAGTCAATTGCTCAAGAGGTCCAAAAATCGACTCTGCTAGGGCAAAAGTCAACTGTGACCCAAATACAGTCAAACCTCAAGATTTTTTGTCAACATTCTCATTTTGAATGATAATTCATCATTTGATCAAGGGTTTATCATGATTCATCAAGGATTGCTCAAGATTCATCAAGTTTCAAAAGTTGCTAAATTAGGGTTTTGTAAGAAAAGTCAACTCAACTTTGACCAAGCATAAATTTCTCATACTTTATGAGAAATGACCCATCCAAAGCTCATTTTTAATAGGATAAAATTTCCTACAATCCATCTTCACACCCCAAGATCAATAAATGCACTCACAAAAAGTTACAAATTTGGACATTATAGGTCATTTTTGAAAGTCAACAAAAACACCTTTTTTTCCAAAGCTTATAACATGAGAATGGAATATCAAAATGAGATGAGACCAAAAGGGTTGGTTAGAAGACATCTCAAGGTTTCTAAAAAGTCCAAGAACACTTCAAAAGTTCAAAATTGAAGAAGTTATGCATTGTTGAAGTTGGGCATTTTTCCAAAATTGCCAAAAGTCAACTATCCTCAAAACTCTAATTTTTGACAAAAGGGCCCACGTTTTTCCACTTGATTTGGTCTTATCACACCACACACGTGTCCTATCTTCAATTTCATGACCAATCATTTATTTTTCTATTTTATTTAATTTTTATTGATTTAATTCATTTTAAGTCAATATTAATTCAAATAAAATCTAAAAAATTGATGGAAGGATATCTTTTTGATCATTGCAGCTTTCAAATACCAAGATACACTCAATAAAATTTGTATCAAGCTTTGTTGTGCATACAAAATCAGATTTGGACATTTTTAGAAACTTTATCAATGGTGATCAAATCATATCTTCCATCTTCAATGCACATGGATTCAAGCCCAAGTTTTAACCTAAATTCATTCCCTTATACACACACAAGCCATACACATCAAAAACACGACCTGGAACTGCAGAGGACGGCCAAACAAAAACTGAAAAAAGTGTGAAAAAGTGGGAGATCGAATTCTTGTTTGGAGGCGTTTTCAAAGCAAAATCTCCACATAGCTCTTTTGCCTGACAGCCAGTGGAGCAAAAGCAATCAGAATCAAGTCTTGAGACCACCAGAATCACGCTGTAAGTCCTCATGAACATGGCTCTGTACACGAATTCATAAGCTCTGAATCTTGCATCTTTTTGCCAAAATCTTGACACTATCATGTTAGTCGATTCATTTAGAGTATTTCTGCATTATTTAATTTTGTTTTTGTAGCCTATATCGCCTTGCCCGAATTTAGGGTTTTGGAGGATTGCATTTGGGGTTTTATTTTGCAGGAATAATTAAGACCAACCATGGACATGGTTGTCTTCAGGGAAGGGAGACGAACACAGTGATGTCCTCCATTTGCATTTAGGTGGCCTATAACTCATGTTAGGATGGCCCTAGGGATTTAGCTGCGGATGAAAATCCGCAGGTAAATAACCATGGATTTGTTGAAGAAGACGACCAGACGTCTCCCTCCCATTGGTCCATTTGAATTTCGCGCTATTTTTTTTTATTTTTTCAGGCATATTATTTTGTTTCATATATAATAATTGTTTCTTATTCTAATAACAATTAAACAAGCCAGCTGGGTTGGTGAGCGCGCTATGTCAAAGTCCCTTGGGACATGGGTTCGAATCCAAGGTCCCCCAAAACCTTTGTTTAATTTTTCTTCAGATATTCTCATGCAACGCTCAAGATGCAGTCCACCATATGCCTCATAGATCCAGGCGCCAGATGGCCTCCTGGCCAAATCTGAAGGCCAGGATTAAAGGTTCACCATGAACTCAAGTCAATCAGCATGCATTGGATGGGAAAAGTCAAACATGCTTGGACGTTTTTGGGCCTGGAAATTGCAAATCATACCTCATTTCTGGGTCCAAACCCCCTGGGTTTATTTCTTTTCTCTTTCATATTTCTTTTTAGTTATTTTTATTATTACTAACTAATTTATTTTTCTTAATAAAATCAGAAAACAAAAAAATATAATATTTTTATTTATTAAAACTAATTTCATTATTTTATTTTTTGTAAATAAACATTAATTAATTAATTTATTTTTAATTAGGTATAACTTTAATATTCTTTGTAATAAATTAAAATTAATTTAGAATTAGGTTTTAATAACTTTAACCATTTTATTTTTATTTCCTTAAATATTAAAAAATCCAAAATATCTTTTTTTATTAATTAATTGATTAACTTAGGTTTAATTTAATTTAATTCAAAAAATAACAAAAATCATTTCTTTAAATAAAAAGGGTCAAAAACCCTAAAAATGCGCCGATTTAATTTTCTCGCACGCGTCTTATTTCTATCCAATATTGTAATTGCTTCCAGTATGTAATAGTTTTAATAGGACTTTAATTTATCGCTTTTATTTACTTTCCACAATTTAATTTTAAAGGGTTTGTTTTTGGCGATGTAAATACCCGACGCCTTGTAATAGCTTAGATTTAATTTCCCGCAATTTAATTTCCGCACAATATTAATTGTTAGATGTTTGATAAATAGGCAATGCATGACAAGATCAATCTTTAACTTAAAATCAACAATAGCTCACCATTGACATGTACAGATAAAATTAACCGAATTAACACACTTGCACATGCCACTCTTAGGGTACACCTCACTTGGTTGCCTCGAACATGGTCATTGAGTATAGGAAGTTTTAGAGGTCACCCTCTTGTCCAAAGATCATAGTTGCCTCGAAACGGTTGCCTCGGAAAAATGATCTAGGATATTAGGGCTACGGCTAAGGCGTCCTAACATTGCTTTAGTGACCACACGTCCCTTAATTGAATTGACCCGAAAACTCCAACGACGGTGTTACCTACTCCTCAAATAGTAGGATAGCATTGTCTAAAGGACATTTGTACAGATTAATTCCTTTTTGAGTAGGTAGATAGTTCTTAAGTACTTGCTCCTTTTAAAACAAAACAAAACTTTTCGCACTCACACTCCTTTCAAAACAAAAACTCTTTTCAAATCCAAAAACACAAAGAAAAGCAAACTTTTGAAAATACAATGAGCAAGTACCTAAGAGCCCGTGGATAACCACAGATAGAAAGGGTGCTAACACCTTCCCTTTCTATAATCTACCTCCCGAACCCGAGAAATATCTCAAAAAGGAATTTTTCTGTGCTTTTGTCCTTTCCTTGTTGGATAAAATAAAAGACGGTGGCGACTCTTGCTTACCGCGACATTTTGCAAAAACAAACGTAAAACGCGAACCAACATTCCAAAACAGTCAGTTCTTATTCCCACCGATCACAGAACTGGCGACTCTACTGGGGAGATATTAATAAGTGAGGTGTACCTTAGGATTAGATCATTATGTTTTCAATTGTATGCTTTGTATGCTTTAATTTTGTGGGCTTGTATCGGAGTTCTATAGATCCTAACCTAGACCTGGGGATACCCTTTAGGTAAGTAGCAATAAAATGTGAGGGCTCTGTACGGCGTAGACCGATACGGATGAAGCAGTAGCTACGTTGGTGTGGAACTTTAGTCTGTACCGATATCCCTTGTGTTGGAACGAGGAGAATATGGGTCTTCTAAGGGGTCATTAAGTGCCAACTGACCTTAGAACCTTAAATTGACCAACTTGGCCATAGAACAGTAGCAGTATGCTACACTCATTGAGACTAAACTCTCGCGATGATTCCAGCCGCAAGAAAATGTTGCTAAACTGGAATTATGACCGATTGAGGGTAGTCAGTGATATTGAGATCCTCTAGAACCCGATTACTATTTTTAGGACAAGTTTAAACCAACTGAACTGAAAGAGGGTAGTACCTAAGCTCCAAGCCAGCCTGAAATCTAAGGGCTCTTTTGTGTGACTTGTGTGCCTTTGCCATGTTTGCTTTTTGTGGATACTTGTGGTGTGCCTTTATCATGACATCATGACATCATAACATTGCATACATCTTGCATAAGACTAACCTATTTCAAAGACAAGAGGGTTTCATCTTTGCTCTGTTTTGTAGGTCATCATGATGCCCATGCGTAAGAATACCATCCGGATCAACTTTGTCCAAGTCCCTACCTTGCTTAAAGAGTTGGTTGCCAAGATGCCTGGCACTACTTCCTTCATCAGGAGGCATGGTTCTCTTCTCAGTTTGGTCACCTATAAATTGGACGAGCAGATGATGAGTGTCCTGGTCCAGTTCTATGATCCGTTGTACCATTGTTTTACTTTCCAGAACTTCCAGCTAGTTCCTACCCTAGAAGAGTTCTCTGAGCTGCTCGGTATCTCTGTTCTGGAGCAGACCCCGTTTACTAGTTGGGAAAAGACTCGTAGGCCTGAAGAAATTTCTGCAGCCCTTCATTTGACCAAAGAGGAGGTAATGGCTAATTGGGAGACTAGGAG
Organism: Vicia faba; assembly: GCA_948472305.1. Lineage (NCBI taxonomy): Eukaryota > Viridiplantae > Streptophyta > Magnoliopsida > Fabales > Fabaceae > Vicia > Vicia faba. The sequence continues at coordinate 87,285 of CATIWC010001396.1, read as the reverse complement.
TGGATCAAAAGGCTTTCTGACTACGTTCTTGGTTGGCAAGGCTAATTACTTCTGGGACAATCTGGACTTCAAGGCTTTCGAGGATATTATGGCTCTTTTGATTTATGGCTTGGTACTGTTTCCGAATCTTGACACTTTTGTTGATGTGAATTCTATAAAGATCTTCATCTCTCAGAACCTTGTACCCACTCTCTTGGGTAACATTCTTCATCAGCTTTATGCTCGCACTGCCCGAAAGCGGGGAACCTTGATGTGCTGTGCTCCTTTATTGTCGAGGTGGTTTATTTCGCACCTCCCTAAGTCAGTGCTGAAGAACAAAGAAGGAATGGGCTGGGCTTATAGGGTGATGTCTCTTTCTCATAATGACATTATCTGGACTCTCAAAGGTATGGATGAGGTGACTATCATTGATCGCTGTGGAGAGTATCCTAATGTTTCATTGATAGGAACCCATGGAGGAATTTCCTACAACCCATGCTTAGCTCTCCGTCAGTTTGGAAGAGCCAGAAGAGAAGGACCTCATGAGATGCTAATGCCTTATATCATATTTGATTTTCAGGGGGATAGCGACGAGCAACGTCGTAGATTCATAAGGGCTTGGGACAGAGTTCACCAATCTGATCCACATGAGCTGGGCCCAAAGACTTCTCTGCCGATGGAGCCATATCTCAGATGGGTACGCATCTGTGCCCAGAAGCTAGGTATGCCATATGAAGCTGTCCGGCCTGTCACTCTTGAAGTTGCTAATGAAGAAGGGGTTCTTCCAACCATTCTCCATCCTTATATGCCCACTGACATTGGGGCACTGAAGAGGTCTTGGATGCAGTTGAGGAATGAACGAGATTCTTACCGATAGAAGTTCAACGAGCAAGAGAAAAAGATCCAGAAGCTGACTAGGCAGTTGGAAAATGAGCGGAGTCTCAACGACTATGTCCGCACTGAGAAGAAAAGACCATGGGAGCATTGATGGGACTTTGATGATTTCCTTTCCAGTTTTTATTTACTTTTCAGTATTTCCATTCTTGTAACGCCTTAAGGGTAATTTGTTGAACAATTTAAATTTTGAAGTTTAAATCTAATAAAGTGTGTTTCCTTTCTTGTTTAGAAATTTGAATCTCAATTGTCTTTAAAATCATAAATCATACGCATTTCATCCCATGCACTTCATAAACAGGTACCCTTTACAGGTCTCTTATCTTCTTCGCTGTTTATTTCAGTGATCATCATGTCTACTGAACCTTTAACTGAGCAAGCTATCAAGGCCCTCCAGGCCCAGAATGCCCAATTTCAAGAGTTGTTCACGAGCCTAGCTAAGGGTCAGCAGGACCTGATGACCTTGATTCTGAAGGAGAAAAAGAAAAAGAAGAAGAGAACAGTCCTGTTCAACACAGGACACAGGTTTGGGAACAGGTTACAGAATGAAGTTGATCTGACCACCTCATCTGGAGGGAAAGATAGTCCACAAGAAAGGAGGGCTCCTAGCTCTGTGGTCTCCAACAACGAGATGGACTACGATGAAGAACAGTATCCTCCTGCTGAGGATAAGTACAAACAACTGGAAGACCGTTTGAGCGCTATGGAAATTCAGAAGGTGCCCGGTCTGGACTTCGGAGATCTAGGTCTACCATCTGGGGTGGTGATTCCCCATAAATTCAAGGCACCAGCCTTTGCCAAGTATGACGGAGTTTCCTGTCCGAAGCTGCACCTCCGGTCATATGTGAGGAAGATCCAGCCTTACACTGCTGATAAGAACTTATGGATCCATTTCTTTCAAGACAGTCTCTCAGGGACTCAGCTTGAGTGGTTCTATCAGTTGGACGGAGCCAGTATCTGCAGTTGGGAAGATTTGGCTACTGCATTCTACAGGCAGTATCAGTATAACTCCGACCTCGCTCCTACGCGTACCCAACTCCAGGGTATGTCAATGGGAACGGGAGAAGGATTTAAATATTATGCTCAGAAGTGGAGGGACCTCGCCGGAAGAGTACAACCACCCTTGGCTGATCGGGAGCTTGTTGACATGTTTTTGGGGACCCTGTCTGGTCCATTTTTCAACCACTTGATTGGAACCTCTTCATCTGGATTTACAGATCTTATTTTGACTGGTGAGAGGATTGAAGTTGGTATTAAGGCTGGGAAGATACAGAAGGGTGCTTCATCAAGCACCGAGAAGAAGCTGTTTAAGAAAGAGTCCAGTGTTGTCTACAGTGCAAGAAGACATGATAGATCTAAACACCTCCAAGCTGTCAATGCGGTTGTTATTTCAAAACCTGTTGGTGCTCCTCAGCACAACAATCAACAAAAGGACGAGAGACCTAAGAGGCAATTAACTTGTCTCAACATGACCTTATCTCATATTCTGCCACAGTTGCTGAAGAGTAATCTGGTAACTCTAAGGGAACCCCCAAAGAATTCAAATACAATGTCACCAAGGTATAACCCTAACGCCCGCTGCGCTTATCACTCCGATAGCCCGGGGCATAATACAGATGATTGTTGGGCTTTGAAGAACAAGATACAAGACTTGATTGATGCGAAAGAGATTGAGTTCGGAGCACCAGAGAAGCCTAAACAAGAGGCAGGGGTAAATGCTATCAGGGATGATGATGATGAAGAGTTTGATATTGACAATTGGATCTATCCGACTGCCAATGGTGGATTAAGCAACTGGACAGCAAAGGATTCTATGTTCGTTTCTGTGATTACCCAGTAATGAACTTTTGTTTTTGAATTTGTAATAGACAATGTTTTGAAACTTTATGGCCCGGTGTCTTACCCTGGGCACTGTGGCTTCATTTGTGAGGGATTTTGTGTGTTATTTCCATATATCATTAATAAAAGCATTGGACGTTTTCTTGCATTTCAAATCTTGCGCTCCTTGTTTTTCTTTATTATATATTACAAAATAGCTATTTTACACACACTCACATATACAGGTCCACATCCACTCTGGATCTCACTGGTAACGGCTCTGCTACTGCCAGTTATGACTTTGAAAATCTGATCAACTTAGCCGAAGACGAAGGTGAAGATGATTGTGAAGTGCCTGGTGAACTTGCAAGACTGTTACTTCAATAAGAGAGGGCCATTCAGCCACATGAAGAGCCGGTGGAAACATTAAATCTGGGTACCGAGACAGATAATAAAGAGGTCAAGATCGGCGCAAATCTGGAGCTTAGTGTGAAAAAACGGTTGATTCAGATGCTGCGTGACTATGTCAAAATCTTTGCCTGGTCTTATGAAGATATGCTGGGGTTAGATACTGATATTGTGGTTCATTGCCTGCCTACCAAAGAAGACTGTCCTCCAGTAAAACAGAAGGTTCGCCGTATGCGCCCAGAGATGTCTGAGAAAATCAAGTTTGAGGTTATGAAACAGTTTGACGCTAGTTTTCTAGCAGTTACTTCTTACCCTCAGTGGGTGGCCAATGTGGTTCCAGTACCGAAGAAAGATGGTAAGGTCCGAATGTGTGTTGACTACAAGGATATGAACAGGGCAAGCCCCAAGGATGACTTCCCTCTACCTCATATCAACGTTCTGGTTGATAACACCACTCAGCACAAGGTATTCTCCTTTATGGATGGTTTCTCCGGTTATAATCAGATAAAGATGGCTCTCGAAGACATGGAGAAAACAACTTTTGTTACTCAGTGGGGTACCTTTTGCTACAAGTTCATGCCTTTTGGACTGAAGAATGTTGGGGCAACATATCAACGTGCCATGGTTGCTTTGTTTCATGACATGATCCATCATGAGATTGAAGTATACGTCGACGATATGATTGCAAGGTCCCAGACTGAGGAAGAACACCTTGGCCATCTGCAGAAGTTGTTTGACAGGTTGAAGTTGTACAAGATGAGGTTGAACCCGAACAAGTGCACCTTCGGGGTAAGGTCTGGTAAATTACTGGGTTTCATCGTGAGCGACAAAGGTATTCAAGTGGATCCTGCAAAAGTGAAAGCTATACAGGAGATGCCAGCTCCCAGAACAGAGAAAGAGGTCAGAGGCTTTCTGGGACGTCTGAACTACGTTTCCCGATTCATCTCACACCTAACTGCTACTTGTGAGCCAATCTTCAAGCTACTGAAGAAAGATCAAGTGGTACGTTGGAATGACGAATGCCAAGCCGCTTTTGAAATAATCAAAGAGTATCTCCAGGAGCCACCTATTCTGATGCCACCAGTTGAAGGGAGACCCTTGATCTTATACTTGACAACTCAATGGGGTGTGTGTTGGGGCAGCATGACGAGTCTGGCCGAAAAGAGCATGCTATTTACTACCTTAGCAAAAAGTTTACTGACTGTGAGACCCGATACTCACTGCTCGAGAAAACTTGTTGCGCTTTGGCATGGGCTGCTCGCCGGCTAAGATAGTATATGCTGACTCACACTACTCTGTTGATATCAAAGATGGATCCCATCAAGTATATCTTCGAAAAGCCTGCCTTGTCCGGAAGAATAGCGAGATGGCAGATGATCTTGACTGAGTATGACATCCAATATACGACCCAAAAGGAAATCAAGGGAAGTGTGTTGGCAGACCATTTGGCACATCAGGCAGTGGATGATTACCAGTCTATGAACTTTGAATTCCCGGATGAGAATATCATGTTGATAACTGATTGTGAGACACTTGGACCGGATGAAGGACCTGAGGAAGGATCCTGATGGTCTATGTACTTTGATGGAGCTTCGAACGCTTTGGGTAATGGCATTGGCGCCGTGATCATATCTCCTAAAGGCTCTCATACTCCGCTCACCGCCCGACTATGTTTCAACTGCACCAACAACATGGCGGAGTATGAAGCGTGCATCATGGGTCTTCGAGAAGCAATTGACTTAAGGATTAAGTTTCAGAGTGTCTTCAGAGATTTTGCTCTCGTGATCAGTCAGATCAAAGGCGAGTGGGATATGAAACACCCAAATCTTATCCCTTACAAGGAGTATGTGTTGACATTGCTTCCCCATTTTGAGGAGATAACCTTTGAACACTTCCCTAGAAGAGGAGAATCAGTTGGCGGACGCGCTGGCTACGATGTCTTCTATGTTCAAAGTCAATTGGGACAACGAAGCTCCCCGAATCATCATTGAAAGATTGGACGAACCTGCACATTACTGTGATCTTGAGACTGAAGAGGTAACAGAAAAGCCCTAGTTTCACAAAGTAAAGAGGTATCTTGAAGCTCAGGAGTACCCCGAGGGTGCATCTATTAATGACAAGAAGTTTCTGAGGAGGTTCGTGGCAAAGTTCTTCATCAGCAATGGTATTCTCTACAAGCGTAACCATGATTCAACCTTACTGCGTTGTGTGGATAAGATTGAAGCAGAAAGGATCATGGAAGAGCTGCATGAAGGTACTTTCGGAACTCATTCCAGTGGACATACCATGGCAAAGAAAATCCTCCGAGCAGGATATTACTGGTCCACAATGGAAGCCGATTGTTATCAGCATTCTCGGATATGTCACAAGTGCCAGGTCTATGCTGATAAGTTACACATACCTCCAGTTCCTCTGAACGTCTTAACATCACCTTGGCCTTTTGCAATGTGGGGCATTGATATGATCGACGAGATCAGACCTACGACATCCAACGAGCATCGTTTCATCCTGGTAGTGATTGATTACTTTACGAAGTGGGTTGAAGCAGCTTCCTTTGCTACCGTAACCAAGAACGTTGTGGCACGGTTCATTCGGCACAATCTGATCTATCGATATGGTGTACCAGAGAGGATCATTACGGACAATGGGACTGTTGTACCCAGAAATTTGCCCTCCCATATTCTTCAAGAAATTGCCAAGCTAAGCTGCAAAATTCCCCAAGGGTTGCACACTCAAAGATCCCCTATACAGTCAAAATTAGGGTTTGTGTTTTGGTCAAGAAAATGAAATTTCCAAAGGCCCAATCAAGTCTCACATGTCTACAAATATGGTCAAGCATCCTCATATCAAGTTTCAAGACTTTCAGCACAAAATTGCACAGTCAAAAACCCTAATTGCACTACAGTCAACTGTAGGGGCAAAATGGTCATTTGACAGTCAAAAGTTCAAATTTTTGGTCAACATATCATTTTGAAGCCACAAACATCATTTGATCAATGCTTGATCATGATTCTCAAAACTTGGCTCAAAAATCATCAAGATACAAAAGTTTCTATTTTTGGACAGCTGAAAAAGTCAACCGAAATTGACCAGGGCATAACTTTCACATGGATTATCAGAAAAATTCCATCCAAAGCTCATTTTGAAGAGAAAGACATTTCCTACAACTCATCTTCATACTTCAAGTCCAAGAAATGCTCTCACAAAAAGTTATCAATTTCAACATTATAGGTCATTTTCAAAAGTCAACAAAAAGGGACTTTAAGTCAAAGGCCATAACTGGAGATTGGTAAATCAAAATGGCATGGGACCAAAGAAATTGTTTAGAGGACTTCAAGACCTTTCTAAAATGTCCAAGAACATGAGCAAAGCTTAAAAATTGAGCAAGTTATGCATTGGAGAAGTTGGGAAATTTTTGTGAAATGGCCAAAATCATTTATCCTTGAAATCTCATTTTTGACAAAAGGGGCCCACTTTTTCCACTTGAATTAACTTGGCCATGCTTCCCACGTGTCCCACCTTTTATTTCAGATTTTTTTATTAATTTTTTCATTTTTATTGATTTTATTGGATTTAATTAATTTTAAGTCTTTTAAAATCAAAAGAAATTCAAAAATTAATTTAAAAGGGAATATTTGGCCTTAACTAGCCTTGAAACGTCATTATGTGCCTACCAAAATTCGTGCAAGGGAGTAAACAAGGCAAGAATTCAAAAATGAGTCAAAAAAGGAAGTTTTGTTATGGAGGTTTATGGAGGATTTTGGACTTGAATGCTATACATTAAGAGACCATAATTCCTTTTGATTCACATTACCTAATGCCTATACAAGGGATCAAAAACGAAATTGAGAAGAGGCTGCACCAGAACACAAGAAAATCACAACCTAAAAAGTCCCCAAAAACAAAAAAACACATTTGAACTTTTCAAGAAAAAAAAGCAAAATTGTAAACCTACTTGCAGCACGTTTTAAGCCTCTATTCCAATCAAAAACACATTCCTTGCATTTCCAGGAATCTCCAGCAATCAAAATCAAGCCCAAACGCGCAAAGAAGCATCCCCACGACACCCCACGGTTTGTCCAAAATTTGAAAATCAAAACTCCATTTCCATGCCTTTTTAATTCATTTTAAATATTGCTATGCATTGCTGATGTTATTACCAAGCTTCCTGTATGCTTTAATTTGACTGTAAGGCCAAAAAATGCAAATCACCATGGGAGACATCTAGGTTTTCCGAAGCTTTCAATTTGGGGTTTCTCATATACGCAAAAATTGGAACCTCAAACTGCCATGGTTGAATTGAGGAAGATGAGACGAATCCAATGGACCCCTCGCGCCTAATTTATGTCTAACGAGGAGCTAATCGCTTTTATTTGCAGGCTTGTGTTTTGGGGGGGTTTAAAACCCCCGCTACATGTTTGTTATTTTGCAGAAAAGGTAGAAGACGATGGCGTGGCAACCGGGCATTAGACCATTCAAAATTCCGCGCGCGTTTTTTTTTTAATTCCCAGGATTTATTTGCTTATCAATATAATATTAAGTGTTTATTGTTATGTCAATTGAAACAGCTGGCTCAGATGGCAACGCGTTAGTGGATATTCCCAGAAGGCACGAGTTCGAGTCCTGGTTCAGGCATTTTTTTTCACCTTTTCCATAATTAACATGTTTCCTTTGTTTTTCACCCTTTTTTATATTTTTAATCCTAATTTAATTTATATTCAAATAATTTTCTCATGCATTTAAAAACTCACAAAAAATATTTTCCTTTTTGCATTTTAATCAGAAAAATGTTTATTTAATTTTTGACATTAAAAATAATATTTTTGCATGCATATTTAATTAATTGTTAGATAATCATTAATTTGACTTTTATTTGCTTTTAGTTATCAAAATTGATCCAAAAAAACACCAAAAAATAATTACTCTATCATTAAATTAATTTAACTAACATTTTCATAAAAAACCCAAAAAAAGAATATAATTAACACTTTTATTATTATTATCTTTATTTTGTAAATAAACCATAATTGAATTAGTTTTTTAATTAGGTCATTTTAACATTCTTTTTAATAATTAAAATAAATTTAGACTTAGGCTTTTCTTTTGACATTTTAATTTCTTTTTCTATTTTATTTCATAAAAAAACATAAAAAACAAAAACATCAAAAAAATAAAAAAATAAAATAACTTCTTTTCTTTAATCATTAATTAATTTAGTAATTTTATTTTAATTCCTTTAAAGGGTCCAACGCCCTCGCATTTGATTATTTTCTTTTTTCGCGCGTTTTATTTGTTTCTTTATTGTAAATATAATGTACTTGTTCCAAAGCCTTGTAATAGTCAATTAGGCATTTATTTTCTGCAATTTATTTTAAATCGGGTCTGGATTAATTTGGCGTTGTAGACCCGCGCCTTTGTAATAGCGTAGGACCTTTTATCTTTTCCGCACTTTAAATTCCCGCACTTTTTAACTGTTAACAATAACATGAAAGAATGAATGCCCAAAAATAAAATCAAAGCGTAGATCACCAATGCATGACAAGACAAACAATAAACTGAAAATGACACACAATTCACACACCACCCCTAGGGTACGCCTCACTGTTGCCTTACCTCGAAAGGTGATCGTCGAGTAGAGGATGTCTTAGTAAGTCCTCATGATCCTGGAACCTGGCATGAGGGTAGCTTCTAAGGTGTCTTCCCATTGCTCTGGTGATCACCCTGTTGCCTTGCCCCTCGAAACATGGTCGTTGAGTACAGGACGTCTTAGTAAGTCCTTATGTTCCATTGATCTAGTTGCCTCGAATAAGTTGCCTCGGAACGGTCGCCTCGGAATGAAAAGATCAATGGCATAAGGGTAGCTTCTAAGGTATCTTACTATTGCTCAGTGTCCACAATGTCCCGAACCCTCGAATTGACCCGAACACCTCCAACGGTGGTGCTACCTACCTCTCAATGGTGGGATGGCACTACCTTAAGGACATTTACACAGCCTAATTCCTTAGGGTAGGTAGATTCTCATAGATACTTGCTCTTTTTAAACAAAAAACAAAAAAAATACTTTTCACACCTTACACTTTTCAAAAAGCTTTCAAAACAACTTTTCAAACACTCTTGAGGACTGATACAAGAGTCGATCTGAAACTTTAAACGAAACTTTTTCATACCCACTCACACTTTGAAAAGCAAACAAACATTTTGAAAACACAATGAGCAAGTATCTAAGAGCCCATGGATAACCATGGATAGAAAGGGTGCTAACACCTTCCCTTTCTATAACCTACCTCCCGAACCGAGAACTAATCTCAATAAGGAATTTTTCTGTGCTTTTGTCCTTTCCATGTTGGAGAAAATAAAAGACGGTGGCGACTCTTGCTTACCGCGACATTTCGCGAAACCAGCTTAAAAACAGTCAGTTCCAGATCCACCGATCACAGAACTGGCGACTCTGCTGGGGAGAACTATAAAGTGAGGTGTACCTTAGGACTAAGATCACTGTGTTTTCAATTGCTTTGATTTGTTTGCTTTAAATTGTGGGACTGTCTTGGGAGTTCTATAGATCCTAACTCGGATCTGGGGATACCTTCTTAGAAAGTAGCAACAAGGTTGTTAGGGAACTGTGCGGGGTATACCGACATGGTTGAAGCAGTCTGCTACGTTGATGTGGCACTTTGGTGTGTACCGGTAACCCTTGAGTCAATCAAGGAGAGTACGGGGCCTCCGCGTGGTGTCGTGAAGCATCAACAAACCTTAGGAACCTTAATTGAACCATCTTGGCCTCTTTAGGGTAGTGAGATGACTACTTTGGTGTACTCCGAAGTCGGTTGATACTCGATACTACACTCAATTGAGGGTTGTTTTCTTGGGATATTTTGATCGCCAGTCAGTGGCTAAATCGAAACGATGAACAATGAAAGCAATCCAATGATATTGAGATCCTTAGAACCCGGTTACTTTGATAGGACAGGTTTGAGCCCACCAACTTCAAGAGGGTAATACCTAGACCCCATGTTGGCCTAAACTCTAAGGGTTTCTCTTGTGTGACTTGTGTGCCTTCGTACTTGAACTACTTGCGTGCTTATTATCTGACCCTTGAATTTCTTGCAGGTTTTGTTTACAGTCCTTAATTGGGACTCATAACAAAGTTTACTGAGTTTCTTGCAGGTTTTGGTTTGCAGTCCTTAATTGGGACTCATAACAGGGTTACTTACATTACCCCCATGCATAGCATGACATCATACCATTGCATACATCCTGCATAAGGACTAACCCATTTCAAGGATCTCAAGGGTCTGTGATGCAGGTCATGATGAATCAAACATCTAGCAAGGGGAAAAGAGGATTTATTTTCCTCTAGCCAAGGTTGTCAGGGGCTATGACCCACTGGATATGGTGAGCCTTTGACCCTTGGAAGAAAGATTCCCAACAAACATGAAGCTCTTTCAATCAAGCTACCGGATCCAAATGCTAACAAAATTTCCTGTTTATCCCGCGAGATCCTTGAAAACATTGCATGCATGTCATACACATCATTGCATAATAGGTACCCTTGTTACAGGCCACTTACCCTCTTCGCTGTTTATTTCAGCAATGGCTTTCCAATCAAACACCCAGGAGTTCCCTACTCAAGAGACTCAGTTCAGGGAGATCTTCCTAAGCCTATCCAAGGGGCATGAAGAGTTGAGAACGCTCCTCGTGGGGAATTTGGTCAAGAACAATCCAGAAGACGGTAAAGATGAACGGCTGAAACATATGCAAGCTGAGATAGACGTAATGAGGACTCAGATGCTGGGGCAAATGGCCCTTATCCAAGGCTTAGCTCGGGAACAAGAAGAGTTGAGAACTGTGATCAACCAGCTTCAGCAAGACAGTATGAAGTAAGTAGCCAAGGCTGGAGACCAAACCGGTAATCAGCCTCCAAGAAGTCAAAGGCTTGGTTCAATGAATAGACCTCTCCAAGCTGCTACTACCTCACAGCTCCAACCACAACCTCGCCCAGAGCAACGGGTTGATCAGAGCAAGCCCAGAAGGCAATTCACCCAGCTCAACACGTCGCTGTCCCAAGCTTTGCAACACCTGTTGAAGTTGAATCTGTTGACGTTGATAGGACCTCACCCTAATCCTAAGACTTCTTCACCCAACTATAATCCTGGGGCCAGGTGCGCATACCATTCTAACAGCCCGGGGCATGATACTGATGACTGTTGGAAGTTGAGGTACAAAATCCAAAGCCTGATTGATGAAGGAGCTGTGGAATTCACCCCAGATGGTCAGGTCGAGTTCTTCTACTATCCCTGCGAGGTTCACCATTTGAAGTAACAAGCCCTGAGGCTAGAAGACTTGTGTTTATTAGAATTTTCAAGTTGTAATTTTCTTTTGATTGTTCAAACACTTATTCATGTTAAACATTGTTATTTCATTAATGCATTACACATGTCTGTTTTGAAGTAATTATTTCGTATTCACTATATGCAAACTGTTTTCATTTTTCTGTGATGATCAATTCTCGGTTAATAATTCTAAGCCTCTTGAGGGAGGATGACGAAAACGATACCACGATCTTTACAGTATGCTTTTGAATAGACCCCGCTGATGAGGTACAGGCATTGTTTCAATTCCTAAACACTGGAGTTATAAGGAAGATAATCCCTCGTCAACCCCTCTCAGCCAAAGAAGTAGGAGTTTTTCTTTTCGAAATTTAAAACCCTTAATCCTAACCTGGGGCAGGGTAGTCTCTCAGTTGATCCAAGTGCATAACGAACGGCACCAAAGAGGTCCTTACAAAACGAAAGACAGTGATGGTTCCGAACAATCATACAGATAGGCAGTCATTATATCTCAAAAAATAAAAACCCATTAAGTCAGAACCTATGAAGGAGACTTACAAAACTGGGGCATCCCGCTGACTGTAATCACAAAAAAAAAAACAGTTCAGGCAAAAAAATAGGGATAATAAAATCAAAAAAGGAGGTCACACAAACCCTCAACAAAAAGAAATGACTGCCCATTCAGAATAAATCATCATTATCTGAACCATCATTGGTATATCAAAGCAAAGACTCAAACAAGGTCTAACGCACGATCAGCTGAGTTTAGGTTCGAAGAACATCACGAAGAGCGGGTGGGTACAAATAGATTTGAGCCTTTATCCTTTGTTTCTTGAACCATGAACCAAGCCACGTTATAACCCTTAAAAGTCCTAGCTGAAGCATGGGTTAGTTCGAAAGCATACTATTACGAAAGGTATCCTGACTCCTTAAGGCTTACGGTAAATACGGAGTTGACATCACGTTTTACAAACATTCACTTGTTTTATGAAAAAAAGAATGCATTTTCAAAACCTTCAAGACAGACATAGGCTTTGCATTTCTAACATAACTTTGTTTGCATATGACCTTTGTTTGAACAGCAGGGAAATTCGCACGACGAATGCCTGATGAACAAAAGCTCTTCCAATCCAGGGGCAGACATGATCATGGTCCATCATCTGGGGCAATCCAATCAAGATTCGGAGAATCTCTCAAAGGCCAAATAGCCTGGGGCAAATCTCCGCCTGAGTCACTTGGGGAATTCCAGCAACGAATCTTGCCTGATCAAACATCTTCTGGGGGTATGACAAAACACTTCTAACAGGGGCAACTCCCTACATTCTGAGAGCATGGACATAGTCGAAAAATACTACGCATAATCAAAGACCCGCTAGGTTGACATACCTAGGCAAAAATTAGGGCTTCCCGGCGAACCAAAAGGGTTCGGGAAAAATAAGGGATGAAATGGAAAAAATCTGTACACCCGGCAAGTCGAAAACCTGAAAGGGCGGCTTGGGAAAAAAAGGGTATCCCGATGGACTGAAAACCCGAAAGGGCGGTCCAGGCAAAAATTAGGGATCAAAGCGTACGACTATGTCCTGGCATCTCGTCACCTGTCTACCAGAAGATTTGTCAATTACCCCCACAGGTGCCTTCTCCCACTGAAACTGGGGCAATAATGAGTGGTCTAAGCGATCTAATGGTTCAGTCCACCAAGGTACCAAGATAGGTTCAACTGAAGAACGTAACCAAGATATCTTAAGTCCCCAGAGAGTGAGCCAGCAAGTCAATGCACTCTCCCCAAGTAGAGCTATACTATCAGCTTTAAGGAAGTTGGATTATCCCCCGAAGATCTCAATACTCCCCGGCGGAGTACAAATGTTCCTAACAAGCATCCCCGGCAGTCTTGATCTAAGACTGTTCCCCGGCGGTATACCAGACATTCAGCGGAGCCACTTCCCCAATATATCTCAAAATTTTCCCCAGGAGAGTCCAAGAGTTCCCCAGGAAAGTTGGAACTCATCTCCCCAAGCAGCAAGCTTATCCCCAGTAGATTCTGGAAGCTTGTCCTTCGCAGAGCACGAACGCGTCTCCCGGCTTTATTCAAAGAGTTATTTCCTCAATAGGATATAACTGGGTTATCCTCAGCCAAAAGCCCCGGAAAGAGCGTCGTCAACGAAGCCTTCTTACCCCAGCGAAGTCCATCAACACTTCCAACAACAAGGGTATCCCCAGCAAGTAACTACCAACATTCAACAAAGTATCTCTCTCCCCACAGAGTATTGCTTCCCAGCATGGTCGCTAGAGTATCTTTTCTCCCCGCAGAATCTCCCATTCGCCAAGTTTATTCCGCAACGAAGTCATCTTCTCCTACCGGTATTCTTGCAACTATCATCCCCAGCGGAAGCAAAATCTATTCTTCAACATCAGCCCATGATACGACTTCCCGGCACCCGTCAAGGATTTACTTTCCTAGACAAAAACATACATAAAACATCACATACATCATTATAGCATGCATAGACGCATTATATCATACAAATCTCATTTATGTTGAGAACATCATTGCTTGATTCATATCATGCATTGCATATGACTGACTTTTACCTTTCAGGAAAGACTCAGTTAAATTCTCAATCATATTCCAAGACCTTGACCGGTTCAGTTAAATCGACTCTAAGATTTTCCTGATGCTTATCCAGTCAAAGGCCTTCTCTGGTTCAGTCAGATCGACCCTAAGATCTCCCTGATGCTTATCCAGTTGAAGATATTTCAAGACCTAGACCGGTTCAGTTAAATCGACCCTAAGATTTTCCTGATGCTTATCCAGTCAAAGGCCTTCTCTGGTTCAGTCAGATCGACCCTAAGATCTCCCCGATGCTTATCCAGTTGAAGATATTCCAAGACCTAGACCGGTTCAGTTAAATCGACCCTAAGATTTTCCTGATGCTTATCCAGTCAAAGGCCTTCTCTGGTTCAGTCAGATCGACCCCAAGATCTCCCTGATGCTTATCCAGTAGAAGATATTTCAAGACCTAGACCGGTTCAGTTAAATCGACCCTAAGATTTTCCTGATGCTTATCTAGTCAAAGGCCTTCTCTGGTTCAGTCAGATCGACCCTAAGATCTCCCTGATGCTTATCCAGTTGAAGATATTCCAAGACCTTGTCCGGTTCAGTTAAATCGACCCTAAGATTTTCCTGATGCTTATCCAGTCAAAGGCCTTCTCTGGTTCAGTCAGATCGACCCTAAGATCTCCCTGATGCTTATCCAGTTGAAGATATTCCAAGACCTAGACCGGTTCAGTTAAATCGACCCTAAGATTTTCCCGATGCTTATCCAGTCAAAGGCCTTCTCTGGTTCAGTCAGATCGACCCTAAGATCTCCCTGATGCTTATCCAGTTGAAGATATTCCAAGACCTAGACCGGTTCAGTTAAATCGACCCTAAGATTTTCCTGATGCTTATCCAGTCAAAGGCCTTCTCTGGTTCAGTCAGATCGACCCCAAGATCTCCCTGATGCTTATCCAGTAGAAGATATTTCAAGACCTAGACCGGTTCAGTTTAATCGACCCTAAGATTTTCCCGATGCTTATCCAGTCAAAGGCCTTCTCTGGTTCAGTCAGATCGACCCTAAGATCTCCCTGATGCTTATCCAGTTGAAGATATTTCAAGACCTTGTCCGGTTCAGTTAAATCGACCCTAAGATTTTCCTGATTCTTATCCAGGCAAAGGCCTTCTCTGGTTCAGTCAGATCGACCCTAAGATCTCCCTGATTCTTATCCTAGTAGAAGACACCCAAGATTTTTCTCAATGAGCGTTGTTGAAGTTAAAATCGCCCAAGACTCCCTTACCATTCATGCTAAGACAGTAACCATCCCTGGTTCATTCATCACAGTGTGAAGCTCCAGACTCAGCTCCTGTAACCAGTCAGGACACATCTATACCAAGCATCTAAAAATCAGCTCCTGCAACATGTCAGGTACTCATTTTTCTTTTTGCAGGTATGCAGGTTCTCGCTAAGGAATCTCCTACGCGATCAACATCCAGATGGCATCTATAAGCCCATCATCCTGTCCAGCAACCTCCAAATGGCATCTATAAGCCCATTCCCCCATCACACTGCTAACATGTGAGCACAAATTTCTGGGCACTTTAGTGTTCAATCATCTTCTACCCTCGGATTACGAAAGGCACGTCAGCCAATCTGCATCCTCAGGTCTAAGAAGATTGAACAGGGGCAACTGTTGTACCCCAAAATTTGCCCTCCCATATTCTTCAAGAAATTGCCAAGCCAAGCTGCAAAATTCCCCAAGGGTTGCACACTCAAAGATCCCCTATACAGTCAAAATTAGGGTTTGTGTTTTGGTCAAGAAAATGAAATTTCCAAAGTCCCAATCAAGTCTCACATGTCTACAAATATGGTCAAGCATCCTCATATCAAGTTTCAAGACTTTCAGCACAAAATTGCACAGTCAAAAACCCTAATTGCACTACAGTCAACTGTAGGGGCAAAATGGTCATTTGACAGTCAAAAGTTCAAATTTTTGGTCAACATATCATTTTGAAGCCACAAAAATCATTTGATCAATGCTTGATCATGATTCTCAAAACTTGGCTCAAAAATCATCAAGATACAAAAGTTTCTATTTTTGGACAGCTGAAAAAGTCAACCGAAATTGACCAGGGCATAACTTTCACATGGATTATCAGAAAAATTCCATCCAAAGCTCATTTTGAAGAGAAAGACATTTCCTACAACTCATCTTCATACTTCAAGTCCAAGAAATGCTCTCACAAAAAGTTATCAATTTCAACATTATAGGTCATTTTCAAAAGTCAACAAAAAGGGACTTTAGGTCAAAGGCCATAACTTGAGATTGGTAAATCAAAATGGCATGGGACCAAAGAAATTGTTTAGAGGACTTCAAGACCTTTCTAAAATGTCCAAGAACATGAGCAAAGCTTACAAATTGAGCAAGTTATGCATTGGAGAAGTTGGGAAATTTTTGTGAAATGGCCAAAATCATTTATCCTTGAAATCTCATTTTTGACAAAAGGGGCCCACTTTTTCCACTTGAATTAACTTGGCCATGCTTCCCACGTGTCCCACCTTTTATTTCAGATTTTTTTATTAATTTTTTCATTTTTATTGATTTTATTGGATTTAATTAATTTTAAGTCTTTTAAAATCAAAAGAAATTCAAAAATTAATTTAAAAGGGAATATTTGGCCTTAACTAGCCTTGAAACGTCATTATGTGCCTACCAAAATTCGTGCAAGGGAGTAAACAAGGCAAGAATTCAAAAATGAGTCAAAAAAGGAAGTTTTGTTATGGAGGTTTATGGAGGATTTTGGACTTGAATGCTATACATTAAGAGACCATAATTCCTTTTGATTCACATTACCTAATGCCTATACAAGGGATCAAAAACGAAATTGAGAAGAGGCTGCACCAGAACACAAGAAAATCACAACCTAAAAAGTCCCCAAAAACAAAAAAACACATTTGAACTTTTCAAGAAAAAAAAGCAAAATTGTAAACCTACTTGCAGCACGTTTTAAGCCTCTATTCCAATCAAAAACACATTCCTTGCATTGCCAGGAATCTCCAGCAATCAAAATCAAGCCCAAACGCGCAAAGAAGCATCCCCACGACACTCCACGGTTTGTCCAAAATTTGAAAATCAAAACTCCATTTCCATGCCTTTTTAATTCATTTTAAATATTGCTATGCATTGCTGATGTTATTACCAAGCTTCCTGTATGCTTTAATTTGACTGTAAGGCCACAAAATGCAAATCACCATGGGAGACATCTAGGTTTTCCGAAGCTTTCAATTTGGGGTTTCTCACATACGCAAAAATTGGAACCTCAAACTGCCATGGTTGAATTGAGGAAGATGAGACGAATCCAATGGACCCCTCGCGCCTAATTTATGTCTAACGAGGAGCTAATCGCTTTTATTTGCAGGCTTGTGTTTTGGGGGGGTTTAAAACCCCCGCTACATGTTTGTTATTTTGCAGAAAAGGTAGAAGACGATGGCGTGGCAACCGGGCATTAGACCATTCAAAATTCCGCGCGCGTTTTTTTTTTAATTCCCAGGATTTATTTGCTTATCAATATAATATTAAGTGTTTATTGTTATGTCAATTGAAACAGCTGGCTCAGATGGCAACGCGTTAGTGGATATTCCCAGAAGGCACGAGTTCGAGTCCTGGTTCAGGCATTTTTTTTCACCTTTTCCATAATTAACATGTTTCCTTTGTTTTTCACCCTTTTTTATATTTTTAATCCTAATTTAATTTATATTCAAATAATTTTCTCATGCATTTAAAAACTCACAAAAAATATTTTCCTTTTTGCATTTTAATCAGAAAAATGTTTATTTAATTTTTGACATTAAAAATAATATTTTTGCATGCATATTTAATTAATTGTTAGATAATCATTAATTTGACTTTTATTTGCTTTTAGTTATCAAAATTGATCCAAAAAAACACCAAAAAATAATTACTCTATCATTAAATTAATTTAACTAACATTTTCATAAAAAACCCAAAAAAAGAATATAATTAACACTTTTATTATTATTATCTTTATTTTGTAAATAAACCATAATTGAATTAGTTTTTTAATTAGGTCATTTTAACATTCTTTTTAATAATTAAAATAAATTTAGACTTAGGCTTTTCTTTTGACATTTTAATTTCTTTTTCTATTTTATTTCATAAAAAAACATAAAAAACAAAAACATCAAAAAAATAAAAAAATAAAATAACTTCTTTTCTTTAATCATTAATTAATTTAGTAATTTTATTTTAATTCCTTTAAAGGGTCCAACGCCCTCGCATTTGATTATTTTCTTTTTTCGCGCGTTTTATTTGTTTCTTTGTTGTAAATATAATGTACTTGTTCCAAAGCCTTGTAATAGTCAATTAGGCATTTATTTTCTGCAATTTATTTTAAATCGGGTCTGGATTAATTTGGCGTTGTAGACCCGCGCCTTTGTAATAGCGTAGGACCTTTTATCTTTTCCGCACTTTAAATTCCCGCACTTTTTAACTGTTAACAATAACATGAAAGAATGAATGCCCAAAAATAAAATCAAAGCGTAGATCACCAATGCATGACAAGACAAACAATAAACTGAAAATGACACACAATTCACACACCACCCCTAGGGTACGCCTCACTGTTGCCTTACCTCGAAAGGTGATCGTCGAGTAGAGGATGTCTTAGTAAGTCCTCATGATCCTGGAACCTGGCATGAGGGTAGCTTCTAAGGTGTCTTCCCATTGCTCTGGTGATCACCCTGTTGCCTTGCCCCTCGAAACATGGTCGTTGAGTACAAGACGTCTTAGTAAGTCCTTATGTTCCATTGATCTAGTTGCCTCGAATAAGTTGCCTCAGAACGGTCGCCTCGGAATGAAAAGATCAATGGCATAAGGGTAGCTTCTAAGGTATCTTACTATTGCTCAGTGTCCACAATGTCCCGAACCCTCGAATTGACCCGAACACCTCCAACGGTGGTGCTACCTACCTCTCAATGGTGGGATGGCACTACCTTAAGGACATTTACACAGCCTAATTCCTTAGGGTAGGTAGATTCTCATAGATACTTGCTCTTTTCAAACAAAAAACAAACAAAATACTTTTCACACCTTACACTTTTCAAAAAGCTTTCAAAACAACTTTTCAAACACTCTTGAGGACTGATACAAGAGTCGATCTGAAACTTTAAACGAAACTTTTTCATACCCACTCACACTTTGAAAAGCAAACAAACATTTTGAAAACACAATGAGCAAGTATCTAAGAGCCCGTGGATAACCATGGATAGAAAGGGTGCTAACACCTTCCCTTTCTATAACCTACCTCCCGAACCGAGAACTAATCTCAATAAGGAATTTTTCTGTGCTTTTGTCCTTTCCATGTTGGAGAAAATAAAAGACGGTGGCGACTCTTGCTTACCGCGACATTTCGCGAAACCAGCTTAAAAACAGTCAGTTCCAGATCCACCGATCACAGGTACCAATCTCAATAACAAGATGATCACTGAGCTCTGCGAGCAATTCAAGATACAACATCATAACTTTTCTCCCTACCGGCCGAAGATGAATGGGGCTGTAGAAGCTGCAAATAAGAACATTAAGAAGATTGTGCAGAAGATGACAGTGACATACAAAGATTGGAACGAGATGTTACCATTCGCTCTTCATGGGTACCGTACCTCCGCACGGACGTCAACAGGAGCAACACCCTATTCCTTGGTTTATGGCATGGAGGCAGTCTTGCCTATTGAGGTTCAGATACCCTCTCTTCGGATCATGAAGGATCCAAGTTTGAGTGAAGATGACTGGATTCAGATCCAGCTTGATCAACTGAACCTAATCGACGAAAAAAGACTTACTTCTATTTGTCATGGTCAAACGTAACAAAAACGGATGATCAAGTCATTTAACAAGAAAGTCAGACGACAAGAGTATCAAGTTGGGGACCTGGTAATCAAGCGCATTATTCTACCTCAAGGTGATCCAAGGGGCAAATAGACCCCTACTTACGAAGGGTCATTTGTGGTTAAGAACATTTTCTCAGGAGGAGCTATGATTCTAACCACCATGGATGGTGACGACCTTCCTCACCCCATCAATGCAGACATAGTAAAAAGATACTACGCATAATCAAAGACCCGCTAGGTTGACTGGCCTAGGCAAAAATAAGGGCTTCCCGACGAACCAAAAGGGTTCGAGCAAAAATAAGGGATGAAAATGAAAAAATCTGTACACTCGGCAAGTCGAAAACCTGAAAAGGCGGCTTGGGCAAAAATGGGTATCCCGGTGGACTGAAAACCCGAAAGGGCGGTCCAGGAAAAAGTTATGGATCAAAGCGTAACACTATGTTTCATTGGATCACCTCGCATCCAGACTTCGGTATCGACTATCAAGCTCGGACGACATTAATCAATCAGATTCATCTTCAACTAAGCAGCAAAGTGATGAGATGCTTAAAGATATAAAGGCAATAGCAGAATTGGAACCCAGTGGGATTATTCACATAGCTGTTTTGTTTACTTTTCACAAATTGTATAAATTCTATTTGTTCGACGACGTTCTCTTACTAGGACGTCAACCTCTTGTACAAAAACGCCTATTTACAGGCCAAACTTCAGAATCAATACAAATTCATTTTCATACAAATTTCAAATTGTTTTTCTCTTTATCTGTTTTGTCCTGCAAAGAACGTCCAATGTTCATTTTTTGATATATGCATTTGACATTAATTACTGATCATAAATATTTACATGCGAAACAAAAGATGAGTTACTGGTAATAATAGAAACAGGGGCGAATAAGAATTTCCCGAACTGTACAAGTTGCTCCGTCCACCAGGTACCAAGGTACATCCAGCTGAAGAATATGGATAAGATACCTTCATTCCCTGTAGAGTAAGACAGTAATGATAGTTTTCTCAGCTGAGACTTGCAACTACGGACGAATCAGCAATACTCTCCTCAAGCAGAGTTAATCCACCATCAAGCGCTAAAAGGGATTGGTATCCCCAGAAAGTCTTAATATTCTTCAATAGAGTATAAAGACATTCCCCAGCAAGCATAAAATCTTCCCCAACGAGGTCCTTTCTTTCCCCAAACAGGAGTTCAATCCTTAACAGATCTAATATCACCAGCAACGGTAATCCATCCCCAATGGAGGTCATCATTAAAATCCCCAACAGAGCTTATCAACAGAATCCCCAACGGAGTTTATCATTAAAATCTTCAGCAGAAAATCTCTTCCCCACAGAGTAATTCCCCTCGGAATAATCTCCTCATCAGTTTATTCCCCGACAGAGTTATCCTCTCCTTCAAGTTTATCACCTTCGTTCATCATCCCCAACGGAAGCGAAGCATTCAACTTTATTCTCCAACAGCTCCGGGATTTATTTTCCCCAGCTAAAACATTACATGTCCATACATCATGATGCATGCATATACGCATCATACCATACAATCTCATTTATGTTGAGAACATCATTGTTTGATCCATATCATGCATTACATACAGTTAACCTTTACCTTTCAGGAAAGATACAATCAAAATTCAAGTTATGAAGCCCGGGTACGACCAGGATAGTATCTTGATCTCTACGGCATATTGTGAAGCCCGGATTATGACCGGATAACAATATCAGACTACCGCGAAGCCTAGATTACGACCAGATAGTGATATCTCTCAAATGTAAGCTATGAAGCCCGGAGAACGACCAGATAATAGTTTATTCCCCAGTGAGTCATGAAGCCCGGATTACGACCGGATAGCAGCTCAATAAGCACCATAAAGCCTGGATTCGACCAGATAGTGGTATATCAAAAACACAAGCCGTGAAGCTCGGATTACGACCGGATAACAGCTCAGCAAGTTATTGTGAAACCTGGATTACAACCAGAAAGCAATACAAGACCATGAAGCCTGGATTATGACCAGATAATGATAGAATATGTTGTGAAGACTGGATTACGACCAGATAGCAACCAAGCGTATTACGAAGCCTGGATTTCAACCAGATAGTGGTATGATACATCGTGAAGCCTGGATTACGACCAGATAGCATTAAGGGACACTGTGAAGCTTGGATTGCGACCAAATAGCAGTTTACCCAGCCAGTTACTATGAAGCCCGAATTCGACCAGATACTAGTAAACCCAACAGTCGAAGGGAAGCTCGGATGCAACCGGATAACCACTTGATTTGTTCTGAAGCCTGGATTTCGACCAGATAAGAAGTGAGGTATTGTGAAGATTGGATTCGACTAGATAACAGTACGTGACACCATGAAGCCTGGATTCGACCAGATAATGGTATAACATATCGTGAATCCTGGATTACGACCAGATAGCGGTACAAGACACTGTGAAGCTTGGATTTCGACCAAATAGCAGTTTATATGGACAATTACTAAGAAGCCCGGAGTCGGTCGGATATTAGTGTGCCCTAAATTCAAGTTGAAGCCCGGATGCAACCGGATAACCACTTGATTTGTTCTGAAGCCTGGATTTCGACCAGATAAGAAGTGAGAAATTGCAAAGCCTGGATTACGACCGGATAGCAAGTTTAATCTCATCTCCCTAGTAAGTCACTGTAAAGCCTGGATTACGACCAGATAGCAGTCAGTCTTATCACTATGAAGCCTGGGTTACGACCAGATAGTAGTTCACTCTCACCTATTCTACAGAGATGATTCCCCAGTAGAATAACGGACGACCGAAGCTCCTAAAGTTCTATTTCTCATAAGATAAAGAACAACATTCCCCATCGGAATCTCCCTCAACAACAGGTATACAAGCTCTCGCTAAGGAATCTCTTACGCGATCGATGCTCCTTCGGATGACATCTTTAAGCCCATCTCCCATCATCAATCTCTAAATGTCATCTGTAAGCCCATCCCCGACATTACAAGGCGAGTACTACTTCATGCGAGTGCAAATTTCTGGGCACTCTAGTGTTCAATCATCTTCCACCTTCGGATCACGAAAGCCCCGAACGCCAATCTATATCCTCAGGTTTAAGAAGATTGAACAGGGGAAACTGTTGTACCCCAAAATTTTCCCTCCCATATTTCTCAAGACATGTCAAGAATCATCTCCAAGTTACTCAAGATGGCTCAAGAGTTGGACAGTCAAATCACCTCCTAAGGCAGTCAATTCAAAATTAGGGTTTTGTGTTGAATCAAGGTCCTTATATCCAAATGACCTCAAGTGCTCCCAAATGTCCTAATATGTTCTCAAGTTCATCCATGTCAAACTTCAAGCCTTCCAGAGAAAGTTTGGTCGGTCAATTGCTCAAGAGGTCCAAAAATCGACTATACTAGGGCAAAAGTCAACTGTGACCCAAATACAGTCAAACCTAAAGATTATTTGTCATCATTCTCATTTTGAAGGATAATTCATAATTTTATCAAGGTTTGATCATGATTCATCAAGGATTGCTCAAGATTCATCAAGATTCAAAAGTTACTAAATTAGGGTTTTGTAAGAAAAGTCAACTCAACTTTGACCAAGCATAACTTTCTCATACTTTAAGAGAAATGACCCATCCAAAGCGCATTTTGAAGAGGATGAAATTTCCTACAATCCATCTTCACACCCCAAGATCAATAAATGCACTCACAAAAAGTTACAAATTTTGACATTATAGGTCATTTTTGAAAGTCAACAAAAACACCTTTTTTGCCAAAGCTTATAACTTGAGCATGGAATATCAAAATGCGATGAGACCAAAACGGTTGGTTATAGAACATCTCAAGGTTTCTAAAAAGTCCAAGAACACTTCCAAAAGTTCAAAATTAAAGAAGTTATGCATTGTTGAAGTTGGGCATTTTTCCAAAATTGCCAAAAGTCAACTATCCTCAAAACACCAATTTTTGACAAAAGGGCCCACGCTTTTCCACTTGATTTGGTCTTATCACACCACACACGTGTCCCATCTTCAATTTCATGACCAATCATTTATTTTTCTATTTTATTTAATTTTTATTGATTTAATTCATTTTAAGTCAATATTAATTCAAATAAAATCTAAAAAATTGATGGAAGGATATATTTTTGATCATTGCTGCTTTCAAATACCAATATACACTCAATCAAATTCGTATCAAGCTTTGTTGTTCATAAAAAATCAAATTTGGACATTTTTGGAAACTTTATCAATGGTGATCAAATCATATCTTCCATCTTCAATGCACATGGATTCAAGCCCAAGTTTTAACCTAAATTCATTCCCTTATACACACACAAGCCATACACATCAAAAACACGACCTGAAACTGCAGAGGACGGCCAAACAAAATCTGAAAAAAGTGTGAAAAAGTGGGAGATCGAATTCTTGTTTGTAGGCGTTTTCAAAGCAAAATCTCCACATAGCTCTTTTGCCTGATATCCAGTGGAGCATTAGCAATCAGAATCAAGTCCTGAGACCACCAGAATCGCGTTGTAAGTCCTCATGAACATGGCTCTGTACACGAATTCATAAGCTCTGAATCTTGCATCTTTTTGCCAAAATCTTGACACTATCATGTTAGTCGATTCATTTAGAGTATTTCTGCATTATTTAATTTTGTTTTTGTAGCCTATATCGCCTTGCCCGAATTTAGGGTTTTGGAGGATTACATTTGGGGTTTTGTTTTGTAGGAATAATTAAGACCAACCATGGACATGGTTGTCTTCAGGGAAGGGAGACGAACACAGTGATGTCCTCCATTTGCATTTAGGTGGCCTATAACTCATGTTAGGATGGCCCTAGGGATTTAGCTGTGGATGAAAATCCGCAGGTAAATAACCAGGGATTTGTTGAAGAAGACGACCAAACGTCTCCCTCCCATTGGTCCATTTGAATTTCGCACTATTTTTTTTATTTTTTCAGGCATATTATTTTGTTTCATATATAATAATTGTTTCTTATTCTAATAACAATTAAACAAGCCAGCTGGGTTGGTGAGCGCGCTATGTCAAAGTCCCTTGGGACCTGGGTTCGAATCCCAGGTCCCCCAAAACCTTTGTTTAATTTTTCTTCAGATATTCTCATGCAACGCTCAAGATGCAGTCCACCATATGCCTCATAGATCCAGGTGCCAGATGGCCTCCTGGCCAAATCTGAAGGCCAGGATTAAAGGTTCACCATGAACTCAAGTCAACCAGCATGCATTGGATGGGAAAAGTCAAACAGGCTTGGACGTTTTTGGACATGGAAATTGCAAATCATACCTCCTTTCTGGGTCTAAACCCCCTGGGTTTATTTCTTTTCTCTTTCATATTTCTTTTTAGTTATTTTTATTATTACTAACTAATTTATTTTTCTTAATAAAATCAGAAAACAAAAAAATATAATATTTTTATTTATTAAAACTAATTTCATTATTTTATTTTTTGTAAATAAACATTAATTTATTTATTTAGTTTTAATTATGTATAACTTTAATATTCTTTGTAATAAATTAAAATTAATTTAGAATTAGGTTTTAATAACTTTAACCATTTTAATTTTATTTCCTTAAATATTAAAAAATCCAAAATATCTTTTTTTTATTAATTAATTAATTAACTTAAGTTTAATTTAATTTAATTCAAAAAATAACAAAAATCTTTTCTTTAAATAAAAAGGGTCAAAAACCCTAAAAATGCGTCGATTTAATTTTCTCGCACGCATCTTATTTCTATCCAATATTGTAATTGCTTCCAGTATGTAATAGTTTTAATAGGACTTTAATTTATCGCTTTTATTTACTTTCCGCAATTTAATTTTAAAGGGTTTGTTTTATGCGATGTAAATACCCGACGCCTTGTAATAGCTTAGATTTAATTTCCCGCAATTTAATTTCCGCACAATATTAATTGTTAGATGTTTGAGAAATAGGCAATGCATGACAAGATCAATCTTTAACTTAAAATCAACAATAGCTCACCATTGACATGTAGAGATAAAATTAACCGAATTAACACACTTGCACATGCCACTCTTAGGGTACACCTCACTTGGTTGCCTCGAACGTGGTCATTGAGTATAGGAAGTTTTAGAGGTCGCCCTCTTGTCCAAAGATCATAGTTGCCCCGAAACGGTTGCCTCGGAAAAATGATCTAGGATATTAGGGCTACCGCTAAGGCGTCCTAACATTGCTTTAGTGACCACACGTCCCTTAATCGAATTGACCCGAAAACTCCAACGACGGTGCTACCTACTCCTTAAATAGTAGGATAACATTGTCTAAAGGATATTTGTACAGATTAATTCCTTTTTGAGTAGGTAGATGGTTCTTAAGTACTTGCTCCTTTTAAAACAAAACAAAACTTTTCACACTCACACTCCTTTCAAAACAAAAACTCTTTTCAAATCCACAAACACAAAGAAAAGAAAACTTTTGAAAACATAATGAGCAAGTACCTAAGAGCCCGTGGATAACCACGGATAAAAAGGGTGCTAACACCTTCCCTTTCTATAATCTACCTCCCGAACCCGAGAAATATCTCAAAAAGGAATTTTTCTGTGCTTTTGTCCTTTCCTTGTTGGATAAAATAAAAGACGGTGGCGACTCTTGCTTACCGCGACATTTTGCAAAAACAAACGTAAAACGCGAACCAGCATTCCAAAACACTCAGTTCTCATTCCCACCGATCACATACTCTTTTCTACCTCCCTCGATTGAGGTCTGGAAGTCAGCATGAGGGTCCTTCATTCATCCCTTCCGGCTCCTTCATTTGGAGGGACGTGGACCTGAAAAACAACATGAAGGTGCCTCTTTCATTTGGGGCAGGCTGGAAATGAGGGGCAAAGCCTAAGGATTCGTTTCACACTGATCCTTTTCTTTTCATTTGACTCTGTACAAGGGTTAGTTCTAACATGTATATTTATACAAGAAAAAAAGCACAATCGAACAGGACAGAAATAAACAGCGAATAGATGTTATGTACACGCCATGCTGAAACGAAAGGTGCAAGGTCAAGGGGACTTACCTAGCTAGAAAATTGAACTTGTGTGAGGACTATAGTTGTTTGGATACTCCTAGATATGAAAGGAGATAGGCAAGTGTGGTGTGATCTTATTGAGTTTTGAGAGTTTTTTGATGTGCTTCTCCCTTTCGTCTAATCCTTCTGTGTAAGTGTCCGTCTCTTTTAGTTTGCAAGCATGCTTCTTATATAGTTTAGAAGGGAGGGGACATGAAGACAATAGTTTAAACTGCCATAAACAAATGTTTTCAAGGCCATGAATTAAGTTTTGTAACCGTGGCCAAAAACATGGGATCTTGTCCTCTTTTGAAATTTGAATGTATATGAACACTTTGGCTCTTTTGAATGCCTTCAGTTTTCATCCTTCGGTTGGACCTCAAGTTGCCTTTTTTCGAATAGACCTCATGTTGCCTTTTTTGGAATGGACCTCATGTTGCCTTTTTTGGAATGGACCTCATGTTATCTCTTTTCGAATGGACCTAATGTTGTCTCTTTTCGACTGGGCCCCTTGTGTAGCCTTTGAATGGGCGTTCTGCATGCTCCTTCGAATGGCTCTGATTTAGATCCTTCGAATGGCCAACAATATGTGTCCTTCGAATGGAATTTTGGAATGCCATAGTGTAGAAATTGGGATGTCAAAACTTAGCATGAGGGAAGTTCCTGCCTTGTATAGGCAGGCATATAGCAGGTGTTTGCCTTATAGGCATGAAGAAAATTCCTGCCTTGTGCAGGCAGGCATACAGGCCATTTGTCCCAATGGGGGCCTGTGTGAAAGAAACCAAAGGTGCTTAAACGAAGGAAGCCCAAAGATACTCCAAACGAAATAAGCCAAAGGTGTTTTAAATGAAGGAAGCCAAAAGGAGCTCCCCTTCTTTCTGAATCGAAGGGAGCCATTTCAAAGGAAAACAAAGCTCAATTGAAGACTTGCGGACCAAAGCTTGATCGAAGGGTGTTAAACGACGAATCAAAGACTAGTGAGTTAAGCTTGTATCAAAGGTTTTTAAGGGCTCAGTCGAAACTTGTTGTTATTCCAATCGAAAGGCACTGTTTAACTGCCAATCGAAGGACATTGTTGAACTACCAATCGAAAGGCATTTTGCTAATTTTCAAATATTTCCTCTTTCTTTAACCAAGTGTTTATAACCACCATGTGAGGGAAAAATCTTGGGAGAATATGGGAGGGAAAATTTTGGGGTACAATAGTTGCCCATGTTCAATCTTCTTAAACCTGAAGATTTAGATTGACTTGTCTGCCTTTCGTGATCTGAAGGTGGAAGATGATTGAACACTAGAGTGCCCATAAAATTGCACTCGTCTGAAGTGATATTGTTGGTGAATAATATCGGGAATGGGATTATAGATTCCATTTGGAAAAGATGATAGAAGACTGTCGGAGATGGGCTTAAAGATGTCATCTAAAGTAGATGTTGACTTCATAATAAGTCTCTTTGTGGGGATTCTTGTTCCTGTTGTCTGAGAAGGAGTCCGCTGGGGAATGTTTTGGGGGAATAAAGTCTAGGAGCTTTGGTTGTCCATTACTCTACTGGGGAGTTATCTCTTGATTGGAGAGACGAAAGCAAGCTGTTATCTGGTCGAGATCCAGGCTTCACAGCGACTCGTTGAGGATAATAAGGCTGACAGTTATTCAGTCGTATTCCAGGCTTCACAACGACTTATTGGGGAATATGAAATTAACTTCTATCTGGTCGGTTCCAGGCTTCACAGTAATTATTGACATTAAAATGTTATCTGGTCGTATCCAGGATTCGGTGATTTGAAGAAATTAAGCTATTATTTGGTCGAGTCCATGCTTCAACTTGAATTTGAGGTATACCGTTATCTGGTCGGGTCCAAGCTTCAGCGTCATAAGTTATACTATCATCTGGTCGGGTCCAGGCTTTATAGTAATAAACTGTTATCTGGTCGGACTCCAGGCTTTACAGCATCCTTAACTGTTATCTGGTCAAAATCCAGGCTTCACAGTGGCTTGAACTGTTATCTGATCAGATTCCATGCTTCACAGTAATTGATAGAGTAAACTACTATCTGGTCGGATTCCAGGCTTTGCAACAACTTAAACTGCTATCTGATCGAATCCAGGCTTCACAACATCTTGAATTGTAGATTGACTGTTATCCGATCGGGTTCCGAGCTTCAACGATGATTTTAACTGCTATCTGGTCGGGTCTAGGCTTCACAATATTGTAAACTACTATCTGGTAGGATTCCAGGCTTTAAAGCAACTTATACTGTTATCTGATCGGATCCAGGCTTCACGGCATCTTGAATTGTATATTGATGTTATCCAATCGGAATTCGGGCTTTACAGTGATTGATGAGCTTGTTACTTCAAATAGCTACCCTATCTTATTTGAAGAACTATTTTGGAACTTGTTGCAAATTGATGATGACATTTGTCTGTTGATCTTCCCTGAAAAGGTAAGGAGTTAGATGTATGAAATGTCATGATGCATGAAATGCATTGGGTAATGATGTTCTCAGAATAAATGAGATTATGTTGTATGCAATATGTATGTGTCGTCGGTGATGTATGAACATGGAATGTTGTTGTGAATTTTCCTAGTCTGGGGAAATAAATCCTTGACTACTACTGGAGAGTACTAGGAAGCTGAATCCCGGACTTCTTTTTGGTAGATGAGGAAAGTGATTCTTCCATTTCCACTGGGGATGGTGAATGAAGATGATTTTCCAGGGATGAAGAATGTAGGTCCTCAAATATGTTGAAGTTAAAATGGTGGGAGAAGAACTTCCGTTGTTAGAGAAATAAACTTTGTTGGGGAAGGTAAACTTCGTGAACTGAACTGTTACTAAAAGATAGTCTGGAATAAGTATCAGGATGATATCCGTCTCTAGATCATACCTGAATCGTTTCTAGAAGATGATCTAAATAAGTATCAGGATGATATTCGTCTTTGGTTTACTCTGCATATTCCTGCTTTCCTGCATACTTTATGTACTTCTTTGACAGCCCTTTGTACTTTGATATCTTTCCATATCCTTTTGGACAGCTTGGACAGTTTTATTCAGTTTTCCCCTTTGATTTGGTTTAGGCAATTCAGTTTGGTTTGCCTTTGGACTTCTATGCTGTTAGGAATTTTTGAGATGGGCAAATTGTTGACAATGCAATATGTTTGACAAATTTGAATTTGTGCAATTATAACTTTTGTGCATTCATACTTTTTTTGCAAGCATTTTTCATCCCTCTTTGTGAACCGGGAGAAATCTCGTGATTTGCAGAGAGGGAAAACTGATTCCGGCCAGTTGCTTTTAATGATGATTCATTTTAACTGTCTGCCTTTTATTATTTCATCTGCTTTTGACCTTTTTTCCTTTTTCGTTTTGCAGATAACAATCAACGGAGAGGAGTAGTAGTAGAAGATGAAGATTTGAAGACTTAGGAAATTTAGGACATAGTTTTATTTCAATTTTAATTGTTTGTAATAATATTAATAAATAACTGTAAATAAATTTAACAGTATTTAAATAATACCTGTAACAAACAATTCAAAGTGAATAAACATCCTTTTTATCAGTTAATTCCTCTTTCAATTCAATTGTTTATTTTAATTATTTGAGTTTCTTAAATTAAAACAATTGGAAATAATCCAATTATTCTGACTCAAAAAAAGAAATAATTAATAAAAGTCCGGCGTTCCGAATTAAACATAGCAATGCACAGTCAAATCAAACAAACATCCCTATTCTTTTGCCTTCACTGATCATACCAAACACTGCAAACTCAATCCAAATGCTTCAGTCCAAATCTCAGAGTAAACTGAAAAGAACTGTAAAAATTAATCCTTTCTAAGAATGCGCGCACAAAAACCCTAATTTTTGATTAAATGTCAGAGAAGCGTCCGCCTGATCAAAACCTGAGCCAACTCAACCAAACCTTAGCAATCTGCCTGAACTGCTTTAAAATCAATGAAAACCCTAATTTTGTCTGACTGATAAGAAAAGTCTGTTTGATTGATTCTTACGCCAATCTGAAAAAATCAGGAAAAGCCCGAAGTTGTGATTTCTTGTGGAAAAATACGAGGGAAAATTTTGGGGTACAACAGTTGCCCCTGTTCAATCTTCTTGAACCTGAAGAGTTAGATTGGCAAGTTTGCCTTTCGCGACTTGAAGGTAAAAGGAGATTAGACACTAGAGTGCCCAAAAATTTGCACTCGGTGACGTGATGGTGGAGGGAATGGGCTTACAGATGCCATTTGGTGATGGGCTTAGAGATGCCATCTGGAGATGTGACAGAATCTTATCGTGAATGGGCTTATAGATGCCATTTGGAAGTGTAATGGATAGTTGTGGAGATGGGCTTACAGATGCCATCGGGAGGTGTGACGGAACTTTATCGAGAATGGGCTTATAGATGCCATTTGGAATTGTGTGTCGATCGCGGAAGAGATTCCTTAGCGAGAATTTGCGTACTTGAGAAAGAAAGATAATTTCTTGGCCTGTTACAGGTGTTGATCTTCAATATCTTCATGCAGATATGCCCTGGCTGGATACAGGTATCGAATCTGGAATTAGTCGTCTACAGATATGCCCTGGCTGGATACAGGAATCGAATCTCTAAACCCTTCATGCAGACATGCCCTGGCTAGATACAGGTATCGAATCTACAATCAATCGCTCACAGATATGCCCTGGCTAGATACAGGAATCGAATCTGGAACTTGTCGTCTACAGATATGCCCTGGCTGGATACAGGTATCGAATCTCTAAACTCTTCATGCAGACATGCCCTGGCTAGATACAGGTATCGAATCTACAATCAGTTACTCACAGATATGCCCTGGCTAGATACAGGAATCGAATCTGGAATTGGTCGTCTACAGATATGCCCTGGCTGGATACATGTGTCGAATCTGGAATTGTCGTCTACAGATATGCCCTGGCTGGATACAGGTATCGAATCTGGAAACTCTTCATGCAGACATGCCCTGGCTAGATGCAGGTATCGAATCTACAATCAATCACTCACAGATATGCCCTGGCTAGATACAGGAATCAAATCTAGAATTGGTCGTCTACAGATATACCCTGGCTAGATACAGGTGTCGAATCTGGAATTGTCGTCTACAGATATGCCCTGGCTGGATACAGGTATTGAATCTGGAAACTCTTCATGCAGACATGCCCTGGCTAGATGCAGGTGTCGAATCCATAATCAGTCACTCACAGATATGCCCTGGCTAGATACAGGTATCGAATCTGGAATTGTGATAGTTGATAGTAATCATCTTTGGATTGACCTTTTCCTGAAAAGGAAAAACATCAGTTGTATGCAATGTCATGATGTCATGATGTTCAAAATGAGATAGTGTTATATGCACTTTATCATGTATGTAAGCGGGATGTATGAAATGTGAAATGTCTATGAATGTATTTTCGTCTTAGTAAAATAAATCCTTGACGAGTGCCGGGAACTTGTGGAATCATGGGCTGATGTTGAAGAGTGGAGTTCTTCGTTTCCGCTGGGGATGCTGGTTGCAAGAATAAACCGGTAGGAGAAGATGACTCCGTTGGGGAATAAACTTGTTGGAGAGATTACTCTGAGGGGAGTTAGCTTCTGGAAGGCTCTTTGGCTGGGGATCACAAAACTCTTTTGAGTTTGAGAAGGAACCGGTGTAGGGTTTCTTGATGACGAGTCCGTTTAAAACTACATCTTGGATTTGAGATCGTGTTTGGAGCGTATCTAAAACTGTATCTTCCGACAGGTGGTGAAGGAATTGCTGAACACTTTTGACATTTGAATGCCCCAAGTGGTGATGAAAGAGACTCTTTATGTAGATAATTTCCTGGCTTGTTACAGGTGTTGATCCATAATCATTCGTCCACAGATATTTTCCTGGCTTGTTACAGGTGTTGATATGGAACTTAAGAAATGTTGGTCGAGGAGATACCGTCCTGGCTTGTTACAGGTGTTGATCTTTGACCTGAGAAAGAAAGATGGTTCCCTGGCTTGTTACAGGTGTTGATCTTAAATCTCTTCATGTAGATGATTTCCTGGCTTGTTACAGGTGTTAATCTACAATCAGTCATCCACAGATATTTTCCTGGCTTGTTACAGGTGTTGATCTGGAACTTAAGAAAGGTTGGTCAAGGAGATGCTGTCCTGGCTTGTTTCAGGTGTTGATCTTTGACCTGAGAAAGAAAGATGGTTCCCTGGCTTGTTACAGGTGTTGATCTTCAATCTCTTCATGTAGATGATTTCCTGGCTTGTTACAGGTGTTAATCTGGAACTTTTAAGAAAGGTGACAGAATGGCAATCGTGTCTGGAGCACATCTGGACCGTATCTTTCAACAGATGATGAAGGAATTGTTGAACACTTTTGACATTCGAATGCCCCAAGTGATGGTGAAGGAGTCTCTTCAGGTTACTCTGCAATTGAGAGATTTTGTTGAAATCTTGATTGAACTTCCCCAGGTTAACTGAACTTTGAAAGATCTGTTGAAACCTTGACTGGACTGCCCCAGGTTAATTGAACTTTGAAAGATCTGTTAAAACCTTGATTGGACTGCCCCAGGTTAACTAAACTTTGAAAGATCTGTTGACCTTGACTGGACTGCCCCAGGTGTGCTGGATGGTGACATGTCATGCCCCTTTGTTGATAGGAGACTTGTTAATGGAAGTGTCACCCTTTTGAAGTGATTTTTGTTCACTGAGAGAGTTTTCGTTCCTCCGAACATTCGCTGTATGAATTTCTTCGCTGTCGAACAAATAGTCAAATGCAAACAGTGATATTCAAACAATGCAAAGTTTATGTTTGTCTCGAAGTTTTGAAAAATGCGTTTTTTAGCAGAAAACTTTTTATAAGACAAATCAACACAAGATTTTAGAGCAAAGCCTTACAGGAGTCAGGATACCTTTTGTAACAGTATGCTTTCGAACTAACCCATGCTTCAATTAGGACTTTTGAAAGGTTGTAACGTGGCTTGGTTCACGGTTTAAGAAACAAAGGATAAAGGCTCAAAGTATATTTGTACCCACCCGCTCTTCGTGATGTTCTTCAATCCTAAGTTCAGTTAATTGTGCGTCGCACTCTATTTGAGTTTGGAACGGCTTTTGAGTGATGGTTCACCAGTTGAGTTTGGTAGACAGTCATCATCTCCTTTTTTTCTTTTGCAACATTTTTCATGTTATCGAGGGTTTGTAATGACCTCTCTATTTTGATTTTGATTTGTTATCCCTA
Organism: Vicia faba; assembly: GCA_948472305.1. Taxonomy (NCBI): domain Eukaryota; kingdom Viridiplantae; phylum Streptophyta; class Magnoliopsida; order Fabales; family Fabaceae; genus Vicia; species Vicia faba. Next base: position 53,166 of record CATIWC010001396.1, on the reverse strand, counting down.
ACTTTTGCCTGACTGTTCCCGTTTTCGATATTACAGTCAGCGGGATGCCCCGACTTTCTTAAGCCTCCTTTACAGGTTTTGGCTTGGTGGGCTTTTCTCTTTTGAGAGGTTGACTGCCTATGTGATAGGGACCATCACTTGTCTTGTGATTCCAAAGGAATGTCTCTTTTTTTGACGTTGTTCGTTGTGTTACGAACTGAGAGTTTGCGACTTCAATGCGCACTTTCTTTTGAATTAACTGAGATACTACCCTGCCCCAGGTTGGTATCAAAGGTTTCGATTGTTTAGAACAGAAAACTCCTACTTCTTTGGCTCGAAGGGGTTGACTAGGGATTATCTTCCTTATAACTCCAGTGTTTGGGAATTGAAAGAAATGCCTGTACATCATCAGCAAGGTCTGTTCAAAAGCATATTGTATGAGATTATGGTATTGTATCGTCATCCTCCCTCTAAAGGCTTGCAGCTTTTTATCAAGAGTTAAATATCATGAAGAAAGCATAAGAGTAGTGAAAACGAATGGATGAATTCAAGACAAACATATGCAATGCATTAATGAAACAGAGTTTAACATCAATAGATAATTGTTTGAATAACAAAAGAAATTACAACTTTGAAAATTCAAATGAAGCAAAAGTATCTCAGTTTGAGCTTTGTCACTTCAGGTGGAGAAATCTTTAACGGAAGATTTTCATCTCGCCGTCTGGCATGAACCTCGGCACTCCAATATCGATCAGATCTTGAATCTTGTTCTTCAAGGCCCAACAGTCGTCGGTGTCGTGTCCCGGGCTGTAGGAGTGGTATACACAAAATGCATCGGGATGATAGTTAGGAGCGGAGGTATTGGGCTTCCGAATAGGATCCCTCAAAGCAGTCAGATTGACCTCCAACAAGCGCTCCAGTATCAGAGATGACGGTATGTCAGTCTCTGTGAACTGTCTTCCCGACGTCTCTTGCTTACGCCGATTACCCCGTTGACGCTGGCGAGGTTGTTGATGGGCTTGTGACCCTGAATCAAGCAAAGGTGCCTTCCCTTTGTCTTCTTGTCTGGATGGGGGTTGAGTGGTGACTTGCTCTTCAACCTCAGATGTTTGCCCCAGTTGGTTATTCCGAAGCAGTTGGTTGACGAGAACTCTGAGTTCCTCTTATCTTTGAGACAAATCCTGGATGAGAGCCAGCTGGCCCACCAGTTGCCCCATCACTTGGATCCTCAATGTTGCCAAATCAAACTGCAGCTCCCCCAGCTGGTCACTCCTGGCATTGTTTGAATTCTCCAAGCCCTTTGTGAGGAGAGCTTTCACTTCTTCTTGCCCCAGAGACAGGTTCAAGAACATTTCCTGCAGCTGAGCAGTTTGGTCCTGGATATCCTTGACAGTCCTCTCTAGAGCCATCTCTTACTGAAATAAACAGTAGGAGAGTAAGGAAACCTGAAAAAGGAAAAATCGTCAAGATGCAATGCATGATATTTGGATGCATGCTTTCAAGGATCTCTTGGGGTAAACACAAGAGAATGTTAGAGGTTGAACTTTTGATCTTTGATTGGAGAACCTTGCACCGGTGGATGTCTTTCTACGAGAATCAAGCTCACCATGTCAAGTGGGTCATAGCCCCTGATTCAAGTTGTTGCACTTGATCTTTGACTGGCATTTGTTTAGAGGAGAAAACCTCTTGCCCCTTGGTAGACGTCTGGTTCAACATAACCCTGCATCAAAAGAACCCTCGAGATCCTTGAAATGGCTATTGAAAATGCTATGGTATGATGTTATGATGTCATGTACATGTATGCAAAAGCAAGTGAGTGTATATACAGGTAATCATATTCACACAAAGCCAACAAGTCCTTAGGTTTAGGCTTGCATGGGGTTGTAGGTAAGTACCCTCTTGAAGTTAGTTGGCTCATCTTGTCCTACAATAGAAACCGGGTTCTAAGGAGCTCAATATCATTGGATTGTTTTCTGTGTTCATTGTTTCGGTTTAGCCACTTAAATGGCGACCAAAATATTCCAAGAAAACAACCCTCAATGAGTGTAGTATCGAGTATCTACCAACTTCGGACTGCACCAAAGTCGGTCATCTCAGTACCCCTAAAAAGGCTAAGATGGTCAATTAAGGTTCTAAGAGTTCGTTAGTGCTTCACGACATCACTCAGCGGACCCGTACTCTCCTTGATTGAACTCAAGGGTTACCGGTACTCACAAATATGTCACACTAACATAGCTTACTGCTTCAACCGTGTCGGTATACCCCGCACAGTTCCCTCACAGTTTTATTGCTATTTACCTAAAAAGGTGCCCCAAATCCGGGTGTAGGATTTACAACAAACCCAAACAAGGACCCAAAAAGTAAAGAAATCAAGGCAATCAAAGCAAGTATGTAAAGGTGATCTAAACCCTAAGGTAACCCCACTTTTAGGTCAATCCCCAGCAGAGTCGCCAGTTCTGTGATACGGTGGGAGAACTGACTTGAGTTTTTGCATTTTTGTATTCGCACTTGTTCGGTTTATCAAGAGTCGCCACCGACTTTTTATTTTATCCTAAAGGAAAGGTTAAAAAGCACAGGAAAAACCTTTTGAGATGTTTCATGGGTTCGGGGGGTAGATTATGAAAAGGGAAGGTATTAGCACCCTTTTCATCCATGGTTATCCATGGGCTCTTAGTTACTTGGTTTTAGATCACTTGCCTTTGACTTTCAATTGTTTGAAATTGTGGTGTGTGTGTGTGTGTTTTGAAAATGTTTTTGAAGAAGATGCCTTGTCTTAGGCAACCATTGTAATGACTCGTGTTTGAGTGTTTTACAAAGGTGTGTATCTTTTCGAAAAGATGTTTCAAATGTTTTTGAGAGTTTGTTTTGAAAGTGTTTGTGGAGTGTGGTTTTGAAAAGTAGGCAAGTGTTTTTACAAGTTTGATCAAGTAACTAAGAGTCGTCTACCCCTAAATTTACTCAAAGGTTTTTTCTCATGTTTTAACCCTTTTAACAATTTTGTTCCACCATTGTATTTGGTGGACAATCTTGCGTTTAGGATGTTTGACGGGACAGGCGCGGGTCATCGTATGGACCATGAATGCAATGGTGCCAAGTGTCTTTGGCAATTTGCTTGAAGGGACTATGATCATTCCGTTTAGGCAACTTTCGAAAGTGTCATCGAGGGACTTATGATCATTTGAATTGTTTTGCTAAAGAAACTCAACGTGCAAGCATGGCCCATTTTGGAAGGCAACAAGCGGGATTACCCTAGGGGTGCAAGTGTGATTGTGTATTGATTTCATGTATTTGTCTTGTATTAGGTTATCTAGCGTTTGATTTTATGTACATACAAACCCTAGGTCTAACCATGGTATATTTGAAAGCGATAAACTACGGGAATTTAAAGTCTACGCTATTACAAATAAGTATCCGGGAGTGGGGGTACAAATATTTACAAATGGGGATGAGACTTAAAAGGAGAGTAGTGTCCAAATAATTACAACCAAATCGAAGTGCGATCTCAAATGTAATATGTATCAAATATACAAGATAAGCAAATGTAAATGTACCAATGTATTTGTGTATTGTAAATGTGTAAGTGCATGTAATTTATTTACAAGGTGAGAAATGTTATCTTAATGAGGAAATTAAGTATTTATTTATGTATTGTTATCATTTTGTATCTTTTGTTAAATATGTACAAACAAAATATTTTAAGAAAAGAAATGTTTTAAGAAATCTATCCTTTTTTAATGTATTGATGCTAGTATTTCATGTACAAAAGTTTTAAAAAAAATGAGATGTTTTAAGTTTAAAGAAAAATATTATTTGTATTTTAGTTAATGTATTATATACAAAAATTTAATTAAAAGAAAGGAAAATTGTCTTAAATTTAAAGAAAAATTATTATTTGAATTTTGGTTTCTATACAAAATTTGATTATGTTATATATATAAAAAAAAGTATTGTTAAGGCAAAATTAAAATCAGTATATTAAGTAAGTTATAAAAAAAAAAGTATAGAGTAATATTTTTTTAGTTAAAAAAAAGGGAATGGGCTTTAGAGGGTTTTGTTTGGCCCAAGCAAAAATTGATCAGAAGCATAAAAAAAAGGGGGGGTATGCGTGGAATTGGAAATGGGCTTTAGGATGGAAAGGGCAAGGCCCAACCACTTGACACAAATTGTAAGGGTTTGAACTTGTTTTTCTCATTTAGGAACGGATTAGGGTTTGGCCAAAATCACAGAGGCGCGCCGTTTACACCTTTGCTTCGTCTTCGTATTCTCCAGCCCAAAAACTGAACTACATCCTTCGCCCAAGGGCCACCTATCGCCACCTCTGCTTCCTCTTTCTCCATGGGTGAGCGTAGTAGCGCCAATAAACGGTAAAAACATCCCTCTTTTATGCCTTAGGGTTTTCGTTAGCTCTCTTTGATTTCATGTTTTGATTAAGTGTTACTATTGTTTCTGATTGAGGTTTTGAAAGGAGAAAGAAATAATATTACCTTTGTTGGAGGAGGATGGTGGACGTGGAGGCGCTTGCAGGCGGCCAAGGGCGGAGGAATGGTGATGCTGGAAAACCTGGTATTTGGTATTTTGCCCTTTTTATGGTTTAATGATGCATGCTGAAAACCCTTACTTTATCATTTCTTTTCTTCTTCTTGCTTGCTTGGATGCTCGCTCCTGTATGCTTATATGATGTTGATTCTTAATACGTTTTGACAGTTGCCTCTCTTCTTCTCTATTTGCCTCGCTTTTTGTATGCTGATATTGATGCTTGCCCCTGTATGTTAACCCAGTGATGACAACATTCTGAGGGTTTGTGTTACTTTACTCTGAGTTGCCTTGAATGTTTGATATGTTTGGTTGCCTCAGTTGCCTTTTCCTCTTCTACCTTTTTCCTCAGTTGCCTTGTATGCTTCGTATGCTTATTGGTATGTTGTGCCCTGTGATGAGGCTACCTCTGAGGGCCTGGTTGGTTCCAAGGTTTTTGTATATTTGATGCTTTGAATCAAGTTTGGCTTGACAGTTTGTATGTGCTTCTGATTTGAGCCTGGATAAGTTTAGGCTTGAGGCATATGGCTGTTTGATTCAGGTTTGTGTTTATCAGTTGGCTTCAGAGTTTTGGCTTGCAACAGGTTGAGGCTTGAACAGTTCAGGCAGGTTTGACAGGTTTAGGTTTACAAGTTTGGGTGTTTACCAGCTTGTGGTTTGTTTTGATTGTTTGAAGTTGGGTTGAAACAGGTTTGGCCTCTTTGGCTTTTAGGCTTGCTTGGAGCTTTGGCTTGCTGTAACAGGTTTACTGGCTTTAGGTATTTAGAGACAGGTTAGGCTTTGTTGGCTTAACACTGTCTTGAAAGGGCTTGGCCTTTGACAGGTTTAGGTTTGCATCAGGTAAGGTTTTGGTAAGGTTTGGAGCTTTACTGGTTTATGCAGGTTGAGGGTTTGAGGCTTGACAGGTTGGGACTTTTTTCCAGCTTGAAGCAGCTTTGAGGCAGGTTTTATGTTTGTTGTGAGGTTAACACAGGTTTTGGCCTTTTGATGCTGAAGCTTTGACACAGCTTGTGACTTTTGATTTTGTGTTGGAGCTGTTAGTTTGGTGTTGATTTCTGGTTTCAGCAGGCTTTGATGTTTTGAATGTTTGCAGGCTTAGAGGTTAATGCAGGTTTAGAGGCTTTTGTGAGGTTTGGAGCTTAGGCTTTAAGCTTGTGGAGGCCGTTTACCATGTTTTTGTCTTACAGTTTGTGGTATTCTCTTTTTTGTGATATCTCTGCCCCTTTTTCTACTGTGTTGATAACAGTTTGTTTTTATATATTTCTCTTCAAGCCTAAGCCTGTAAGCCTCCTTTTCTTCTTATCTTTTCTCTCTCTCTCTTGACAGTTTTTAAGCATTTTTTATTGCTTATGATGTCCTCTTTTCTGAAAAAGCAATTGGCCTTGAAAATGATGAATTGAAGAGTTTGCTTGCATTGTTGGTTTACTCTGCATATTCCTGCTTTCCTGCATACTTTATGTACTTCTTTGACAGCCCTTTGTACTTTGATATCTTTCCATATCCTTTTGGACAGCTTGGACAGTTTTATTCAGTTTGCCCCTTTGATTTGGTTTAGGCAATTCAGTTTGGTTTGCCTTTGGACTTCTATGCTGTTAGGAATTTTTGAGATGGGCAAATTGTTGACAATGCAATATGTTTGACAAATTTGAATTTGTGCAATTATAACTTTTGTGAATTCATACTTTTTTTGCAAGCATTTTTCATCCCTCTTTGTGAACCGGGAGAAATCTCGTGATTTGCAGAGAGGGCAAACTGATTCCGGCCAGTTGCTTTTAATGATGATTCATTTTAACTGTCTGCCTTTTATTATTTCATCTGCTTTTGACCTTTTTTCCTTTTTCGTTTTGCAGATAAAAATCAATGGAGAGGAGTAGCAGTAGAAGATGAAGATTTGAAGACTTAGGAAATTTAGGACATAGTTTTATTTCAATTTTAATTGTTTGTAATAATATTAATAAATAACTGTAAATAAATTTAACAGTATTTAAATAATACCTGTAACAAACAATTCAAAGTGAATAAACATCCTTTTGATCAGTTAATTCCTCTTTCAATTCAATTGTTTATTTTAATTATTTGAGTTTCTTAAATTAAAACAATTGGAAATAATCCAATTATTCTGACTCAGAAAAAGAAATAATTAATAAACGTCCGACGTTCCGAATTAAACATAGCAATGCACAGTCAAATCAAACAAACATCCCTATTCTTTTGCCTTCACTGATCATACCAAACAATGCAAACTCAATCCAAATGCTTCAGTCCAAATCTCAGAGTAAACTGAAAAGAATTGTAAAAATTAATCCTTTCTGAGAATGCGCGCACAAAAACCCTAATTTTTGATTAAATGTCAGAGAAGCGTCCGCCTGATCAAAACCTGAGCCAACTCAACCAAACCTTAGCAATCTGCCTGAACTGCTTTAAAATCAATGAAAACCCTAATTTTGTCTGACTGATAAGAAAAGTCTGTTTGACTGATTCTTATGCCAATCTGAAAAAATCAGGAAAAGTCCGAAGCTGTGATTTCTTGTGGAAAAATACGAGGGCAAATTTTGGGGTACAACAGTTGCCCCTGTTCAATCTTCTTGAACCTGAAGAGTTAGATTGGCAAGTTTGCCTTTCGCGACTTGAAGGTAAAAGGAGATTGGGCACTAGAGTGCCCAAAAATTTGCACTCGGTGACGTGATGGTGGAGGGAATGGGCTTACAGATTCCATTTGGTGATGGGCTTAGAGATGCCATCTGGAGATGTGACAGAAACATATCGGGAATGGGCTTATAGATGCCATTTGGAAGTGTAATGGATATTTGTGGAGATGGGCTTATAGATGCCATCGGGAGGTGTGACGGAACTTTGTCGAGAATGGGCTTATAGATGCCATTTGGAATTGTGTGTCGATCGCGTAAGAGATTCCTTAGCAAGAATTTGCGTACTTGAGAAAGAAATATAATTTCCTGGCCTGTTACAGGTGTTGATCTTCAATCTCTTCATGCAGATATGCCCTGGCTGGATACAGGTATCGAATCTGGAATTAGTCGTCTACAGATATGCCCTGGCTGGATACAGGAATCGAATCTCTAAACCCTTCATGCAGACATGCCCTGGCTAGATACACGTATCGAATCTACAATCAATCGCTCACAGATATGCCCTAGCTAGATACAGGAATCGAATCTAGAACTTTTCGTCTACATATATGCCCTGGCTGGATACAGGTTTCGAATCTCTAAACTCTTCATGCAGACATGCCCTGGCTAGATACAGGTATCGAATCTACAATCAGTTACTCACAGATATGCCCTGGCTAGATACAGGAATCGAATCTGGAATTGGTCGTCTACAGATATGCCCTGGCTGGATACACGTGTCGAATCTGGAATTGTCGTCTACAGATATGCCCTGGTTGGATACAGGTATCGAATTTGGAAACTCTTCATGCAGACATGCCCTGGCTAGATGCAGGTATCGAATCTACAATCAATCGCTCACAGATATGCCCTGGATAGATACAGGAATCGAATCTGGAATTGGTCGTCTACAGATATGCCCTGGCTGGATACAAGTGTCGAATTTGGAATTGTCGTCTACAGATATGCCCTGGCTAGATACAAGTATCGAATCTGGAAACTCTTCATGCAGACATGCCCTGGCTAGATGCAGGTGTCGAATCCACAATCAGTCACTCACAGATATGCCCTGGCTAGATACAGGTATCGAATCTGGAATTGTGATAGTTGATAGTAATCATCTTTGGATTGACCTTTTCCTGAAAAGGCAAAACATCAGTTGTATGCAATGTCATGATGTCATGATGTTCAAAATGAGATAGTGTTGTATGCACTTTATCATGTATGTAAGCAGGATGTATGAAATGTGGAATGTCTATGAATGTATTTTCGTCTTAGGAAAATAAATCCTTGACGAGTGTCGGGAACTTGTGGAATCCTGGGCTGATGTTGAAGAGTGGAGTTCTTCGTTTCCGCTGGGGATGCTGGTTGCAAGAATAAACCGGTAGGAGAAGATGACTCCGTTGGGGAATAAACTTGTTGGAGGGATTACTCTGAGGGGAATAAAATAGGTGAAGAGATTACTCTGCGGGGTATTACTCTGTGGGAAGAGATACTTCGCTGAGGTTTTGATGAGAGCTCCGCTGGGGATTCCACTGATAAGTTATGTTGGGGAACTTGATGAAATCCGCTGGGGATAGGAGAATCTTGACTGCTGTCGGGGAAAGTGAATTCTTGACTGCTGCAGGGGAAGGTAAGAATATTTTGATTGTTGAAAGTGAGAAATCCTGGGACCGCTGTTGGGGAATCCGGAGCTTGGGTTGTATGCCAATCTGCTGGGGAATTCCTGTTTGGAGGAGACCAACATTGGAGAATATTCGAATATTCTGTGAGGAAATGAGAATGAGAGTCCTCATTCTGCTTGGGGATTGATAGTTGGAAGTTTTAGCTCCACTGGGGATTTTGAAACTTGACTCTGAGGGGAGTTAGCTTCTGGAAGGCTCTCTGGCTGGGGATCACAAAACTTTTTTGAGTTTGAGAAGGAACCGATGTAGGGTTTCCTGATGACGAGTCCGTGTAAAACTACATCTTGGATTTGAGATCGTGTCTGGAGCGTATCCGAAGCTGTATCTTCCGACAGGTGATGAAGGAATTGCTGAACACTTTTGACATTTGAATGCCCCAAGTGGTGATGAAAGAGACTCTTTATGTAGATAATTTCCTGGCTTGTTACAGGTGTTGATCCACAATCAGTCGTCCACAGATATTTTCCTGGCTTGTTACAGGTGTTGATCTGGAACTTAAGAAATGTTGGTCGAGGAGATACCGTCCTGGCTTGTTACAGGTGTTGATCTCTGACCTGAGAAAGAAAGATGGTTCCCTGGCTTGTTACAGGTGTTGATCTTAAATCTCTTCATGTAGATGATTTCCTGGCTTGTTACAGGTGTTAATCTACAATCAGTCATCCACAGATATTTTCCTGGCTTGTTACAGGTGTTGATCTGGAACTTAAGAAAGGTTGGTCAAGGAAATGTTGTCCTGGCTTGTTTCAGGTGTTGATCTTTGACCTGAGAAAGAAAGATGGTTCCCTGGCTTGTTACAGGTGTTGATCTTCAATCTCTTCATGTAGATGATTTCCTGGCTTGTTACAGGTGTTAATCTGGAACTTTTAAGAAAGGTGACAGAATGGCAACCGTGTTTGGAGCACATCTGGACCGTATCTTTCAACAGGTGATGAAGGAATTGTTGAACACTTTTGACATTCGAATGCCCCAAGTGATGATGAAGGAGTCTCTTCAAGTTACTCTGCAATTGAGAGATTTTGTTGAAATCTTGACTGGACTTCCCCAGGTTAACTGAACTTTGAAAGATCTGTTGAAACCTTGACTGGACTGCCCTAGGTTAACTGAACTTTGAAAGATCTGTTGAAACCTTGACTGGACTGCCCTAGGTTAACTGAACTTTGAAAGATCTGTTGACCTTGACTGGACTGCCCCAGGTGTGCTGGATGGTGACATGTCATGCCCCTTTGTTGATAGGAGACTTGTTAATGGAAGTGTCACCCTTTTGAAGTGATTTTTGTTCACTGAGAGAGTTTTCGTTCCTCTGAACATTCGCTGTATGAATTTCTTTGCTGTCGAACAAATAGTCAAATGCAAACAGTGATATTCAAACAATGCAAAGTTTATGTTTGTCTCGAAGTTTTGAAAAATGCAATTTTTAGCAGAAAACTTTTTATAAGACAAATCAACACAAGATTTTAGAGCAAAGCCTTACAGGAGTCAGGATACCTTTTGTAACAGTATGCTTTCGAACTAACCCATGCTTCAATTAGGACTTTTGAAAGGTTGTAACGTGGCTTGGTTCACGGTTTAAGAAACAAAGGATAAAGGCTCAAAGTATATTTGTACCCACCCGCTCTTCGTGATGTTCTTCAATCCTAAGCTCAGTTAATTGTGCGTCGCACTCTATTCAAGTTGGAACGGCTTTTGAGTGATGGTTCACCAGTTGAGTTTGGGAGACAGTCATCATCTCCTTTTTTTCTTTTGCAACATTTTTCATGTTATCGAGGGTTTGTAATGACCTCTCTATTTTGATTTTGATTTGTTATCCCTAACTTTTGCCTGACTGTTCCCGTTTTCGAGATTACAGTCAGCGGGATGCCCCAGCTTTCTTAAGCCTCCTTTACAGGTTTTGGCTTGGTGGGCTTTTCTCTTTTGAGAGGTTGACTGCCTATGTGATAGGGACCATCACTTGTCTTGTGATTCCAAAGGAATGTCTCTTTTTTTGACGTTGTTCGTTGTGTTATGAACTGAGAGTTTGCGACTTCAATGCGCACTTTCTTTTGAATTAACTGAGATACTACCCTGCCCCAGGTTGGTATCAAAGGTTTCGATTGTTTAGAACAGAAAACTCCTACTTCTTTGGCTCGAAGGGGTTGACTAGGGATTATCTTCCTTATAACTCCAGTGTTTGGGAATTGAAAGAAATGCCTGTACATCATCAACAAGGTCTGTTCAAAAGCATACTGTATGAGATTATGGTATTGTTTCGTCATCCTCCCTCTAAAGGCTTGCAGCTTTTTATCAAGAGTTAAATATCATGAAGAAAGCATAAGAGTAGTGAAAACGAATGGATGAATTCAAGACAAACATATGCAATGCATTAATGAAACAGAGTTTAACATCAATAGATAATTGTTTGAATAACAAAAGAAATTACAACTTTGAAAATTCAAATGAAGCAAAAGTATCTCAGTTTGAGCTTTGTCACTTCAGGTGGAGAAATCTTTAACGGAAGATTTTCATCTCGCCGTCTGGCATGAACCTCGGCACTCCAATGTCGATCAGATCTTGAATCTTGTTCTTCAAGGCCCAACAGTCGTCGGTGTCGTGTCCTGGGCTGTAGGAGTGGTATACACAAAATGCATCGGGATGATAGTTAGGAGCGGAGGTATTGAGCTTCCGAATAGGATCCCTCAAAGCAGTCAGATTGACCTCCAACAAGCGCTCCAGTATCAGAGATAACGGTATGTCAGTCTCTGTGAACTGTCTTCCCGACGTCTCTTGCTTATGCCGATTACCCCGTTGACGCTGGCGAGGTTGTTGATGGGCTTGTGACCCTGAATCAAGAAAAGGAGCCTTCCCTTTGTCTTCTTGTCTGGATGGGGGTTGAGTGGTGACTTGCTCTTCAACCTCAGATGTTTGCCCCAGTTGGTTGTTCCGAAGCAGTTGGTTGACGAGAACTCTGAGTTCCTCTTGTCTTTGAGACAAATCCTGGATGAGAGCCATCTGGCCCACCAGTTGCCCCATCACTTGGATCCTCAATGTTGCCAAATCAAACTGCAGCTCCCCCAGCTGGTCACTCCTGGAATTGTTTGAATTCTCCAAGCCCTTTGTGAGGAGAGCTTTCACTTCTTCTTACCCCAGAGACAGGTTCAAGAACATTTCCTTCAGCTGAGCAGTTTGGTCCTGGATATCCTTGACAGTCCTCTCTAGAGCCATCTCTTACTGAAATAAACAGTAGGAGAGTAAGGAAACCTGAAAAAGGAAAAATCATCAAGATGAAATGCATGATATTTGGATGCATGCTTTCAAGGATCTCTTGGGGTAAACACAAGAGAATGTTAGAGGTTGAACTTTTGATCTTTGATTGGAGAACCTTGCACCGGTGGATGTCTTTCCGTGAGAATCAAGCTCACCATGTCAAGTGGGTCATAGCCCCTGATTCAAGTTGTTGCACTTGATCTTTGACTAGCATTTGTTTAGAGGAGAAAACCTCTTGCCCCTTGGTAGACGTCTGGTTCAACGTAACCCTGCATCAAAAGAACCCTCGAGATCCTTGAAATGGTTATTGAAAATGCTATGGTATGATATTATGATGTCATGTACATGTATGCAAAAGCAAGTGAGTGTATATACAGGTAATCATATTCACACAAAGCAAACAAGTCCTTAGGTTTAGGCTTGCATGGGGTTGTAGGTAAGTACCCTCTTGAAGTTAGTTGGCTCATCCTGTCCTACAATAGAAACCGGGTTCTAAGGAGCTCAATATCATTGGACTGTTTTCTGTGTTCATTGTTTCGGTTTAGCCACTTAACTGGCGACCAAAATATTCCAAGAAAACAACCCTCAATGAGTGTAGTATCGAGTATCTACCAACTTCGGACTGCACCAAAGTCGGTCATCTCACTACCCCTAAAAAGGCTAAGATGGTCAATTAAGGTTCTAAGAGTTCGTTAGTGCTTCACGACATCACTCAGCGGCCCCGTACTCTCCTTGATTGAACTCAAGGGTTACCGGTACTCACAAATATGTCACACTAACATAGCTTACTGCTTAAACCGTGTCGGTATACCCCGCACAGTTCCCTCACAGTTTTATTGCTATTTACCTAAAAAGGTGCCCCAAATCCGGGTGTAGGATTTACAACAAACCCAAACAAGGACCCAAAAAGTAAAGCAATCAAGGCAATCAAAGCAAGTATGTAAAGGTGATCTAAACCCTAAGGTAACCCCACTTTTAGGTCAATCCCCAGCAGAGTCGCCAGTTCTGTGATACGGTGGGAGAACTGACTTGAGTTTTTGCATTTTTGTATTCGCACTTGTTCGGTTTAGCAAGAGTCGCCACCGACTTTTTATTTTATCCTAAAGGAAAGGTTAAAAAGCACAGGGAAAACCTTTTGAGATGTTTCGAGGGTTCGGGGGGTAGATTATGAAAAGGGAAGGTATTAGCACCCTTTTCATCCATGGTTATCCATGGGCTCTTAGTTACTTGGTTTTAGATCACTTGCCTTTGACTTTCAATTGTTTGAAATTATGGTGTGTGTGTGTGTGTTTTGAAAATGTTTTTGAAGAAGATTCCTTGTCTTAGGCAAGCATTATAATGACTCGTGTTTGAGTGTTTTATAAAGGTGTGTATCTTTTCGAAAAGATGTTTCAAATGTTTTTGAGAGTTTGTTTTGAAAGTGTTTGTGGAGTGTGGTTTTGAAAAGTAGGCAAGTGTTTTTACAAGTTTGATCAAGTAACTAAGAGTCGTCTACCCCTAAATTTACTCAAAGGTTTTTTCTCATGTTTTAACCCTTTTAACAATTTTGTTCCACCATTGTATTTGGTGGACAATCTTGCGTTTAGGATGTTTGACGGGACAGGCGCAGGTCATCGTATGGACCATGAATGCAATGGTGCTAAGTGTCTTTGGCAATTTGCTTGAAGGGACTATGATCATTCAGTTTAGGCAACTTTCGAAAGCGTCATCGAGGGACTTATGATCATTTGAATTGTTTTGCCAAAGAAACTCAACGTGCAAGCATGGCCCATTTTGGAAGGCAACAAGCGGGATTACCCTAGGGGTGCAAGTGTGATTGTGTATTGATTTCATGTATTTGTCTTTTATTAGGTTATCTAGCGTTTGATTTTATGTACATACAAACCCTAGGTCTAACCATGGTATATTTGAAAGTGATAAACTGCGGGAATTTAAAGTCTACGCTATTACAAATAAGTATCCGGGAGTGGGGGTACAAATATTTACAAATGGGGATGAGACTTAAAAGGAGAGTAGTGTCCAAATAATTACAACCAAATCGAAGTGCGATCTCAAATGTAATATGTATCAAATATACAAGATAAGCAAATATAAATGTACCAATGTATTTGTGTATTGTAAATGTGTAAGTGCATGTAATTTATTTACAAGGTGAGAAATGTTATCTTAATGAGGAAATTAAGTATTTATTTATGTATTGTTATCATTTTGTATCTTTTGTTAAATATGTACAAACAAAATATTTTAAGAAAAGAAATGTTTTAAGAAATCTATCCTTTTTTAATGTATTGATGCTAGTATTTCATGTACAAAAGTTTTATAAAAAAAAATGAGATGTTTTAAGTTTAAAGAAAAATATTATTTGTATTTTAGTTAATGTATTATATACAAAAATTTAATTAAAAGAAAGGAAAATTGTCTTAAATTTAAAGAAAAATTATTATTTGAATTTTGGTTTCTATACAAAATTTGATTATGTTATATATATAAAAAAAAGTATTGTTAAGGCAAAATTAAAATCAGTATATTAAGTAAGTTATAAAAAAAAGTATAGAGTAATATTTTTTTAGTTAAAAAAAAGGGAATGGGCTTTAGAGGGTTTTGTTTGGCCCAAGCAAAAATTGATCAGAAGCATAAAAAAAAGGGGGGGTATGCATGGAATTGGAAATGGGCTTTAGGATGGAAAGGGCAAGGCCCAACCACTTGACACAAATTGTAAGGGTTTGAACTTGTTTTTCTCATTTGGGAACGGATTAGGGTTTGGCCAAAATCACAGAGGCGCGCCGTTTACACCTTTGCTTCGTCTTCGTCTTCTCCAGCCCAAAAACTGAACTACATCCTTCGCCCAAGGGCCACCTATCGCCACCTCTGCTTCCTCTTTCTCCATGGGTGAGCGTAGTAGCGCCAAGAAACGGTAAAAACATCCCTCTTTTATGCCTTAGGGTTTTCGTTAGCTCTCTTTGATTTCATGTTTTGATTAAGTGTTATTATTGTTTTTGATTGAGGTTTTGAAAGGAGAAAGAAATAATATTACCTTTGTTGGAGGAGGATGGTGGACGTGGAGGCGCTTGCAGGCGGCCAAGAGCAGAGGAACGGTGATGCTGGAAAACCTGGTATTTGGTATTTTTCCCTTTTTATGGTTTAATGATGCATGCTGAAAACCCTTACTTTATCATTTCTTTTCTTCTTGCTTGCTTGGATGCTCGCTCCTGTATGCTTATATGATGTTGATTCTGAATACGTTTTGACAGTTGCCTCTCTTCTTCTCTATTTGCCTCGCTTTTTGTATGCTGATATTGATGCTTTCCCCTGTATGTTAACCCAGTGATGACAACATTCTGAGGGTTTATGTTGCTTTACTCTGAGTTGCTTTGAATGTTTGATATGTTTGGTTGCCTCAGTTGCCTTTTCCTCTTCTACCTTTTGCTTCAGTTGCCTTGTATGCTTCGTATGCTTATTGGTATGTTGTGCCCTGTGATGATGCTACCTCTGAGGGCCTGGTTGGTTCGAAGGTTTTTGTATATTTGATGCTTTGAATCAAGTTTGGCTTGACAGTTTGTATGTGCTTCTGATTTGAGCCTGGATAAGTTTAGGCTTGAGGCATATGGCTGTTTGATTCAGGTTTGTGTTTATCAGTTGGCTTCAGAGTTTTGGCTTGCAACAGGTTAAGGCTTGAACAGTTCAGGCAGGTTTGACAGGTTTAGGTTTACAAGTTTAGGTGTTTACCAGCTTGTGGTTTGTTTTGATTGTTTGAAGTTGGGTTGAAACAGGTTTGGCCTCTTTGGCTTTTAGGCTTGCTTGGAGCTTTGGCTTGCTGTAACAGGTTTACTGGCTTTAGGTATTTAGAGACAGGTTAGGCTTTGTTGGCTTAACACTGTCTTGAAAGGGCTTGGCCTTTGACAGGTTTAGGTTTGCATCAGGTAAGGTTTTGGTAAGGTTTGGAGCTTTACTGGTTTATGCAGGTTAAGGGTTTGAGGCTTGACAGGTTGGGACTTTTTGCCAGATTGAAGCAGCTTTGAGGCAGGTTTTATGTTTGTTGTGAGGTTAACACAGGTTTTGGCCTTTTGATGCTGAAGCTTTGACACAACTTGTGACTTTTGATTTTGTGTTGGAGCTGTTAGTTTGGTGTTGATTTCTGGTTTCAGCAGGCTTTGATGTTTTGAATGTTTGCAGGCTTAGAGGTTAATGCAGGTTTAGAGGCTTTTGTGAGGTTTGGAGCTTAGGCTTTAAGCTTGTGGAGGCCGTTTACCATGTTTTTGTCTTACAGTTTATGGTATTCTCTTTTTTGTGATATCTCTGCCCCTTTTTCTACTGTGTTGATAACAGTTTGTTTTTATATATTTCTCTTCAAGCCTAAGCCTGTAAGCCTCCTTTTCTTCTTCTCTTTTCTCTCTTTCTCTTGACAATTTTTAAGAATTTTTTATTGCTTATGATGTTGTTGTACCCCAAAATTTGCCCTCCCATATTCTTCAAGATTTGCCAAGTCAAAGGTTCAAAATCTCCCCAAGGGTTGCACAGTCAAGGGCCTCCTAAACAGTCAAAAATTAGGGTTTTGGTTCTGACAAAGAAAATGAAATTTCCAAGGGTCCAATCAAGTCCCATATGCCTGTAAACATGGTCAAGCATCCTCATACCAAGTTTCAAGACTTACAGCACAAAATTGCACAGTCAAAAACCCTAATTGCCCTACAGTCAACTGCAGGGGCAAAATGGTCATTTGACAGTCAAAAGTTCAAATTTTTGGTCAACATCTCATTTTGAGGCCACAAACATCATTTGATCAATTCTTGATCATGATTCTCAAAGTTTGGCTCAAAAAGTCTCAAGATGCAAAAGTTTCCATATTTGAACAGTTGAAAAAAGGCAACTGTAACTTGACCAGGGCATAACTTCCACATGGTTTATCAGAAAAATTCCATCCAAAGCTCATTTTGAAGAGAACGACATTTCCTACAACTCCTCTTCATACTTCAAGTCCAAGAAATGCTCTCACAAAAAGTTATCAATTTCAACATTATAGGTCATTTTCAAAAGTCAACAAAAAAGGACTTTAAGTCAAAGGCCATAACTTGAGATTGGTAAATCAAAATGACATGGGACAAAAGGCATTGGTTATAGGACTTCAAGACCTTTCCAAAATGTCAAAGAACATGAGCAAAGCTTAAAAATTGAGCAAGTTATGCCTTGTGGAAGTTGGGAAATGTTTGGATATTTTGAAAAGTCAACTTTGCTTCAAATGTCTTAAAATGCTAATGGGCCTCTTTTTCTTCCAAAATCCATCATCCAAAACATGTGCACGACCATTTGGCCCAAAGGGAAGTTTTTCATCATTTTTATTTTATTTATTTGAATTTTTAATTGCTAGAAATTCATTTAATTAATTAAAATATATGAAAAATACTAAACCTAACTTTTTAAATCTTTTTGTGCATGAAATAGTCTCAAGATTTCGTGCATGATCTGATTTAGAAAGAATCCATGTGATTGGACATGATTGGAACCAAAATAGCATGAAAAAGATTGAAAACTTATGGCATGGAAATCAAATATTTTCTCATGAATTCATTGATTCTTTGGACCAAATTTCCAACCCTAATCATTCACACATATATACTAAAGCTAACCCTAGTGATCAGGACCTCCCAGCTGCGCCAGAAATCCATAACCAAATTTGAGTTTTTGACAAAAATTCCAAATACTGAAAACTGTCTTCCAGTGCGATTCGAGCCAAAATAATTATCTCATCACCTTCCTGAGACATCAAGAAACGTGTTTGAATCGTTTTCCACGTCCCTAACGCCCAGAATCGGTGAATAGAACTCAAGCTTTTTTCACTTTTTGCATAAATCGTATTTTATCATTCATGGCATGATTTTGAATTCTAATACTTGTTTTGTGTTGCTCTCATCATTCTGAAACTAACTGTGTTGTTCAATTAAGTTTTCCACACCCATACGCGATTTCATCATTGATACAGGTTAGGGTTACCAAGCTTTCAAATTGGGCGTTTCTAAATGCTGTAAAATTGGAACACCTTAATACCATGAATGGACTCAGCATGCTTGGACGATTCTAAAGCAATCCTCGCGCCTAATTTATATAATACCATGGCCTAATCGCTATTTTGAAAACAAGCATATTTTGGGGGGGGGGTTTAAAACCCCCGTTAATCTCTTTTATATTTCAGGGAAAAAAGCAAAACGGAGAAGATGATGAAGTGTAAGGCTGCAATTGGCTCTTTCAAATTTCGCGCGAAAAAAAAAGCACTAACGTTTGTTTTGTTTTATTATGTTTATTGGTTATATAATATACAAAGAAATAAAGCAGCGCGGTTGGCAGGCATGTGCATTGGTAATCTCCAGGACCTGGGTTCGAGCCCCAGGTCCCCCTTTCTATTCCATAATATTTTTCATAATGTTATCATATGCAGTGCAAGTTTCAGTGTCCACCATGCAACTTACAATCTAGCTTGCCACGCACATACCAAGATCCATCAAAGGGCCACAGTTTGAGGAACATAGTGGACATGAGTCAATGCACCCACACGCCAGCCAAGAAGTCAACCAGGCCAAAGGGTCATTGGGCTTAAACTGCTACCATTATACATCTCAATTGGGGACAGAACCCCCCAAGGTATTGTATTTCTTTTCCTTTCTTTATTTTAGTTATTTCAATTATTTCTTTTTAGTTAATTCCTTTAATTTAATTATTTTCATAAAAAATATAAAAACAATAGAAAAATCAGAAAAGACAAAAAATTTAAATATATATTATTTAACTAATATTTTTGTAAATAAATCTCACTAATCAATTAGATTTAAATTTAGGGTTAATTTTAATATATTTTCTTAATAAATTAAAAATTGGTAGAATTAGGATTTCAAGTAATTTTCCATTCTTTTTTTTCTTTTTTTATTTTCCTCACCATAATTAATTATTTAATATTATTTTTGTAAATATTTGCAATTAATCAATTATGTTTAATTTTAGGTTAAAGTTTAAAATTTTCTTAATAAATAAAAAAAACTAGAATTAGGGTTAATTAGTTAATTTCATTTAAGTCACATAAAAACCATAAATACAAAAGACTAAAAAAATAATTTCTTTTTCTTTAATTTAATTAACTTGCTAATAATTTAATTTCATTAAAAAGGGTCCAACGCCCTCGCTTCCAACTTTAATTCCAATTCGCGCATTTTTATTTTATTTCTTATAATATTAATGTAACTCTCCCAAAGCCTTGTAAACTCGGACATTTTATTTCTCGCACGTTATTTACTTTCTGTCAAATCGGGTCCTGGATTAAATTTGGCGATGTGGACCCGCGCCTTTGTAATAGTTTAGAACTTTTAATTTCTCGCAACTTTTTAACTGTTAACAAATGCATGCAAGAATGAATGATTAAATAAAAACAAACGCGTAGATCACTATGACATGAACAAGACAAAAATAAACGAATCTGACACACAAATCACACACCACCCCTAGGGTACGCCTCACTGTTGCCTTGCCTCGAAAGGTGATCGTCGAGTAGAGGATGTCTTAGTAAGTCCTCATGATCCGGGAACCTGGCATGAGGGTAGCTTCTAAGGTGTCTTCCCATTGCTCTGGTGATCACCATGTCCCGAACCCTCGAATTGACCCGAACACCTCCAAAGGTGGTGCTACCTACCTCTCAATGGTGGGATGGCACTACTTTAAAGGACATTTACACAGACGAATTCCTTAGGGTAGGTAGACGACTCTAGATACTTGCTCTAACTTCAAAAACAAATCAAAAATACTTTTCACACCGACACCTTTTCAAAAAGCTTTCGAAGGCAATTTTTCAAATACTCTTGAGGACCGATACAAGAGTCGAACTGGAATTTTCAAAGAAACTTTTTCAAACCCACTCACAATTGAAAAGCAAACACTTTTGAAAACACAAATGAGCAAGTATCTAAGAGCCCATGGATAACCATGGATAGAAAGGGTGCTAACACCTTCCCTTTCTATAAATCTACCTCCCGAACCGAGAAACTATCTCATAAGGAATTTTGCTGTGCTTTTGTCCTGTCCATGTTGGAGAAAATAAAAGACGGCGGCGACTCTTGCTTCCGCGACATTTCGCGAACCAGCGTTAAACAGTCAGTTCCAGATCCACCGATCACAGATGTCCTCTTTTCTGAAAAAGCAATTGGCCTTGAAAATGATGAATTGAAGAGTTTGCTTGCATTGTTGGTTTACTCTGCATATTCCTGCTTTCCTGCATACTTTATGTAATTCTTTGACAGCCCTTTGTACTTTGATATCTTTCCATATCCTTTTGGACAGCTTGGACAGTTTTATTCAGTTTGCCCCTTTGATTTGGTTTAGGCAATTCAGTTTGGTTTGCCTTTGGACTTCTATGCTGTTAGGAATTTTTGAGATGGGCAAATTGTTGACAATACAATATGTTTGACAAATTTGAATTTGTGCAATTATAACTTTTGTGCATTCATACTTTTTTTGCAAGCATTTTTCATCCCTCTTTGTGAACCGGGAGAAATCTCGTGATTTGCAGAGAGGGCAAACTGATTCCGGCCAGTTGCTTTTAATGATGATTCATTTTAACTGTCTGCCTTTTATTATTTCATCTGCTTTTGACCTTTTTTCCTTTTTCGTTTTGCAGATAAAAATCAATGGAGAGGAGTAGCAGTAGAAGATGAAGATTTGAAGACTTAGGAAATTTAGGACATAGTTTTATTTCAATTTTAATTGTTTGTAATAATATTAATAAATAACTGTAAATAAATTTAACAGTATTTAAATAATACCTGTAACAAACAATTCAAAGTGAATAAACATCCTTTTTATCAGTTAATTCCTCTTTCAATTCAATTTTTTATTTTAATTATTTGAGTTTCTTAAATTAAAACAATTGGAAATAATCCAATTATTCTGACTCAGAAAAAGAAATAATTAATAAACGTCCGGCGTTCTGAATTAAACATAGCAATGCACAGTCAAATCAAACAAACATCCCTATTCTTTTGCCTTCACTGATCATACCAAACACTGCAAACTCAATCCAAATGCTTCATTCCAAATCTCAGAGTAAACTGAAAAGAACTGTAAAAATTAATCCTTTCTGAGAATGCGCGCACAAAAACCCTAATTTTTGATTAAATGTCAGAGAAGCGTCCGCCTGATCAAAACCTGAGCCAACTCAACCAAACCTTAGCAATCTGCCTGAACTGCTTTAAAATTAATGAAAACCCTAATTTTGTCTGACTGATAAGAAAAGTTTGTTTGACTGATTCTTATGCCAATCTAAAAAAATCAGGAAAAGCCCGAAGCTGTGATTTCTTGTGGAAAAATACGAGGGCAAATTTTGGGGTACAACACATAGGTTTTGACTTAATGGGCTTTTACTTTGAGAGATAATGACCGTCTGTTCTTAATGATTATGTGGAACCATCACCATCTTTTGGTTTGGAAGGACGTCTTCGATGCCATTCATTGTGTACGAAGCAGAAGATTGCGACTGAATGCGCGTCTAAATTAACTGAGAAACTATCCTGCCCCAGGTTATGATTAAGGGTTTTAATTCACGTGAAAAGAAAACCTCCTACTTCTTAGGCTCAAAGGGGTTGACTAGGGATTATCTTTCTTATAACTCCACTTTTTGGGATTTGAAACAACGCTTGTACATCGTCAGCGGGGTCTGTTCAAAAGCATATTGTAGAGATTGTGGTATCATTTTCGTCATCCTCCATCTAAAGGCTTAGAGCTTTTAATCAAGAGTTGAATATCACAAAAAAGGAAGTAAAAACATAGTTTGAATATAATGAATACAGGTGAAATAATTCAAGATAAAATATATGCGATGCATTAAGGGGAAAACCAAAGTTTGGCATGACAGTAATTGTTTGAACAACAAATGAAATTACAAATGAATAATAAAAAGTGAACTGGACGTTCTCAATGATTTGGCCAAGGAGCGGTGATCACTTTGTGAGTCTCTGGAGGGTCGAATTCAATCTCTTTGGCGCTAATCATATCCTGAATTTTGTTCTTCAGAGCCCAGCAGCCATTTGTATCATGTCCAGGACTATCAGAATGGTATGTACACCTTTCGTCGGGGTGGTAACTAGGAGCAGAAGTATTGGGATTTCGTAGAGGAGCCTTTAACGTAATCAATCCTGCTTTTAACATGTGTTGTAATGCTTAAGCTAGTGACATGTTGATTCTGGTGAATTGTCTCTTAGGTATGACCTCTTTATGCTGGTTCCCCTGTTGGTGTCGTTGCATAGGCGTAGAATTAGAGACCAGTATTGCCCCTACAAATTGATTGTGGTCGTCGGCCTTATTGCGACCCTTCTGGCCATACACAACATTGGCTTCCCTCTTACCAGCAAGTGGCTTCTTCTCAGCATTAGAAGATGCATCCATCGGGATCTTCCCACTCTTGATACCACTTTCAATCCTTTCTCCAGTCAGAACCATCTCTGTGAACCTGGATGAGGAACTCCCACTCAACAGATTAAAGAATGGGCCAGTCATAATGCCCATGAACATGTCTACCATTTCCCTATCATTCAGAGGAGGTTGTACCCTGCCAGCTAGATCCCTTTATTTTTGTGCATATTCCTTGAACCCTTCTCTTGAGCTCATGTACATATTCCGCAGTTGCACTCGAGTTGGTGTCAGGTCAGCATTGTATTGGTACTGCTTGTAGAAAGAAACAATCAAGTCTTCCCAGGTATGGATTCCAGTTCCTTCTAACTGATTAGAACCAATCCAGTTGAGTGCCAGCCAAACATTCTTGGAAGAAATGGACCCATAACTTCTGGTTAGTATTGTCAGGCTTGATCTTTCTGACATATGACCTCAAGTAAAGCTTAGGACAGGAAACACCGTCATATTTTGCAAAGATATGGACCTTGAACTTAAGTGGGATGACCACCCTTGGAACCAAACCTAATTATTCAAAATCCAGACCGGGCACCCTTTGGATCTCCATGGTATTGAGTCGATCCTCCAGTCATTTATATTTATTGTTAGCATGAGGGTATTGCTCCTCAGAATAGTCAAGTTCATCTTCTTCAGACGCTGGATTGTTGTTTCTTTCCTCTGATTCCTTGTCATCTTTCTCTTGGTTATCCCCTATCTTTGATGGGGTTGCGAAATCTAGAGCTCGGTTAGCTGGTCATCTTCTTCCCACACTCAAAACACGAACTGGTTTCTTTGCCTTCTTAGCCTTCTTTTTAATGATCAGTGCTTTCAGGTCTTCTTTCCCCTGGGTCAGAGTCAGGAACATTTGTTGGAACTGGGAATTTTGAGCCTGAAGGTCTTTGATTGTTTGTTCAAGAGCCATTTCTTCTTGATGAAATAAACAATGAAGGGATAAGAAGCTTGTACTGGAAGATCTGTTATGAAATGACATGCATGCAATGTTTTCAAGGATCTCGCAGGGTAAACAAGAAAATGTCAAAAGTTGAAATTTGCAGCTTTGATTGAAGAACTTCGTATTGTTGAGTGTCCTTCTACGAGAGTCAAGCTCACCATATCGAGTGGGTCATAACCTCTGACTCAAGTTGTCATGTTTTGATCTTTTGACGGCATTAGTTCGGGAAAATAAATCCCCTTTCCCCTTGCTAGATGTCTACTTTATCATAACCAACATCACAAGCCCTTGAGATCCTTGAAATGGTTAAGGAAATGCTATGGCATGATGTTATGGTGTGTATGCTATACATCAAGAAAAAATGCAGGGTGATGAAGACAAGTTTGTCTTGCAAGAAAACCAGTTTATTGGATAATGACTGTAACCAAATCCTACAAGGAAATCATATTGTTAGATAATAAAACCCTGCAAGTAGTTCAAGTTGAAAGCAAACAAGTCACACAAGCACCCTTAAGTTTAGGCTTGCATGGGGCTTGTAGGTAAGTACCCTCTTGAAGTTTAGTTGGCTCAACCTGTCCTATAAATAGTAACCGGGTTTTAAGGGATCTCAATATAACCGATCTTTCTTTATCGAGCATTATTTCATCTTAGCAATCTTGTCTTGCGGCCGAAACATCCCGAAAGTCTGATCTTAATGAGTGTAGTATCGAGTATCAACCGATTCCCAGCTTTACACTGAGGTCAGCTATCTCACTACTTTCTAATGGCCAAGTTTGTTCAACTAAGGTTCTAAGGTCTGTTAATGCTTCATGACACCACGCGGCGGCCCTGTATTCTCCTTGATTCAACATAAGGAATACCAGTACCAACCAAAGTGTCACACCAACACAACTATCGCTTCAACCATATCGGACTACACCGTACAGTCTCCATGATCTATTGTTGTTTACCTAAAAATATGCCCCAGATCTGGGTGTAGAATCTATAGTAACAACCCCAATAACCCTCCAAGGATAAAGCATACAAAGCACACAATTTAAAGCAGTTAAATAATGAACTAACTCTAAGGTAACCCCACTTTTTAACGATTCCCCAGCAGAGTCGCCAGTTCTGTGATACGGTGGCAAAATCGACTGTTTAATACTGGTTTTCATTTTGTATTTGCAAATGTTGCGGTAAGCAAGAGTCGCCACTGACTTTTATTTTATCCAACAAAGGAAAGATTGAAAAGAACAGAAAAATACCTTTTTCGAGATTTTCTGAGTAAGGGGAGTAGATAATGGAAAGGGAAGGTGTTAGCACCCTTTCCATTCGTGGTTTTCCACGGGCTCTTAGAGGTTTGCTCATTTTGAAATACCTTTGTGCTTTGTGTTTGAAAATATTTTGAAAACGCCTTAGTACGGAAAACTTTATAATGTTCCTCGGGATAGTGGAGAAAGTATACAAAGTGTTTTGAAATGTCTTTTGAAAAGTAGTATTTGTGTGTAAGTGAAAAAATAGTTTGAGCAAACTTCTAACAGCTATCTACTTTTATACTAAAAAAGGGTCGTTCTTTTCCTCCTATCCTTTAGACAGTGATATCCTACTATTAGTGAGTAGGTAGCCATATTGTTGGATGTATTAGGGACATACGAAAGGAAGTTTATAGTCACAAAGGCAACTTGTGGAGACGCTTTAGCAATTTTCTTTAGGGACTAGATCATTTACCGAAAAGGCAACTGTAGGGTCATCAGGGGACTATGATCTTTTGATTTATGGGTCTTTGCTAAAACGTTCCTGCGTCATGACTGTTTCATTTCTTAAAGGCAACCAAAGTGGGGTACCCTCGAGGTGCTCGTGTGCAATTGTGTTTGATTCAGTTATTTTTGTCTTTTTGTTAAGTTTGCTAAAGTTTGATTATTAGTCTTTCCATACATGCCTAGTTACTAACAGTTAAAATGTAAAGAAAATATAGTGCGGAAAGCATAAATCTAGACTATTACATGGCTTTCGGGGAGGGGGATTTACACTGTACAAAATGGGGTAAAAAAAAGGAAAACTGTAAAAAGCCATATTCAATCTATTACAAGCCAGGATACAGTTACATTATCATAAAAATGCGAAAGTAAAATAAATGCACGCAAGATAAAACAATACGTCTAAGAACCTAAGAAAATTTCTAAGTAAAGAAAAGTCTATTTTTGTTTTTAGATTTTGTTAAAGAAAAATTAATTCTAAATTTAATTAAGAAAAATAAATATTTAAATAGAAAATTATTCTAGTTTATAAAAGAAAAACTAATCCTAATATATTTTTTTTTAAATTTTTTTTATTATGAAAAGAAAATGATTAAATTAAAATCTAAGTTCTAATTCATTTTAAATGAAGAAAAAGTTGAAATTTAATTAATTAATTAATTAAAGAAATTAATCATTTAATTAAAAAAAATCTAAGCCTAATAGTTTTTGTGAGTTTTTTACTATTATGTTAATTAAATAAAGGAAAACAAAATAAATAGAAAAATACAAATAAAACAAAAATGCCCAAATGGGCTGGCATGCTAAAAGAAAATAAGGGGGTGTGAGTCTTTCGATTCAAGGGGAATGATGTGAGCAACCTTCAATTGGATTTTCCTGGCCTCCTTCGATTGTGCTGGGAAGTAGTATGAGGATCCTTCGTTTGGACTCTTTTCTGCCTCCTTCGATTGAGGTTTGGAAGTCAGCATGAGGGTCATTCATTTATCCCTTCTGGTTCATTCATTTGGACTGTAAAGGGACGTGGACCTGGAAAACAACATGAAGGTGCCTCTTTCGTTTGGGGCAGGAAGACAATGAGGGGATAATCCTAAGGCTTCATTTCACACTAATCCTTTTCTTTTCGTTTTAGTCTGTATAAGGGTTAGTTCTAATATGTATATTTAGACAAGAAAAAACATGCAATCGAACAGGACATAAATAAACAACGAATAGATGTTATGTACATGCCATGCTGAAACGAAAGGTGCAAGGTCAAGGGGACTTACCTTGCTGGAAAATTGAACTTGTGTGAGGACTAGAGTTGTTTGGATACTCTTGGATTCGAAAGGAGAAAGGCAAGTGTGGTGTGATCTTGTTGAGTTTTGAGAGTTTTTTGATGTGCTTCTCCCTTTTGTCTAATCCTTCGGTGTAAGTGGCCGTCAGTTTTAGTTTGCAAGCATGCTGCTTATATAGTGTATAAGGGAGGGGACAAGAAGACAATATTTTAAACTGCCATAAACAAATTTTTTCAAGACCGTGAATGAAGTTTTGTAACTGTGACCAAAAACATGGGATCTTGTCCTCTTTTGAAATTTGAATGTATGTGGATATTTTGGCTCCTTCGAATGCCTTCAGTTTTCATCCTTCGATTGGACCTCAAGTTTCCTTTTTCGAATAGACCTCATGTTGCCTTTTTTTTTAACGGGCCTTATGTTGTCTTTTTTCGAATGGACCTCATGTTGTCTCTGTTTGAATGGACCTCATGTTGTCTCTTTTCGACTGGGTCCCTTGTGTAGCCTTCGAATGGGCCTTCTTCATGCTCCTTCGAATGGCGCTGATTCATCTCCTTCGATGGCCAGCAATATATGTCCTTCTAATGGACTTTTGGAATTCCATAGTATAGAAATTGGGTTGTCAAAACTTAGCATGAGGGAAGTTCCTGCCTTGTACAGGCAAGCATGTAGTAGGTGTTTGCCTTATAGGAATGAAGAAAATTCCTGCCTTGTGCAGGCAGGCATGCAAGTCATTTGTCCCAATGGTGGCCTGTGTGAAAGAAACCAAAGGTTCTTAAAACGAAGGAGGCCCAGAGATGCTCCAAACGAAAGAAGCCAGAGGTGCTTCAAATGAAGGAAGCCAAAAGGAGCTCCCCGTCTTTCTGAATTAAAGGGAGCCACTTCAAAGGAAAACAAATCTCAATCGAATACTTGCGGACCAAAGCTTGATCGAAGGGTGTTAAACGCCCAATTGAAGACTAGTAAGTCAAGCTTGTATCAAACGTTTTTAAGGGCTCAGTCGAAACTTGTTGTTATGCCAATCGAAGGGTACCGTTTAACTGTCAATCGAAGGACATTGTTGAACTGCCAATCGAAAGGCACTTTGCTAATATTCAAAAATTTCCTCTTTCTTTAACCAAGTATTTGTAACCACCATGTGAGGGGAAAATCTTGGGAAAATATGGGAGGACAAATTTTAGGGTACAACACTAACTATTTCCATTTTTTAATTTTTAAAATCACAAATATTATGTTTTTTATTATTATTTTCGTTTTCTATTTTAAGGGTATTTTACAATTATTTTTTATTTTTTTAAATCTTTGATTTTATACACTTAATAGTCAAAGTGTTAAAAAATAATTGAAATCTTTCAAAACCAATTTTTATTAATCACCAAATCAATTACAATATTAGGAAAAAATCACAAAAATGTCTATGTTCATAATCTTATCTTTCAAATTTCAGTCAAATCATAATTGGTATAAATCTTCCAAAAAAACATTTTTTTTTAAATTATAACATTATTATTTTCGTATTTTTTATTAATAAATTTTCAAAAATATATTTTTTCACTTTTTTCAATTTTTTATTAAAAAATAATCAAAAATCATATAAAATATAAAAAAAATAAAATCACATGATTTGTCAATTTCTTATTGGTCACATGTTGACAAAACTGATTTCTCATTGGTCAGAGTTTGTAGACTTGCTGACCAAGATAGAATCTACAAAATTTGAACTATTTATGTTGGATTTTTTTTTTTGGTATTTATAACCTAATTTCTAATTCTATAAATTGGGCTCTCTTCACCATAATTTGTCATCAACAATTACATTAATAATTTTCTATCTCTCTCTCTTACAAACATTTTTTCTACGCAACTCTTTTGGTTAATTTTAGGGTTTTAAACAGAACACCTAAATTTTTTCCATCAATAATCATTTGGAGAATCAACAATTGTCAACAATATTTGGGTCGTTGTCTTGAACAGACAATGCCCTAAGAATAAGCACTCACTTTTCCCTCAGTTTGTAAGTTATTTTTAATTTTTGTTTTTGTTTGTTCTTTTTACATTATTATTATAAAACTAAATTATATTTATTTAATTGCTTACCTTATAGAAGTTAATTAGATTCGTTTAGAAATATATTGGACTTCAAACCCATTTCTACTCAGACCCCAGAAATTACTATCAAACTAATTATACACCACTCTCTACGTAATTGGAAAAGTTCAATTTCTGAACTTGGACCCTTATTATTTATACCCCATATTTTTGCTACTCAATAATAATTCGTACCCCCTAGCTAATTGGGCTCTGATGTATATTTGAGCCTAAATAAATACACCACTCAATTTCGCTTTTACACCCCCTGAGTCTAAGTTAATTAATTTTAATTATATTATTTTCTTATTCTCTTTATTTTATTTTTGTCACATAATCACTTTTTTTCGCATAATTTGCATTAAAATATTTTTCTTGTATAAAAACTATTAATAAATTATTATTGGATTTTTTTATTAAAAATATTTAGTATTTTTTAATAATTAGAAAAAATAGTTATTTATTAATTAAATGTTTTCTAAAACACTAACCCTATTTTTCTAATTGCAATAAATATTTTTCTCATTCCAATTTATTTTTTTATATATTGCATGACATATTCTAAGATAGCTAACCAATCAAATACTAATATTTTTCTACTAACCTAAAAAATCAAGATATTTTCAAAAAGGATTGTGAATCTATTTTATATTAATTGTAAACTGCGTCTAGGATTCCGCTATTTTTAACTCAGACTTGGTTCAAGGATTAATTCAAAATATTTTCACAATCCATAAAAAAACTAACCATGCACTTTGAACTACGAATTGAGACTCTGATTCCACATAAGAGGATATGTAGGTATGCGGCTTAAAAACTAAGGCAAGTTCCTTTAATTAAAATATTAAAACCATATCCTATCCTTTTAACCTAAATCCTAGGACTTCCTTCAGAACAAGGTAGATGAAGGGTGCCTAACACATTCCCTTCGTCTAAAGTGAATCAAGAACTTAGAATCTCTTAATCAATTAAGTTTATCTATTAAAATCCCTTTCCTAGAATAAAAATTAATAGTGGCGACTCGTTATTTTTTTAGCGGTACAGTTGGCGATTCTGCTGGGGACTCAATCCTAGGGTTTAAAAGCTTCTCTCTTTTTAGGTTTAGGGTTTTGCTAGGGTTTTTGGTGTTTTCCTTTTTTTTTGTTTTATTTCTATTTATTTATTCTGTTTATTTATTTATGGTTATATTATCTTTATTATTTATCATTATTTATTTGTTGGTGGGGTTTTTTAATTCAAAAAATTCAAAACCTTAGAAAGAAGGTTCGTCTATTGGCCAAGGGGATATATCATTCTTATAAGTTTTTGTGACGACTTTATCTTGAGTCGGTGGAATTCCAAAAAAGGCATATATCTCAAGAGGTATCCTCTTGGGGGATAAAACTTTAGAATGAAACCTATGACTCTTTGTATAACCCTAAACCAAAATCTCATGGTGAGACCTTGTACGACCTTAGAGACAAAAATTTCGGTCTACAATGGGGCTCCGCTTAAGGGAGGCCTTTGTACCTTTCCCTCTAGTGTTATCCATGCTACCCTTAAGGAAGTCATCTTATGGGGAGGTTAAAATATCAGTAGTCTAAAACTAGGAACCTACGTACTAAAGAAACTATTGTCATCCCATCCTTCATAGGAAGCCTTCCCGCGAGGGACATTCTATTGTAATTTTAAACCTACATGAGGTTACCTCCTTTCATTATTATACCCTAAAATCATAGGGGTATTATTTGGTTTTGCTCGTAGGATTTTCTATTTAGGCATAATCCCTAGCCTGTAGGGATCCCCTTTTGTCTGTCATTATCTTTAGAACCTTTATAGGATCTTGTTCCCCATATAGAACTTTCCAACAAAGGACATCCTTGTTGATGCACGTCACGTAGCTTGTATCAGACCATGGGATTTGTTGACCGTTGACCGGTCACCATGTGCTCTCTTCCATGATATTCCCTCAAGTCTAATCTTCGTCTCAACTATCCATTGGCCTATCACAATTCCTAGCCTGTGGGAATTCCCGTTCCTCTGTTACAATCCCTAGCTTGTAGGGATTCCTCTTCGTCTTTCATTATCCATAATCCTTAAGGATTTCCTGTCTGTCTCAATCTATGAGTCATTATAGGGTATCCTCATTTCCATGTCTATCATTAATTCCGTATAGGGTACCCTTATGTTTACCTTCATATTACGTCCACATCGCATCGCATATCCACGAATCTTTTTTTGCATACCCTTAAAGCCAAAAATATTTTTACATACCATACATTCATACACACATATTTCCATCTTCGCCCTTGTCCAACTATCTCCAGCTAACAGATTTCCCAATACTCAAAAAACAAATTCCAAACATACTCCAAGAAAGCTTGACGAAACTCAAGAAATTCATAAGTTGTTAAAGGATAAAGTCAACCGGTGAGCTTGGTCCTATAAATCTTGTTAAGGAGAGAAGGCAACCATTTGTCATACAAGTCAAAAGCCTACATTGCCTCAAATATAACTATCATTGGTGAATCATCCATATCAAGAGTAACTGCCATATCGGCAGAATATGTATGCCCAAGAAACATCAAGGGTCACCCCCATGCTCTGACAAGTCCAAGAATATCCAGAAGCTCTCCTAAAGTCAAGAAGATCAACAAAGAATCTCTTCCATATGATCATTAGACTTTATCAATTTCAAATTGTAATTTATATGTTGCTAAGTTGTATTTGGTGTAAATTTGTATCTTTTGACTAGTGATTCAAATAAATAATTTATAGAGCATGAAAGCTTCTAAGAAATTCTTTGTTTTGATGATAACAACCATATATTTTATGAGTAACAATTTTAGTGCTACTAATGATTTTATTGAGTGTGTAGATCTAATAACAAGAAACATTCTATCTAAGAGCTTGTGCAAATGTAACTCAGAAAGCTTCTACAACTGAAGTTGTCTCTCAAGATAAGTTTCTTCCTATACATATGAAGACATGAGCGTCCATCAGAAAGATTCTAAGTGCTTGCGCAAATATAACTCAGAAAGCTAAAGATACAAGAATCAAAAAGCTTCTACAACTGAAGCTGTCTCCCAAGATAAGCTGCTGCCTATACATCTGAAGATATGATCGTCCATCAGAAAGATTCTAAGAGCTTACTCAATTATAACTCAGAAAGCTGAAGATGCAAGAATCAGAAAGCTTCTATAACTGAAGTTATCCTTCAGATAAGTTGATGCCTAAAGCTCTGAAAACAAAACGTGTTCCTAAAGCTCAATCTAGTGTTTCTGTGCTACATCAATTCAGTAGTTTCGTAACTACTCATCAGAAAGACAAGAAAAGCAATAAGTCTCAAACTCAACACTTCAGAAATAGAAACAACATCTTCTGGAGAAATAAAGCTCTATAGAAACAAGCTAAAAAAAGACCAAAAAAGTCCAAATACATCTTCAGTAGTGATCCAATCAAAACTGACAAATGATCACAGTTTTCGAGGAAAACAATGATAGTAATTCTCAGTTAGATCTGGGATTAATAAAAAGAAGAAATAACGTCTCCTACATAATAATCATTACAAAAGGTAGATTTTCATTTAAAACATATCAAATTACAAAATACACATTACAACATATTATGTGCTCCAACAATACTATTCTCTCAAGCCTATATAAAACAACTTTGTATACGTGTGGAGATATGGCTATGTGGTGTGTGGCTTAACAACACCAAGAATTTCATAAGCAAAAAGTAATATCACTTTGAAATGCAATATTTACACTGAGTTGTTGCTCTATAGTGTAATATTTCATTAAGCATATTAAAGTGTTAATAACTTACTAAAAAGCAACATGTTCATCACAACTTAGTTCCAAAAAGGTTGTCAATCTTACAAGAAAAACATCACAACAACAGAAAGAATGAAGGATCAACGAGAATAAGAAACATGAGTCGATACTCGTGTCTTGGTTATTAAAGAAAAGAAACTAAAGAGCTCAACAAGTATCATTCAAAATATAAATCAAAACTCATCTTAAGAGAAACCAGAAAAGAAGAAAGAAGCTATTTTGTTTAGTTTTATTAATAAAGAATATGAAGATAAGAAGACTACAAGATGTTTTGAACTTAATCTCCATAACAATCAATCTTGTAGAAACATACAAAGTACAAGAATTGTTGCTCTAATTTGGTTATGCTTTAGAAACCTTCATGTAATTTGTTTTAGACAAGGAGTTGTTGCTCAAAAGCTTGTCAAAAAAATAGTGCAACTCCAAGTTGTAAATTATTTTTTGGTTAAGTGAAAAAATTCAAGATCTGGAACATTCTTTCTTCCAAGAGAAAGATTTTTTTAATCAATTCTCTAGATAATGTGAACTCGTAAGTTCTCTTGAGGATGATCCAAATATTTTACGAATGATATATGTGATGATAACTTTTCATTCAAGAAACTATGTTCAATGTTTTGCTATTTCTGTTATGGTCTGTCACCTCTAAATGTTAATTCACTCAAATTCCTTATTTAGAACATGTATGGTGCTCTATCCTTATAAAGACTGATTCACACCATTCTGTTTTCCTTGAAACTCTTGTCCTGTGTCTGTGATCTTTGTCATTCGTGCAGATTAGTACAACCTCCCTCACTCTTATATATATATATATATATATATATATATATATATATATATATATATATATATATATATATATATATATATATATATATATATATATATATATATATATATATATATATATATATATATATATATATATATATATATATATATATATATATATATATAAACAATAATTTATCATATTTATCTTATCCTCTCATAAACCAAATTCCTATCAAGATTCTTCCTCTCATCTGATTTATCATGCCTCAGCCAACCTTTCTTGGAAATGAAGACCTTCTTGAAATCACCATAAAAAATTGAAATTTCCTCTCTTGAAAGTAGCATTGCTTCCAGCATCTCAGATGTGTTCTATTCTAAACAATGGACAAGATACTTTAGTGTGCTGAAGAAATCTGTTTACGTGAATCTTTGGAAGAATGCCTATATTGACTATGAAAATGGTTCCATTTACCCCTATATCTTTGAAATTCCCATCACTCGTTACTCCCTTCTAATCACTCTTGCCACTGGATGTGAGAATGTAGGTGTCACAGTTGACTATGTCAAGTCTAGGTTTATGTTGTCATATAAATTTGATTCTCTTCATGACATGTCATCAAGATATGAGCCTATCAATCCTCAAAATCTACTACCATTCCCAAAGCTTAGTTCAAGCTTGTGTTTTCCAACTTTCTTCCCAGAGGGGATAATCAAGAACTTTTGAGGTATGATGACCAAGAACTCATCTATCTTCTGATGAATAATAATCGTGTAAGCTTGCCACAGTCAATCATTTTTCTTTGGAAATCTATTTCTTTGTCTAGGAATCACATAAAGTCTCATATTCCTTATGGACAAGTTTTGTTTGAGATTATTTTCCAAGAGGGAATAGTGGACATGTCGAAAGAAATGATAGCAGAAAGTGGTCCACAAAGTTGTCCTAAGGATCAATTGTTAAAACCTAAGTGTGAGATTTTCATTAGTTAGGAAAATCAAAATTATGTCTTCAAAAGTATGATTTTTTTTATTGCTTGATCATGTCATATGTTTAGTTCATCACTTATAAACATGTATATGTTAAATTGTCTTAATTAATGAAGTCTTAATTAATTGGGCTTTTATTTCAAATGAGTAACATAGCACAACTGGTAAAGAATAAAGCTTACAAGTATGAGGTTATGAGTTTGAATATCTTGTGTTGGACTTTTAATATTTTTTTCCTATTTTTTGATTACTAACTATTTCCATTTTTTTTAATTTTTAAAAACACAAAAAATAATGTTTTTTTGTTATTTTATTATTATTTTCATTTTCTATTTTAAAGGTATTTTAAAATTATTTTTTCTTATTTTTTTAAACCTTTGATTTTATACACTTAGTAGTAAGGTGATAAAAATAATTAAAATCTTTCAAAATCACTTTTTATTAATCACCAAATCAATCACAATATTGAGAAAAAATCACAAAAGTGTCTAGGTTCATAATCTTGTTCTCCAAGTTTCAATCAAGTCTCAATTGGTATAAATAATCACTTTTTTATTAAATTATTATTTTCGTATTTTTTAATTAATAAATTTTCAAAAATATTTTTTATTCATTTTTTTTAAAAATTTTTAATTAAAAAATAACTAAAAAATCATATAAAATATAAAAACAACAAAATCACATGATTTGTCACTTTCTGATTGGTCACATGTTGACAAAACTGATTTCTTATTGGTCAGAGTTTGTAGACTTGCTAACCAAAATAGGATGTACAAAACTTGGGCTTCTTATGTTGGATAATTTCCTTTTTGGTGTTTTTAACCTAATTTCTAATTCTATAAATTAGACTCTCTTCACCATAATTTGTCATCAACCATTACATCAATAATTTTCTATCTCTCTCTCACAAATATTCTTTCTACGCAACCCTTTTGATTAATTTTAGGATTTCGAACATAACACCTAAATTTTTTCCATCAAAATCATTTCGAGAATCAACAATTATTTGGAGAATCGACAATTGTCAACAATATTTGGATTGTTGTCTTGAACAGACAATAGCCTAAGAACAAACACCCACTTTTCTCTCACTTTGTAAGTTATTTTGAATTTTAGTTTTTGTTTGTTATTTTTACATTATTATTATAGAACTTAATTATATTTATTTAATTGCTTACCTTGTAGAAGTAAATTATATTCATTTAGAAATAAATTGGACCTCAAACCCATTTCTACTCAGACCCCAGAAATTACTATCAAACTAATTATACACACCTTCCTACGCAATTGGGTCAAGTTCAATTTCTGAACGTGGACCCTTATTATTTACATCCCATGTTTTTGCTACTCAACAATAATTCGTACCCCCTAACTAATTAGGCTCAGATGTACATTTGAGCCTAAATAAATACACCATCCAATTCAACTTTTACACCCCCTGAGCCTAAGTTAATTAATTTTAATTATGTTATTTTCTTATTCTTTATTTTATTTTTGTCATCTAATCATTTTTTTAGCATAATTTTCATTAAAATATTTTTCTTGCATAAAAACTATTAATAAATGATTATTGGATTTTTTATTAAAAATATTTAGTATATTTTTAATAATTAAAAATAGTTATTTATTAATTAAATATTTTCTAAAACACTAACTCTATTTTTCTAATTGCATTAAATCTTTTTCTCATTCCAATTTATTTTTTACATATTGCATGATATATTCTAAGACAACTAACCAATCAAATACTAATATTTTTCTACTAACCTAAAAAATCAAGATATTTTCAAAAATGATTGTGAATCTATTTTATATTAACTGCAAACTGCGTCTACGATTCCGCTATTTTCAATCCAGACTTGGTTCAAGGATTAATTTAAAATATTTCCACAATCCATAAAAAAAAACTAACCAAACACTTCGAACTACGAATCGAGACTGATTCGTCATAAGAGGATACGTAAACACGCGTCTTAAAAACCAAGACAAGTTCTCCTAATTAAAAAATTAAAACTCTATCCTACCCTTTTAACCTAAACCATAAGACTTCCTTGAGAACAAGGTAGATGATGGATGCCTAACACCTTACCTTCATCTAAAGTGAATCAAAAACTTAGAATCTCTAAATTAATTAGGGTTATCTATTAGATTCTCTTCTCTAAAATAAAAATTAATAGTGACCACTCATTATTTTTTTGCTGGTTATTACAAGAAGGTCTGTAGCGGCGTGAAAAATCACAGAGATAATGGAGTCTGCTTGAGAGCACGAACTTACGATTAATAAATTTTTGTACTGATGCATTTTGCTTAATTCATTTCAGATCATACCATCATTTAAGTTTTATTTTTAAAATTTAGTTAAAAAATATATCTTGATATAATACACATGATTAATCCAATGGATGAAGATGAACTAAAATCACCCTGACTTTCTCGCGTTAAAGTCAGGGGATCCATATCCGAAATTTAAGGTTAGATAATCAATTTGCACTCTCTTACAATACATTTAACATCATCAGCAAAATTAGATTTTATCTCAAAGTCAAACAAAATCTTGGAACATCACACTTTTTATAAGTTAACTAAAATATTAAAACATTGAATAATAAAAAGAAAGTATAAATAATAAAAAAACAACAAATATATGAGTATTTTAACCCATCCTCTTTCAGAGATGACTAAGTAAATGTTGTGAGATCCATGTTTTGTTTCAAGGTCAAACAAAAATACATTAGAACATTGCTCTTTTTTAAAGCGTTATTACGTAATGATGATGCTTTTGGATAATAAAATGAAAGTATAATTAATAAAAGAAATAAAATATATGAATATTTTAACTCCACCCTCTTTCAAATGTGACTAAGTAAATATGCTGAGATTCATATTTTGTTTTACCTTAATGTAGTTAACTTCTTAAATGCTATTTATTTTATTTTAAGTATCGTTTGGAGATATATATATATATATATATATATATATATATATATATATATATATATATATATATATATATATATATATATATATATATATATATATATATAAAAGCAAAGGAATGACACGAAATCAATATTAAAAATAAATAATAATTCAAATGCATTTAATAAATTATTGAAAGTTGATTGAAAATTTCAGCTTATTAAATAAATATTTCTGGAGGTAAAATAAGCTGTTTTGAAGCGGTAACCAGTTATAGCAAATGACGTAACTGATTACAATATAATGTTTTTTCTCTATTATTTTAGATGTGGTAATCGATTACACAATTTGGTGTAACCAGTTATTAACCTGAGTTTTTGAATTTTTAACTTATTTGCTTGTATAAATTTGCTTTATGTGTACAAATTAATGATAATTTCTCTTCTCACTCTCAATTACTCTCTCTCACTCTAATTCTTTTATTTTCTCAATTTATCTTCTCCACAAGCACAAAATCTTCGTTGATCCAATTGAATGTTCTAACATTTGACATAAAGAGCTCTAGTTCTGATCCATAATCCGTTGTGGAAAGATGGCTATCGTCTCCAACGACCGAGTCCCCACTAATCTTTCAACCCTTGATTCGAAAAATTATGATAAATGGTACAAAAAAATGAAAGTTTTGTTTAGATATCAAGATGTTCTTGAAGTGGTCAATAATTGAGTTACTCCCCTTGTTTGCAGGAGCAATAAAGGCACAAAAGGCCGCACACAAGGAAGAAAAGAAGAAAGACTACAAGACGTTGTTTTTTATCCATTTTTACGTCCATAATGACAACTTCGAAAAAATCGGTGATTGCGATTTGGCAACACAAGCACGGGAGATCTCGAAGAAGGCTTATGATGGGGCTGATAAAGCAAAGGTGGTGAAGTTACAAATCCACAAGCGATAATTTGAATTGGTTCAAATGGAGGGGAAGGAGATAATCAACGACTATGTAGCGTGCATTACGCGTTTGGTGAATCAAATCAAGTCTTATGGAGAAATTGTTTCTGAGCAGAATGATGTATCAAAAATCTTATTCTTTGACACTAAGATTTGACAACATCATAGTGGCAATTGAAGAGTCGAAGAATCTTCCGACGTTGATCAGAGAAGAGCTTCAAAGCTCTCTTGAGACTCATGAACAAATGATGAGTGAAAGGAATAACAATAAGGCAAAGGTGGAGATAGCTTTGCAAGCTCATTTCAATGAGAAGAACAAGAACTCGAAAGGAAAATGGCCCATGAAGAGTAAAGAGAATTTTTAAATTTTTGGTGGTGGAGAATCACAAAATTCGAAAAATTTGACTTATGAAAGGGGTGAGAGCAGTTGCAATAAATGTGGTGGTCAAAGCAACTTTAGATGTGAAAGAGGAATGGTTGACAAGAGTAAGATGCAATGCTATAATTGTCAAAAGTTTTGTCATTTTGCAAAAGATTGCAATGTGAACAATAAGGAATCTCAAGGAGATGAAGCCAAGGTTGTAAGACAAGGGGTGGATGATGATAACATGCTCTTAGTGATGCTCACAAAAGGTGATTGCAGCAGTAACAAGTTGCTGGACAACAACTGCAGTAGCAGAAAATTGTTGAATGACATATGTAGCAGTTTCGAGAACACTGCAGAAACACGTCTGGAAGAAAAAGTTATGTTGACTGTGAGAGATGGGGTTCAATGCAATGAGGAGTAGTACTTGGACTCCGGTTGTTCAACGCGTATTGTAACACCCCAATTTCTATTATTTGATTTATTTAAATTTGGGAAATTATTTTATTAGAATTAATAAAATAAAAAGGAATTATTTATTTTGAAATATGGAGGAAAATAAAAGAAATAAGAAATGCTGAGTTTTTAAGTTATTGGGCTTGGAGGTTGTTAGTAAAGAGTGGGGGTGAAAAAGAAGTAAAGTTATGTTTTGGAACTCAAGTTACTTTTCTTATTTTTTTCACGATAAACAGAAGTTGGGAATTTGGGGAAATAGAGCTCTGAAGGTACGAAGAACGAAGAACATCGCTCAAGAATTCAAAGCTGCTAATTGATAAGGTAAGGGGGGCTATTACTCGATTTACCTTTGTTTATGGGTTTATGAACGGTTGATTTGGGTAATCGTAGGGAAAGACCCCAATTGTTAGATGTTAATAGGAATCGATACCCTTAGGATTGAACCTTGTTAGAAAATGGTTAGGTTCCCAATTTTTATGAATCGATTAGGAATTTTAGGTTCCAAATGGTGGATTGGGAGTATATCTGCATGATCGTGAATTTACCTTAGAGGTTTAGGGATAACCTTAATGTTGTCAGAAATTCCCCAAAAAGGGACGATTAATCCCGGTTAAG
This sequence comes from Vicia faba, assembly GCA_948472305.1. Classification (NCBI taxonomy): domain Eukaryota; kingdom Viridiplantae; phylum Streptophyta; class Magnoliopsida; order Fabales; family Fabaceae; genus Vicia; species Vicia faba. Next base: position 13,763 of record CATIWC010001396.1, on the reverse strand, counting down.
GTTACTATAATAATTGTTGGGAATTATGAAATGGATGTATTGTTTTGAGTTGTGAAATATCGAGGTCGTTAGGTACCGAAATGCGCGTTTAGCCGGCATTTTCCCGCGTTTGGCTGCCGTTCTGAGCTGCTGCAGGTTCAGGAAAATCCTGTACGCGCTCAGCAACACGGGCCGTGTTGCACAACACGGGCACCCGTGTTGCTCTTCTGTGTTGGGAGATGGTGTGCTTCTGGTTGCACAACACGGGCCGTGTTGCACAACACGGGTACCCGTGTTAGGTCCCCTGTAATGAGAAAAAAAAAGAAAATGTGTGTTTTCTGGACGTGTTCAGCAACACGGGCCGTGTTGCACAACACGGGCACCCGTGTTGCTCTGCTGTGTTGATTTTTCTGAATTTTGGTTTTTTGTGCGTTATTGTGGATTTTATTGTCGTGCTTTTGGATAATGTTATCGAGCATGAATTATGATATGACTTGATATGATTGATGTTTAAATAGTATGCTGAGTGATTACATGCTATCCATATCTTGTTATGATTTGATGTTGTTGATGTTGCATGATATGTTGATTGATGTTCATAGTATGCTGAGTGTTACATACTTACATATCATGTTGCATTTGTTAATTCCCATTGTGTGGAATTAACATGGTGGCCAATATACGTGTCCGCGATTTAATGGAACGTTGAGGTGGTAGCCGTGTCCGCGATATAATGGAACGGTGAGTTATCCGTGACCCGAGATTTAATGGGGCGGTAAAGTGGTACCACATGCATGGGTGTGTTGCATTACCTTGAATATAACATGAATGGATGATTTTTCCAATGTTGTATTTGATTGTTGTATGCACGTATGGTTGCTAAATGGTTGACGATGTTTGACGTTAATTGCAAATATGAAAAGCAATATATTATGGGTATATGAATTGTAAAGGTTTTTGTAAACTATGAAATATGCTAATTATTGGGGTGATGCTTATGATTTCCTGAATTGATTGTTATGAACGTATAATCAAATGTATAATTGAGATGCTCACCCTTACTGTTGAATATTTCAGATTGAGGAGCTTCGTTCAGGTGCTTGGCGAAGGCTTGTCGTCCTAGTTTATTTCCGTTTTAGTATTGTCCGGGTCATGCTCTGATAGTTGTAACTCCGGGAACGTTTGTTTGTCGAGCTGTCTTAATCAGACTCGTTTAATTTCCTTATGTTTTGTTATAATATGATGTTGACATTTTCCAGGTGTTAATCCCTGATGATTTGGAAAATATTATAACATTGGTTTTATTAAATAAATTATTCCGCTGTGTAAACATGTATGAGTTACTACTAAGATTATGCATGACAGGAATTTGTGTTATTTAAAGAGAATTGTGACATCCTCGATTATACATGTACTCTGAAATTATGATTTTTATAATTGGAAGAAGATTTTATTCGGGGTTCTTAGAGGGTGTTACAATAGTGGTATCAAAGCATAGTCGGTCGTTGCGACCAGAGTCTTGAGTCAGTCATTCCTTTTGTATGCGACTAGTGCAAGGTAACACTGTCGATACTGTATTCTAATGAAGAGTATGTTTTGATTCTCAGGAATATGGCTGGAGGAGGTAACGGACGAAATGATGCTGCACTAGCTGAGGCTTTGGGGATGTTAGCTGGTGTACTTGCTGGAAACCCAACTGGAGGCGTGATTGGTGCTGATAGGCAATTGGGAAATTTCCAAAGGAACAATCCTCCGTTGTTCAAAGGTACACATGACCCCGAAGGTGCTTAGAAGTGGCTGAAGGAAATCGAAAGGATTTTCCGTGTAATTGATTGTGCTGAAGATCTGAAAGTCAGATATGGTACGCATATGTTGGCAGAAGAAGCCGACGACTGGTGGGTTGCCACAAGGACTGAAATGGTTCAGGATGGAGAGGCACTGACTTGGGCTAACTTCAGAAGGGATTTTCTGAGGAGGTACTTTCCTGAAGATGTTCGGGGAAGAAAGGAAATTGAGTTTTTGGAGCTTAAGCAGGGCAATCTGACTGTCAGTGAATATGCTACTAAGTTCACTGAGCTGGCAAAGTATTATGCACACTACAACAATGATGAGGCTGGAGAATTCTCTAAATGTATCAAATTTGAGAATGGTCTCCGAGATGAGATTAAGCAGGGAATCAGGTACCAGCGTATTCGTAGATTTTCTGATCTGGTGGATTGTAGCAGAATCTTGGAAGAAGATATTACCAAGAATAGGTCGTCTCACTCTCGTGGGGCTGTTGACAAAAGAGGAAAGCAACATATGGACCGTGGCAAGCCATATGGTAGAGATAACCAGAGATCAGGCGGTTGGAAAAGGCCTAGTGGGGGAGATTCTAAGGCTCCTATCAGATGCTACAGGTGTGGTGAGTCTGGCCATCACATTCGAGATTGCAAGAGTGATGAGAAGAAGTGCTATAAATGTGGAAAGGCTGGTCATTTGTCTATTGATTGAAAAGGGAAGTCTGTTACTTGTTACAATTGTGGCGAAGAAGGTCACATTCGTCCGCAGTGTCCTAAGCCTAGGAAGGATCAGTCAGGTGGAAAAGTGTTTGCTTTGTCTGGATCTGAGACTACTCCAGAGGATCGATTGATTAAAGGTACGTGTTTTATTCATGGCACGCCTTTAGTTGCAATTATTGATACTGGTGCAACTCATTCTTTCATTTCTTTGGATTGTGCTGAGAGGTTGAAACTGGACATATCTGGTATGCAAGGTAGCATGATTGTTGATACTCCTGCATCGGGTTCAGTGACAACTTCACTTGTATGTAGGAATTGTCCTATTGAGATTTTTGGTAGAGGTTTCGGTATGGATTTAGTGTGCCTACCGCTTGAACAAATTGATATTATCCTTGGGATGAACTGGTTGGAATTCAACCGGGTTCATCTGAACTGCTTTGCTAAGACGGTGATTCTTCCAGAAGCAGTTGGCGTCGAGAATTTGACTATGACTGCTAGGCAGGTACAAGAAGCAATGGAAGACGGTGCTAATGTGTTTATGTTACTTGCTTCGTTAGATGCAACAGGAAAGGTCAGGAGTGTGGAATTGCCAGTGGTGTGTGATTTTCCAGAAGTCTTTCCGGATGATGTTGGTGAGCTACCTCCTGAGAGAGAAGTGGAATTCTCTATAGATTTGATTCCTGGTACGAGACCGGTGTCAATGGCGCCATATCGTATGTCTGCGTCTGAGTTGGCTGAATTGAAGAGTCAGTTGGAAGATTTACTGGAGAAGAAGTTTATTCGTCCAAGTGTTTCGCCTTGGGGTGCTCCGGTATTGTTGGTTAAGAAGAAAGAAGGTTCTATGAGACTGTGTGTTGATTACAGGCAATTGAACAAGGTAACCATTAAGAATCGGTACCCGTTACCGAGGATTGATGATTTAATGGATCAGCTAATTGGAGCCAGTGTATTCAGTAAGATTGACTTGAGATCTGGATATCATCAGATTCGTGTGAAAGCGGAAGACATTCAAAAGACTGCTTTTCGAACGAGGTATGGGCATTATGAATATTCTGTTATGCCGTTCGGAGTTACTAATGCACCTGGTGTTTTCATGGAATATATGAACAGGATTTTTCATCCGTATCTGGATAAGTTTGTTGTGGTTTTTATTGATGACATTCTGATTTATTCCAAGAATGACGGAGAGCATGCGGAACATCTCAGAATTGTGTTAGAGTTGCTGAAAGATAGGAAGTTGTATGCAAAGTTGTCCAAATGTGAGTTCTGGCTGAATGAAGTTAGTTTTCTTGGACATGTGATTTCTAAGAATGGTATTGCAGTGGATCCTACAAAAGTAGAAGCAGTATCTCAGTGGGAAGCACCGAAGACTGTTTCTGAAATCAGAAGTTTTCTTGGTCTTGCAGGTTATTACAGAAAATTTATCGAAGGATTCTCAAAGTTAGCATTGCCGTTGACGAAATTGACTCGTAAAGGACAAGCATTTATTTGGGATTCTGATTGTGAGAAAGGTTTCCAAGAATTGAAGCGGAGATTGACTAGTGCTCCTATTCTGATTTTGCCGAATTCGGTGGAATCTTTTGTGGTCTATTGCGATGCATCTCTGTTGGGTTTAGGTGGTGTTTTAATGCAGAATCAACAGGTAGTTGCGTATGCTTCGAGGCAGTTGAAGGTTCATGAAAGGAACTATCCTACTCATGATTTAGAGTTGGCAGCAGTTGTGTTTGTCTTGAAATTGTGGAGACATTATCTGTACGGTTCGAGATTCGAAGTGTATAGTGATCATAAGAGTTTGAAGTATCTTTTCGATCAGAAAGAGCTCAATATGAGGCAAAGAAGGTGGTTGGAATTTCTCAAAGATTATGATTTTGGTTTGAATTACCATCCTGGTAAGGCAAATGTGGTTGCGGATGCTTTGAGCAGGAAATCCTTGCATATGTCTATGATGATGGTCCGTGAATTGGATTTAATTGAACAATTCCGAGATTTGAGTTTAGTTTGTGAAAGTACTCCGAAGTGTGTTCGTTTGGGTATGTTGAAACTTACTAGTGGTATTCTAGAAGAGATCAGGATCGGGCAGAAATCTGATGTTAATTTAGTTGATAAATTGACATTGATCAACCAAGGTCAAGGTGGTGAGTTTAGAATTGATGAGAATGATGTTATGAGATTTGGCGATAGAGTTTGTGTCCCTGATGTTGCAGAAATCAAGAAGAGTATATTAGAGGAAGGACATCGCAGTGGGATGAGTATTCATCCGGGTGCCACGAAAATGTATCATGATTTGAAGAAATTGTTTTGGTGGCCGGGAATGAAAAAGGAAATAGCTGAATTTGTGTATGCATGTTTAATCTGTCAGAAATTGAAGATCGAGCATCAGAAGCCGTCCGGATTTATGCAGCCGATGTTTATTCCAGAATGGAAGTGGGATAGTATTTCTATGGATTTTGTATCTGGGTTGCCGAGGACTCCTATGAATTGTGAAGCGATATGGGTCGTTGTGGATAGGTTGACTAAGTCTGCTTATTTTATACCGGTGCGAATGGATTACTCAATGGAGAGATTGGCACAGTTATATATTGAGAAGATAGTGAGTTTGCATGGAGTTCCTTCTAGTATTGTGTCGGATAGAGATCCGAGATTCACTTTGAAATTTTGGGAAGGATTGCAGAAAGCTTTGGGTACTAAATTGAGGTTGAGTTCAGCTTACCATCCTCAGACTGATGGACAGACGGAGAGGACGATTCAATCATTAGAAGATTTATTGCGTGCTTGTGTTTTAGAGCAGGGTGGAGCTTGGGATAGCTATTTACCATTGATTGAATTTACTTATAACAATAGTTACCATTCGAGTATTGGTATGGCTCCGTTTGAGGCATTGTATGGTAGACGGTGTAGAACGCCTTTGTGTTGGTATGAATCTGGAGAGAGTTCGGTAGTTGGGCCAGAGATTGTTCAGCAGACTACTGAAAAGATCAAATTGATTCAAGAGAAGATGAGAGCTTCTCAGAGTCGTCAGAAAATTTATCATGACAAGAGGAGAAAGAATTTAGAATTCAGTGCTGGAGATCATGTGTTTATGAGAGTTACTCCGATGACGGGTATTGGTCGAGCGTTGAAATCTAAGAAGTTGACTCCGCGTTTTATTGGTCCGTTTCAGATTACAGAAAGAGTTGGGGAAGTTGCTTATCGTATTGCTTTACCTCCGAGACTTGCGAATTTGCACGATGTTTTTCATGTTTCTCAGTTGAGGAGATACATTCCAGACCCATCTCATGTAATCCAAATAGATGATGTACAGGTGAGAGATAACCTGACAGTAGAAACATTGCCTATGAGGATAGAGGATCGGGAAGTGAAACAGTTAAGAGGTAAAGAGATAGCATTAGTGAAGGTTGCTTGGGGAGGTCCAGCAGATGGAAATATCACTTGGGAGCTGGAGAGCCAGATGAAAGAGGCTTATCCGGAACTGTTCGTCTAAGGTATGTTTTCGAGGACGAAAACTCTTTTAGTGGGGGAGAGTTGTAACACCCCAATTTCTATTATTTGATTTATTTAAATTTGGGAAATTATTTTATTAGAATTAATAAAATAAAAAGGAATTATTTATTTTGAAATATGGAGGAAAATAAAAGAAATAAGAAATGCTGAGTTTTTAAGTTATTGGGCTTGGAGGTTGTTAGTAAAGAGTGGGGGTGAAAAAGAAGTAAAGTTATGTTTTGGAACTCAAGTTACTTTTCTTATTTTTTTCACGATAAACAGAAGTTGGGAATTTGGGGAAATAGAGCTCTGAAGGTACGAAGAACGAAGAACATCGCTCAAGAATTCAAAGCTGCTAATTGATAAGGTAAGGGGGGCTATTACTCGATTTACCTTTGTTTATGGGTTTATGAACGGTTGATTTGGGTAATCGTAGGGAAAGACCCCAATTGTTAGATGTTAATAGGAATCGATACCCTTAGGATTGAACCTTGTTAGAAAATGGTTAGGTTCCCAATTTTTATGAATCGATTAGGAATTTTAGGTTCCAAATGGTGGATTGGGAGTATATCTGCATGATCGTGAATTTACCTTAGAGGTTTAGGGATAACCTTAATGTTGTCAGAAATTCCCCAAAAAGGGACGATTAATCCCGGTTAAGGTTACTATAATAATTGTTGGGAATTATGAAATGGATGTATTGTTTTGAGTTGTGAAATATCGAGGTCGTTAGGTACCGAAATGCGCGTTTAGCCGGCATTTTCCCGCGTTTGGCTGCCGTTCTGAGCTGCTGCAGGTTCAGGAAAATCCTGTACGCGCTCAGCAACACGGGCCGTGTTGCACAACACGGGCACCCGTGTTGCTCTTCTGTGTTGGGAGATGGTGTGCTTCTGGTTGCACAACACGGGCCGTGTTGCACAACACGGGTACCCGTGTTAGGTCCCCTGTAATGAGAAAAAAAAAAGAAAATGTGTGTTTTCTGGACGTGTTCAGCAACACGGGCCGTGTTGCACAACACGGGCACCCGTGTTGCTCTGCTGTGTTGATTTTTCTGAATTTTGGTTTTTTGTGCGTTATTGTGGATTTTATTGTCGTGCTTTTGGATAATGTTATCGAGCATGAATTATGATATGACTTGATATGATTGATGTTTAAATAGTATGCTGAGTGATTACATGCTATCCATATCTTGTTATGATTTGATGTTGTTGATGTTGCATGATATGTTGATTGATGTTCATAGTATGCTGAGTGTTACATACTTACATATCATGTTGCATTTGTTAATTCCCATTGTGTGGAATTAACATGGTGGCCAATATACGTGTCCGCGATTTAATGGAACGTTGAGGTGGTAGCCGTGTCCGCGATATAATGGAACAGTGAGTTATCCGTGACCCGAGATTTAATGGGGCGGTAAAGTGGTACCACATGCATGGGTGTGTTGCATTACCTTGAATATAACATGAATGGATGATTTTTCCAATGTTGTATTTGATTGTTGTATGCACGTATGGTTGCTAAATGGTTGACGATGTTTGACGTTAATTGCAAATATGAAAAGCAATATATTATGGGTATATGAATTGTAAAGGTTTTTGTAAACTATGAAATATGCTAATTATTGGGGTGATGCTTATGATTTCCTGAATTGATTGTTATGAACGTATAATCAAATGTATAATTGAGATGCTCACCCTTACTGTTGAATATTTCAGATTGAGGAGCTTCGTTCAGGTGCTTGGCGAAGGCTTGTCGTTCTAGTTTATTTCCGTTTTAGTATTGTCCGGGTCATGCTCTGATAGTTGTAACTCCGGGAACGTTTGTTTGTCGAGCTGTCTTAATCAGACTCGTTTAATTTCCTTATGTTTTGTTATAATATGATGTTGACATTTTCCAGGTGTTAATCCCTGATGATTTGGAAAATATTATAACATTGGTTTTATTAAATAAATTATTCCGCTGTGTAAACATGTATGAGTTACTACTAAGATTATGCATGACAGGAATTTGTGTTATTTAAAGAGAATTGTGACATCCTCGATTATACATGTACTCTGAAATTATGATTTTTATAATTGGAAGAAGATTTTATTCGGGGTTCTTAGAGGGTGTTACACGTATGACAGGTAGGAAGGATTAGTTTGTCAAAATCAATCAAGCCACGAAGAATAAAGTGAAATTCGCGGATGACACAATTTTATTGGCTGACGGATTCGATGATGTTTTGATCATGAGAAGGGATGATGTTCATTACTTGATCAAATATTCGATATACATTCCAGGAATTAAATGTAATCTTCTAAACATGGGCAAATTACTTGAGAAGAATTACATGATTCACATGGAAAATAAGATTTTGCACATTTTGGATGTAAACGGGGTTTTGGTCCATAAAGTACCTATGGTTGCCAATAGAACTTTCAAGATAGAGTTAAAAGTGATGGAACATGGGTGTCTTGCTACAGTGGTTGTGCATTATCGTCCTGGACATCTCAATTTTCGAGACCTTGACGCGTTACAAAGGAAAGATATGGTAATCAGACTACCATCGATCAAAATTCCAACTGAGATTTGTGAAGAGTGTAGGCAAGGAAAGCAAAATAAGAACAAGTTCAACAATGATGCAGGTCATAGGACCAAAAATCACCTTGAGGTGGTGTACTCTAATATGTGTGGACCGATACAAATTGATTTATACGGTGACAATAAATATTTTGTCACTTTTATCAACGATTTTAATAGAAAACTATAAACATACTTAATCAAAATAAAGAATGAGTTATTCGATATATTTAAAAAATAATTTATCTAACATTGATTGAATGAATTATCATGACGTATCACTTGGAACCTTTATACTCCATACTCTAATTCAATTAGAAAAATAGAATTAGAAAAATAGAATTCTCAAATTTCTAATAGGCACAATTCAGTAACTTAACTACTTTTTATATTGATTATAATTTTATTATTGGTTCCCACTAATAGTTTCCTTTGATCCAAATTCATTCCATATTCAGTACCCAACCTCTTATAGCCAATAACAGCAGGAACCTTTTATTATATTGGATTTGGAATCACTTTATAAGTAAAACAATATCACATGAGTTTTAATATCAATTGACATTTAATAGAATATAATTCTTGATGTTGCATCTAATGAAAATCATGGCAAATCCCTTATATGAAAGCAATAAAGTTCTAAGCATCCATGATTACAATAAGCAATACCAGAACACGCTTGGATAATAACTCATATGATATTCAATGAATTCTCTAAGGAACCAGATTGTGTTGGCAGCAGAAGATTTGGTTTGTTCATATGAATTCTATTAAAGGATCCACAAAACAGTCAATAATTATTGATTGTACATTTTTGTAATATCTGATAGCAAGAGGGAAGCAATTGATTTGTTAATCAAAGCGTCAAGATACTTGAAGTTTTGTGTTAGGAAAATTCTTCCTCAAAAATACCATTTCAAACTAGGTATGTCACACAAATTTATGTTTGAAATTACAAGAATTCAATACACTATTAAGGAATTAACTTTAAAAGTCAAACACTATGCAGGAAAGTTTTGCCACATGATTTGCAGAAGGGTGTATTGGAGGCTATAGCTATTCAAGCACTAGGCCAGGTACTAATTATAAAAGAAACAGTTGCACTTGTGCAATACATGTATCTACTATATCTTTGTACTTAAACTCACCTAGAAAGATACAATAAAACTAAAATTTCACCTAATTGGTCAACATGATATGGTGGCATAGAATAGAATACTTTTTGCATCACATAGATCATGAGATATTTATAGCTTCACCACACATCCAAAACATGGTTGTAAAGAGGCTATTGAATTTTTCTCAAATAGCATTTTTCATTCTGACAGTGGCTGAAATTATTCAAGAATGATCAATAAACTTTACATATTAACACACTTTCAGAATAATTATTAAAGTGTGTTCTTATTCAAATGTAATTTTTTGGATTGAAGGGTTAGATATCAAGTGTTTGGTTAACATGTCTAAATGTAGTATTTTTGATTGAAGGATTATATTTTGTTATGAGTATTAATAGCGTTGGTTGAGTACAAAAATTTAAATAATTTTTTTTATTTAATATATTTTATTATTGATAAAATATGAAGATGCTCACTACATAGTTAATTGTCATCATTAAAGTATCGTAGTATTCAATAACAATCAATATATCATATAGAGGTGATTTTCAACAATCACACACACACACATATATATATATATATATATATATATATATATATATATATATATATATATATATATATATATTATATATATATATTATATATATATATATATATATATATATATATATATATATATATATATATATATATATAATGATGCGAAATTGACAAATAACCGGCATACCACATTACAATATATGTAACGCAATTTCATAATGAATAAATAATGCAAGTAAGAGCAAACTTTTCAGGTTGCGTCTATAGCGTCACGATTACGTAACACAACATAATGGAACTCCCGATGCCACACACGTATGTTCCTAGCATAGCAACAAGAACATGTCACTACTAAACCAAAATGAAGATGTTTATCATACCATCTAGCCAACAACTACAAAAAAAATATTGTAAAAGACACACATATAATTAACTCAAACAACAGTTCAAGAAATAAAGAATAAACAAAATACATGCTTGCACAACAAGAACATACTTATACAAATGTGAAATAATTAATAAATGAGGTCATTATAACCATATAGATTAAAAAAACACAATGGTTATCAATCAAAAAAATTCAGAAATGAACATTCATGATTTTTATCATTTGAGAGAATATGAAGCATTTTTGGAAATGAACAAGTAACACGCATTAAGGCAAATCTTACTTTCAAGGAGAAACTGAAATGACATTACCTCACTCTTGATGGAACGGAAGTTGCATTCACATGATGTAAAATACTCAAACAAAGAGTTAGAGTGAAAGTATAAAGTGCAAGCAACAAGATAGGATTAAGCAACATTAGAGATATCAATGATCCCTAATTCCCCATATATGTTGATAAATGATTTGGTTGCGAGAGGTTTAGTGAAAATATCGGCAAGTTGATTTTTACTATCAACGTGCTCGAATGCTACATCCCCCTTTTCAATATGATCGCAAAGGAAGTGGTGACGTATCTCGATATGTTTAGTCCAAGAATGTAGCACATGATTCTTGGTTAGATTAATAACACTAGTATTCTTGCACATGATAGAAATATGTGAAAGTTTAATATCAAAATCAAGAAATTATTGCTTAAGCCACAAAATTTATGCACAACAACTACCAACTGCCACGTATTCCGCCTCGACTGTTGACAAAGAAACAAAAACTTGCTTTTTGCTATGCCAACTAACTAAGGATTTGAAAATATGTGACAAGTTCCACTAGTACTTTTCCTATCCAATTTGGAATCGGAAAAATCAGAATCAGAGCAACCAACCAAGCTACAATTGTTTCTCTTCGAATACCAAAGCCCAAACTTAGACATACGAATAAGGTATCTAAGATACGCTTGACTTCTTTTAAGTGTGATTCCTTGGGAGCTAATTGATATCGTGCACACATACAAACCCTAAACATAACATCGGGCCTAGATGTAGTAAGATAAAGAAGAGATCCAATCATACCTCTATATTTTTTGACCTCATCATCCTTACCCTTTTAATCTTTATCCAAGTTACCATTTGTTGCCATAGGTGTGTCAATTTCCTTTTCACCGTCCATATTGAATCTTTTAAGTAATTAGAGATAATACTTGGTTTGACATATAAATGTTCCTTCATCGAGTTGCTTAATTTGTAGTTCAAGAAAGTAGTTCAACTCTCCCATTAGACTCATTTCAAACTCTCTCTGCATAAATTTAGAGAACTTCTTGACAAGATGCAAGTTAGTTGATCCAAAAATAATATCATGAACATAAATTTGAACAAGCAAAATGTGTTTCTTTGATGTTTAATAAAGAGCATCATGTCTATCTTCCCTCTAGAGTATCCTTTATCAAGAAAGAACTTAGTAAGTTGTCATACCATACCCTTGGGGCTTGTTTAAGACCATACAAAGCACGTTTAGCTTAAAAATATGATTAGGAAACTCATAATTTTTAAAACTGGGAGGTTGTGAAACACACATTTCTTCACTTATGTATCCGTTAGGGAACGCACTTTTGACGTCCATTTGATATAATTTAAAGTTCTTAGAGCATACATACGCTAATAAAATGCGTATAGCCTCGAGTCAGGAAACCAGAGAATAAGTCTCCTCATAATTAATGCATTCCTATTGGTTATACCCTTGAGCCACAAGACGGACTTTATTTCTTGTTATCACACCATGTTGGTCAAGTTTATTCCTAAATACCCATCGAGTGCCTATAACTTGATGATTTTGTAGATGAGGGACAAGGTCTCAAACATCATATCTTTCAAATTGATTCAATTCTTCTTGCATAACCATAAGCTAATGCTCATCATGTAAGGAATCCTTAGCATTTTTAGGTTCAACTTGTGATACAAATGCACGGTGATAACAAAAATTACTTATCTTAGAGCGCGTCGTTACCCCCTTTTGTGATATCACCAATAATATTGTTGATAGGATGATCCTTGAAGGCTATCCACTCTAATGGAAGACCATCGTATTTTTGTTGAATTTGTTCATCATCCTTCTTATCTTGGTTGTCATCTTCCTCCTTCTCATTTACAGCGTCTTAGGTTGATCAACTCATTCATCATTGTCTTTGAGTATATCTTCCATAGATGCACCTACACCATGAAAAGAAATACATTTTCGAATACTATTTGTGAAAGCTTATCAAAAGTAAAATGAATCTGCTCTTCAATAATAAGTAATATTTTTTTATAAACTCTATATGCTTTACTATATTGTGAGTATCCAATAAAGATACATTCATCGTCTTCCAGGTCAAATTTTCCAAGATTATATTTTTCATTATTTAAAACAAAACATTTACATCCAAAGACATGAAGATGCGGTAAATTTTGTTTTCTACCTTTTAAAAGTTCATAGGGAGTTTTGTCAAGTATAAGACGAATAAGTATCCTATTCAGATATAAAAATCCATGCTAATAGCATCGGCCCAAAAATATTTTGGTAGACCATAATCATTGAGAATTGTTCTTGCCAACTCTGCTAAAACACGATTTTTGTGTTCCACAACACCATTTTGTTGTGGAGTTCTAGGAGCAGAAAAGTTATGTTAAATACCAAATTTATCACAATATTATTCAAAAATATGGTTTTCAAATTCACCTCCATGATTACTTCGAATGAAAAATATTTTTGAATTCAATTTTTTTAGATAACTTGGCAAAGTGTGTGAAAGCCGGGAATATTTCATCTTTGCTACGTAAGAAAATAGTCCAAAAAATTCTTGAGTAATCATCTATAATAACAAAACCATGGTAATTATCACCTATGCTTTTGGTCCGTGAAGGTCCAACCAAATCCATGTGAAAGAGCTCAAGAGGTCTCGATGTTGAAACAACATTTTTAGATTTAAAAGAGACTCTTGTTTTCTTACTCTTTTGACATGTATCACATAGGTGATATTTTGAAAAACTTTATTTTAGGTAGACCAATTTCTAAATCTTTTGAAACTATTTTATTAAGTAGATCAAAATTAACATGCGTCAAACGTCTATTCCATAGCTAAGAGTCTTCACTCATGGTAATAAGACATTGGACGTTATTCGAGGAAACTTCTCTTAAGTTATATATAATATCTAT